>RPOG01000592.1:154477-171472 GCA_008086565.1 Thalassoma bifasciatum | reverse complement strand
GTGTGTGTGTGTGTGTGTGTGTGTGTGTGTGTAAATGAGTGATCTGCTTCTTCTCACACACCGCAGGAATCTGAGACACACCGCTGTCAGACGGGTAATAATGAGATAACACACACCGCCGCTGCGTACCGTGGTGTCACACATCTTGTAACACTCAGAGCGTTTGAAACGACTCCTCTCGCTTTAATCACACACACACACACACACACACACACACACACACACATTCACACACACTTTTAAAGGACGAGCAGGAGCCAAATCTGCTTTTATCTCCCACAAATCTCTGCGTTTATCACGTCTTCCTTCAGAGCTGATATTTCAATCGATTCATCACGTGTCGCTCCGAAACCGTCGAGTGGAAAAACGAGCGTTGGCGTGGAAAGATGGCGGGGGATTCCTGGTGGTTGTCGCTTTAATTGAAGAGACGATCGAGCGCTTCAGCAAACAGGGAAAGTCGTCAGCGTTTTGGATGATTTCTGTGAAATATTTGGCAAACAGAAGCTCACGGACGTCAGGCGCTTTGTTTCCGTCCCGTGGGAAGGAACACGGCGTCTCACCCGCATCATTAAAAACAAAAACACTGATTCGCACCAGTGGCGAGGTTTGTTTGTGTCGACCTCGACCTCGACGCTCGACGTGTTGACCCCTGATTACTCTGAGCTCGCCAAGAGCGTTTCATCTTTTAGCACAGCGGGTGTTTGTTGATGAAAACAGCGCTCAGAGCTCGCTGCACGCCGTTACACACCAGCTCCACGCGAGTCGCTCGACCAATAACTGGAGCAAAAACATTTCAAGGCTGAAATTTGTCCACAAATTAAAGCGCGGCCTCCTGAGGCTTCACACTCTTCAAACAACTTCTGTTAGATTTAAACTAAAAGCAAAGTGGGAATGCTGAGCTGAATGCTGAGCTGAATGCTGAGCTAAAACTTTTGATTTACATTTGCAGGTTTCATGAAATTATTTTCAATAAGAAACAAACCACTTTTGGATCAGCTCCTTCAAAATAAAAGCTGCAACTTAAATTCAAATCAGACTCTCCAATTTTAAACAACATATCTTGTTTTCTCTTCTTTGTCTTCACAGACACTGAGACAGTTACCCATGATGCCATGGGGCACTAACACACCCCCATACCATCACAGATGCTGCTTTTCAACTTTGCGCTGAGAACAATCCTGATTGTCCTTTTCCTCTTTGGCCCGGAGGACACCACGTCCATGATTTCCAAAAAGAGTTTGGCGGCGTTTGTGTGTGTTGTTGATGTCTGACTTTGGATTTTTTTAGATTGTTTTTGTTGTTCTTGCTCATATTGAGTCATAATTTTGTGGACGATATGTCAAAATTATGAGATACAAGTCAAATTTATGAGATAAGATGTCATATTTTGAGGTGAAATGTCATATTTAGCCGATAGAAAATTAAATATATTGGATAAAGAACTCAAACTTTTGAGATGAAAGAGTCAAATAAATGTGATAAAAATTTGAATTCTCAGATGGAAAGTCAAATTCTTAAGATATCGAAGTCGAATTAATGAGATTAAATGTCAAATTTAAGTGATAAAAACTCAAATTATGAGATTAAAAGTCCAAATAATGTGATTGAAACTCAAATTATGTGATAAAGTCATTTATGAGATGAAAACTCAAATTTATGAGATGAAAAGTCAAATTATGAGAAAAAGATGTCCAAATTTAGTGATTAAAAGTCAAATTTAAGTGATTAAAAGTGAAATTTATATGATCAAAAGTCAAAATTATGAGATTACAGTCAAACTTTGAGATTAAAAGTCAAATTTTTTAGAAACAGATGTTCAATTTAAGTGATTAAAATTCAAATTTATTAGATTAAGAAGTCAAAGTTAAAAAGAGTTCTGCAGCGTTTGTGTGTGTTGTTGATGTCTGACTTTGTCTTTGCATGGTAGAGTTTGAACTGTCACTTGTAGATGTAGTGATGAACTGTGTTAACTGACAACGGTTTTCTGAAGTGTTCCTGAGCCCACGTGCTAATATCCTTTACACAATGATGTGGGTTTTTAATGCAGCGCCGCCTGAGGGGTCAAAGGTCACGGCCATTCAATGTTGGTTTTGGGCCTTGCTGCTTACGTGCAGAGATTTCTCCAGATTCTCTGAATCTTTTGATGATATTATGGACTGTAGATGATGAAATCCATCAATTCCTGCAGTTGAGAAACATTGTTCTGTAACAGTTGGAGTATTTGCTCACACAGTTGTTGACAAAGTGGTGAATCTGAAGGACTGAGCCTTTCGAAAATGTGCTGCAGTCATCAAACTCAAAATGAGTGAATATTTGGAGAAAAACAACAATAAAGTTTATCAGTTTGAACAATAAATGTCTTGTCTTTGAAATAAGACTCAGAAACTAAACAGAAAACGTAAAACAAGGATCCAAACTCTGCAGCGTCAGCTCCTCTGAAGCTGTGATGAAGCAACAACAACGAAGGGAAAGTTTACAGGACGAGTCTGAAATGACAGAAGAGTGTCTGGTGATTCAGCTCGGAGCAGGATGGTTTGAGGAAAGATTTAAAAACGAGCAACAGCAGAGACGGAGGGGAAACGGAGACGCTTCACCGCTCCTCTACGGACAGCTGGGAACACACACACACACACACACACACACACACACACACACACAAACGTTAACACACTGGAGCATGTGGAGAGTTTGTGTTGCTTCAGACTCGAGTCGCTGCCCTCCACTGAGCAAGAACACACACACACACACACACACACACACTCCTACCACCTACCGCGCCAACACACACACACACACACACAAACACGAAGAGAAAGTCCTCGTTAATCACATCGCTCGGCGCAGACAGCCTCTCTGTCTCAGGGGTCAAAGGTCAAAGCGGGAGAGTAACAAGTGCGGTGTTTCCTGATGGTGGATTATTTTAAAGCTCAGTGAAGCATCAGTTTGAAATTTGACAGAAAAGAGCATCTTTAAGGGCAAAAGTTTTTTCTTTACATCACTTTGCTTAGAAACATTCAGTAAAAGACACACACACACACCGTGAAAAATGGATCGCACAAAGTAGAAAAGTAGTCGATTTATATGAGCACAATGACTGGACAGTGGATTTTGAAGATTGTAATTTGTCTAAATTATTACACCGGCAAAGATTTTAGGAATGCCAAGTCTCTAAGGGCTCATTTTTCGACTTAAAGAGGAACCTCAGCTTGAATTTATCATAAGATTTCGAGACGAATACTTAAAATTTATGAGATTAAAATGTTAGAATTATTAAAAAAAAAAAAAAAAAAAAAAAAAAAATTATCTTATTATTTTACGGTTCCCAGGAACGATCAAAGTACCATACACTGTACTTACTGTAATTTGTAATATAGGAAATCACGTGGGAGGGAGGGATGTCGCCAACCAGGGGGTGGGGTTATTTATTTATCTATCCAGTGTATTCAATTACAGATCCATTGATAATGTATATATATTTTCAGTTTTGACATTGACATGTATGAATCTGTCAAAGGGAAACTCTTTTCATTGTGCCTCTGTTACTAAGTTGTGTCATGCCCTTCTCTTTTTTGGAAAAAAATAAAAATAATTGATCGCAAATATATATATATATTTTGAGATAATAAAGTTAAAATTTTTAGATATTAATGGCAAAATGACAATCGTGTACGTTTTGAGATGCATATTATGAGAAGAAAGTTGAAATTTTGACTTTTCATACCAAATTTTTGATTTTATAATTGCAATAAAAAGGAAAAGAAATCTATACAAAGTCTGGTTTAATTTTTCAATTTAATTTTTTTACCGGTGGATATAGGCTTCATTACATTATTTATTTTCACATCATAAAAAAGTGGAAACAAAGGTGTTTAAGCTGCATTTATCCTGATGTGGACTTTAACCACATATAAAAACACGACATTTTCTGAAACTAGATACTTTAATCTTTCAAATGAGGTGTCACTGATGAATTTTGACCTTATATTTCTTCAGTTATAAGCTTTAAAAACATATTATGGTAAATAGGTCAGAGTTAATTGTGTGGGAGCTAAGGGGCTAAAGAGAAAACTGTCATTATTTTATATTTTTGTAAACATAACTGTGTCCCAGCTCCATGTGTAGATGCGTGTTAGTTTAATTTTACAGTTATAAACGCAAATTTAATCTCACTCTGAGTGGAGGGAAGAGAGAAAGTAGAGTTTAATTCTGGTTTGTTTACAGCTGAGGCTAACGTTAGCAACATGCTAATTGCTTCGTGACGCAGCAAAAAAAATAACCGTTAATTCAAACTCACCGGTCTGAAAATGCCGCGAAAACTCCAACGGTTGACGGTTGAAAACGTTAAAAACGATTTTAACGGTCATTCTTCGTCTTTTTGTTCGATGTGTCGTCTTTGGATTTTCTTCTTCTTTTTGCGTATCGTTAGAATGATTGTCAGTTAATGACACAGCAGGTTTGAATCAAGTTTTAATTTAACGTGTTCAAATCAAGATCAGAACAGGAACAGCACTAAATTTTTTTTTTTTTTTTTTTTTATTCACAAACAGAATTTTTCCAAGTAACTGCCAAAGTTTTCACTCTTTCAGATAAAACTTAAATCCCTAATTTAATCCTAAAACTTTATTAACAACCAAAAGTATATTAAATTCATGGAATATTACAACAGTATTTTACCTGAGACTTCATAACTCTATTTTTTTTTTATTTTTTTTTTCACTTTATGTTTTTAATATCTTTAAATATATATATACTTAATCGGTATATATATATATATATATATATATATATATATATATATATACCATATAAATTTCATAGTTTTGTTTTGTCTTGTTTTTCATTGTTACAGGTTCTTATTATTCTTATCATTACTGTGTTGTTTTACTTGATGTTTTTAATGTCTGTGAAGCGTCTTTGAGTGTTTAGAAAAGCGCTCTATATATAAAATGTATTATTATTATTATTATTATTATATACTTATCTAAATATAAATAATGAGACTTCATGTGCTCAACTACAAAGATTGTGATTCCTTTCTTTTCTTATTTTAATTTTATTTTTCACTTTATGTATTTAAATATAATATTTAGATATTTAATGTAGCAGAAGAATGTACATTCTTTGTTAATCATTGTTGTTTTTTTTGACCCACCATGCAACTTTCTTAAACTACCTCATTAATATCTTCATCTTGCACTATTATCTTTTTTTTTTTAGCCTGTAAGTACCCTTGTCTAATTTTTACTTTGTGTAGTTGTTGATAATATTCTATATGCAAACATTTTTATTATTATAACTATTATTTTTCCTTTTATGCCTTACCTTGTACAAGAGAGCACAGTTTACCAAAACAAATTTCTTTATTTTTCTTGTTTTGTTGTTATTTGCTTTCTGTCTTTATGGGTGTTTTTACTTGTACACCTCTGTTGCAATCCTTATTATTGATGTCTGTAAACTGTAAAATTCTACAGTGGCGTATTACATTCAGCCGAAAAAAAAAGGAAAAAAAACACAAGACAAAACTTTCTCAGCAGTTTTTTCCATTTATTCCATATTTGTCCGTTGGCAACTTTTTTATTAGTATTCAATTTATAGATTTATCCATTAGTGGTTTAATACAACAGCGTGTACAGTGCTTCTGTCTCAGTAAAGATCTCTGCTTACAAAATACAAAAACAAAAACAAGCGACAACATCTGCGGAGAAAAGAGTCTGGACACTGATTCAGTAAACTCAACGTCCCAAAAAGAACTGAAATACAACTTTTTTTAATCACTTAATTACGATTTAAACAAAATTTGGAATCATTCTCAGAGGTCAGGATCTAAGTTTAGTTACAAAGATGCTTGAAATCCTGATTCTGAGGATTTCACAAGAGAAAATCTTAAGGATTTAAGTTAAACCTTAAAGTGTATCCACACAAGAGACTTAAAGATGTGGTTCCAGCTTGAAAAAATATCAACTTTAAATCCAGGATTTTCAAAATAAAAGTCCAGTAAACTGCATCCAGATTCCAAACGCTGCAGATTTGTCGCTTTATTGGCAGGAAAAGAACAAAATACAGCAAAGGCACATTCAATAACGACGGCCCCCGTTCCCTTACAAACACCTCTGAGTAATATGCAGCTAAGGAGGGATGAAAAAGACACACACACACACACACACACACACACGTTTGATTTCACAGTGCCATCGCGCACATGAAGAAAAACTCAGAACATTAATCAATAAACCAAACATGGCAACTAGACACACACACTGTGTCATCCCTTTGTAAAGCGCCTCAAATAACACACACACACACACACACACACTCACACACCCGTGCGAAAAAATGCTGCAGTTTCCTTTATTATTGCACCCAAGTTGAGAGAAGAAGCAGAAACAAAGAAACCCATGTTAATTCAAAGAAAGTCTAGTATTAGTGTGTCCTGTGCTTTAACTAAAGTAACACACACACATACACACACGTACGCACACACGCACACACACACACAGCTGGTGCGGTAAGTATATGGAAGACCTAAAAGTGTGTGTGCTTTCATTAGTATAACAAGATCTTAACAAACAAAGTTCCTCTCTAAACAGCCGTGTTAGTATCATGTTTGGGTTGCCAGATTGGGGCACTAACCCCCCTTTTTAAGACCTGGGTGGCAACGTTTACTCCAACCAAGGAGCCTCAGGTTGCCATGTTGGGGCAACATCCCCCTGTAAATAGCAAGGCCCATTCAAGTCTTCACAGGTTGTTCATTAAGAGGGTAAAGGGTTGCCATGTTGGATGGATATCCCCCTTTATAACGCAGTGACTGAATTTTTTTTTTTTTTTTTTTTACCTCGCCTGATGCTGATTTCAGTGCTTTTTTTAACTAAAGTATCCGAGCGCTCCGACCCTCTCTGATGTACATTCAATACGTTCTGTTATCAAAGCAGCTGTGAGGAGATTAACGCGGAAGACGGCGACGTTAAATACAGAAGAACGGAAATCTAGAGTTACGAAAAACTGACTGCTTCACACGACCCAGAGTTTAACTCTTCAGTTTGACTTTACAAAAGAGTGTGAAGGAAATATCCAGGAATAAGAATCAAATATAGAAACAAAAGATCAACAATTATTGCAAATGAGAGTAAATTTAACTCGTCAATTCAAAGTCACACAACTGTCAACACTGCAAAAAGTTTAAATCTAATGACGTTTTTATGTCTCAGTTTCCGGAAAAAATGTCTTTTCAGACTTAATCTGAAGTCCAGAAACATAATATTTCATGATATTTAGAGACTAAAATGATGTCTGAAATGCCTTAAAATGAGTCTGGAAAAAATGTTTTTAAGCAATTCACAAGTTTTTTAATATCTTGATATAAAAACATATTTCTGGACTTGTCATTTGAAAGTGTCTCATATCTAATCAAAAAAGACTTTTTCACAAAAAAATAAAACAAACGCTTAGATTTCAGTTTTTTTTTTGCAGTGAATTAAGTTGTGAAATCGGGGGAAACATATTTGAAAATCGATGGACAAAAAGTTTTGATTCAACTTAATGAAGTCAGAAGTTTGCAAGAACAAAATCAGAATTTTAGTTGACTTTCTTCTTGTATATCTATAAGATCTTCCTCCCTGATTGTTTAAACATAGACGTAAATACATATACGAAAAATAAGGTTACAGTTTAAAAAGCTATGTCATCAATCTAAAAGGGATAAATTGGTTAATTTCAAACAATAAGATCATGAATTGACGAGAAAAATGTTGAAAATGTATGAAATAAAAGTCTTAAATGTGCCCGGTTGTAGTCGCAAAATTAGATGAATTCTGTCATGAATGAAATCAGAAAAAAATATTGTAAAATTTCCTCAACATGGATAAACAAGTGTGATGTTTTTGAAAAACAGAGAGAGTTATGAGAAATAAGTCGTAAAATTATGTGAAGTCATGTTGTGTCTTGGTTTTAAATGTTGTGACTGACTTATTGTGTCGTGACAGAAACATGACAAGATATATAATGTCTTATGTGCCGTTTTGAATCACAATATAACTGGAGTATAAAGCCGTGGATTTACGTGAATCATTTTAAAATTCTGTAAATAAAGCCCTAAATTAAAAAGAAGTCTTTAATGTTACTAGAATAAGTTTTACATTTTACTTTACTGTAATATCATAGGGATAAAATCAAGATTTTATGGAAAGTCATGAAGTCGTCATTACATTGTATAATAGGCTGTTTAGTCTGTATTTTATTTTGAAGGGGAGGATCTGGAGAGCAGCTGTCTTTTAGTTGAATCTTGAGATGAAGAAGTGTTTTAAGAGAGTGAATCTGTCGGAGTCTGTGCAGTTATTTATAAAAAGCAGCAGAAGTTTATAAATCTAACTGAATATTTTAATGAGCCTTTGTCGTGTCCGAGCGGTAAATCAGGCGCTAAAAACGAGCTGAAGGTGCTGGCTGTGGTTGGTGGAAGCCCGGCGAGGTTAAGGTGCATAGATGGAGCCGTGGTTAAAGGTATAGTGACATCATACAGGTGGGTGGCGGGTGGAGGAGGCTGGCTCTAGCTGTGGTGCTGGGCGATGAGGTTACGTAGCTGCTTGATGACGGTGTCGATGAGTTTCTGACGGTCTCTGTCCGTTTTCCTGAACTGGGCGAACATGTTGTTCTTCCTGCTCGTCTCTTTCATCCTGAAGAGAAGAAGAAGAAGAAGAAGGACGAAGTAGAGAGGTTTAGTTTGTTTGATTTCATGTTGTTCATCAAACTCATTCAGGAAAACACACAAGTGCATAACAGTCTGAGCATGCTCAGTACACACACACACACACACATATACACACACAAGAAAAAAAGATCTGCGGCTCATGAGTTAGGTTTGTGTGTGTTTTGATGTCACATGAGAAAGTGTGTGTGTGTGTTTAGTTGCAGAACAGTGGATTGTTAAGGACCTCCAGGAAGTTCAGGGGACCATCAGAGCAGACAAGCCCCAGCAGGGTGCTTCCTCCTGGGCTTAGAGGGACCACCAAGCCTGGGGTCCTCTGGAGGTCTGGGACAAAATGCTGAACCGGATTAAAGAAGGTGAACCGGACTTTACCCAACAAAAGGTGCAATCAAACGACTTCACGTGTGCGTATTAATCCTGCTTTTACAGTTTCATGCCAGAATCTAAGATCACTCAGAGAGGAGAGGAGTACTCACGGCTTTAACAACCTGCCGAAACGCCACATAAAGAACAGACAGGACACACACACATATGGAGGGAAAGATAAATGAAAAATAAAAAGGAAACAGAAGCTTAAAGCAGCTGAATAAAGAGAAATGTGGTGCTTTAATTCTGTGAAAAGAGCTCGTTTCCATGTATAATTTATTGGTCGTTGAGTCACTAGTAACACTTTACTCTACAGGTTCACAAATTTCACCACAACTCGGTAATAATTTGACAGACTTATTCTTAAATTTCCTGGCAAACGGGTGAAATTTAGCAGGTAACTTCTATAAAATGATGTCTGAATGCAACTGTAAGCAAATCACAATCAGTGAGTAACTGTTTTGTTCAGTTTCCCTCAAGTTTCCACAAAATTTCAAGGTTAATCAGTGAAAATTTGAGAATAATGTTCATGTATTTGTGGGCCCAACTTAGTATTACTTAAAACATATTCAATAAATCAGAAGCTAATTATCATCTATTTTTTTCTAGAAAAAGCAAAGTAACATTATAAAGTGATGTTGGAATATTTGTTTATACATTTTGTGGTGAATTGTGATTTGATTAATTGTCCCTTATTTACCTTGACGTGACTTTCCAGTGGTGACTTCCTTAGAATTGAATTTAGGAATTATTTTAAAGAAGTTACATTCTTGTTTTCACCCATTTATATCGAAATTGGTAGAAAAGTTCAAATAAATAAAAAGAAAGTTTCTTTTAATTGTTAC
Source organism: Thalassoma bifasciatum (assembly GCA_008086565.1). NCBI lineage: Eukaryota > Metazoa > Chordata > Actinopteri > Labriformes > Labridae > Thalassoma > Thalassoma bifasciatum. The sequence goes on along the minus strand of RPOG01000592.1, from coordinate 161,563 downwards.
CTATTTTCGATGAAATTTGCGGACCTGTAAAGTTAAGTGTTACTCAATCATCAAACCGACTCCTGATTGTTGTGATAAAGACAACAGAACAGAAAAAAAACAGGATGGAAAGGATGAAAAAGAGGAGTAAGGAGGATAAATAAAGGAGCGCTCACTTCTCCAGCAGGGCCAGTGCAGTGTGAGGATTCACTCTCAGGTATTTGCAGGTGGGTTTGCCGTAGTCAGCCAGGTAAGTCGACCAGTCCCACTGCGTGAAGAGGTCCAGTAACTAGATAAATGAGACACAGACGCAGATTTAATCACTCAGAGGTTTTTCACTTTCTTATGGGCACTAGATATAAGCTGTACAACAGAAAACAGCCAATCTTCAGTGTTCTTGTGGTAAAAACAACAGTTCAGGACTCGGTTTTAGATTAGGGCTGGGTGGTATGACCAAAAATTGATATCTTAAATTGGTATTTTTCAATATCATATCGGTGTCACGGTATTCAAATGTGTTTTTTTTTTTTTTTGTAATACTCAACTGGGTGTTAACCTCGTTTTATAATCCTTTAGAAAATGATAACTGCAGTAATTTGGCTTAGAATGACATATTTTACTGTCATGAGAGGAGTGAATATTGTACAACATTAGTGTCCACTGTCCAGACTATATACATACGACGATTAACACAGGTTTGAATGACCCCACAAAATGCTGCCATTCACAAAGAGGTGGCAATTACAATTCTAAGAAATAAAAGAATCAGAGTGCATGAATTTTGCAGCTAAAATTAAGAACCTTTCATTGTACAAGTTTTGAAACTTGACGAAACAACTTGTCAAGTTACGCAACCATTTCATGACATAAACAATGTGTTTTATTGGACAGACAGTGAAAAGGGTGCAGCAAAGCATATTGTAGATGCAATATTAATGTTTTTGGCCTGCATGTACCAAATTATTCAATTATTATTGCTATTTAATATAACTCAGAGAAAGTCATAATTGTGTAAAACGTCAAGGTCCTGCTCTTTAAAAAAGTTGAGGAGAAAATGCAGGCAAAAATTGAAAGAAAAATCTTGAACTCGATTATAATATAAGGACATAAACTGCTTTGATTACACCGTCACTATTATGTTGTCTCAGCAAGACATGCCAGAGTTTGTGAAGCAACAGTAGCTAAAACGCTGCAATCTTTCTTTATTTATAAAGTCTACAAAAAGAAAATATAGTTTATCTTACATCTTACAGTTGATGTTACCATCATGTGTTCACTCTGTCAGCACTACAAAGGCAATGAACTTGTGCTTTAACTCTGTCTGCAGCAAAGCTTTTCATCCATTCTTCCACAGAACAACTACAGGACAAAAGCCCTGGAGACGGAGAAACCTTCCTTTTATTTTGAAAGGGAAGATCTAAGAAGTATGGAGCATCTTACATCCACTGGAAATAACTTTAAAACTGAAGATCAAATATTTCAGGACAGTTTGTGACGGTAAATGTGCGACTAGGCCTGAACGATTTTAGAAAAAGATCTAATTCGATTTTTTCTGGCAGATACAGCGATTTCAATTCGATTCATGATTTACTTTGAATCAAACTTTAGTGAACTTTTCACAATGAATAGTAACATTTACAAACTTGACAGAAAATATCATCAAACCATTGAAACATCAAAAGCTTTTACTCAAATGTGAGGATGAAAATAAAAACTGAAGGTGAGAATTGTTTCAAATTTTTAAATAAAAGGTCAATATTTTAACATAGAAAGTGAAAATTTTGAGAAATAAAGACAAAATTCTGAGACAAAACGTCAGTAAACTTCCAGAGTTTAAGAAATCAATTCAACATTATGTGAAAAAAGTTCAAACTTTATCATTTAAGGTCAAAATTTTAAGATGAATTTTAAGTCTAAGTTTTGAAAGAAAGGCAATGTTTTATATAAAAAGTCAAAACTCTAAGATTTAAGTCAAAATTATACGAAATAAATACAAAATTTTAGGATAAAAGGCAAAAAAAAGTTTTTTTAAAGAGATTTTTAGATAGTCAAATTTTGACATTTCTCAAATCCCTAAAACCTATTCTTGTTATTTCTAAACCCGACTTTCTAATTTGTATTTTTAGTTATAAAAACTGAAGAACAAAAAGAGCTATCTTTGACTCTTAACTTTAAAAAATGATGTCGTGCAAAATATCCTTAATTGTGTCAAGTTAAATAAAATACAAAACAAAATTCAACAATCTCAAGGAAAAAATGATTTTTCCCAACAGTCTCACACTCAAAGACAGGTGTGTGTGAAACAGCTGATATAACAGATCCTGGGTCAGTCAGGAGCAAAACAAAATCGCAGCTTGATCACATGATCACGATGTTTAAAATTGCGATTTTGATCAAAAAATGATAAATCCTTCAGCCCTAGTGCGACTCAGAGTTTTTCAACTTCTCACAGAAACCGACGACCAAATTCGGATGTTTGGTTGAAGTAAAACGTTTCAGGTGACTAATCTGAAATCTTCAGGATTGCTCAACTCTGGGATTCTTTCAAGTGGACGGTTCGAGTAAATAAACACGAAACATGCAGCGACAAAGAGGAAAGAAGGATGGAGGGATCAAGGAAGGAAGGAAGGAAGGAGACGAGGAGTCTTTTAAATGACCCACATTTCAAAGTGTTGCATAACCTGCTGAACTCAACACACACACACACACACACACACACACACACACACACACCGTCTCTCTGACTCCGTCTGTAACACATATATGAGCAGGGAGCCCCAGTGAACTCTGGGTAACACCAAACACACACAGATCCAGAGAGAGAAACCATATGTGAGCGAGGGATGAGAGAAGAGGAGGAGAGGGAGGGAGGGAGGGGTGGAGAGCAAAACCACATGTGGGGGAGAAAATGAGAGAGTAAAGATGGAAGGAGACACAGATGGAGAGAATGGATACCAGGACAGAGAGAGAGAGAGAGAGGTGGATGTGAGGATGATGGTGACACACTTTCTGCTCCTGAACAAGCGAAGCCTCCAGTTACGTCCACGCTGACATTTCTGTGCGTCAGACTTCCAGACTTCAGCTCAAGAACCTTCAGGCCGTTTGGTTCCTCAACAGAAAACAGACTTCATCCACCAATCAGGACGCAGCGTTTGTGGCTCTTTCTGAGTCTGAAAAAACCTGGTGGAGTCAGATTTTTGCTTCTGCAGCTCACTGAAGAGAAACTGATCCACTCAGAACTTCAGGAATCTGTTTCTGCAGCAGCTGTTATAGATGGAAAAACTCGAGAACGTTCTGTAGCATGAAGACTGAAGCAGATTTAGACTTGATAGATGAACGCAGCGTGTTACGAAGACCTGTAGTGACCATTGACTGTATATAGAATAAACAGCGTGGCTCCACCTGTCACCGTTCTACGATTTTGAAGCCAATAAACCCCGTTTCTCTAGCCGCCATTGTGCAGCCAGAGTCTGCGCAGTAGAGAATTTCCGGTGGAGCCAAGTAAAAAAGAGAAATAAAAATATTTATTTCTTCTTCTTCAGAAGGTTTAGCCTCCTTTTGGCTCTTTCCTGAAGTTTCTTATATCCCCGATAAAAACTACTCACGAACGGCAGCTGTCAACTATCGTAAAACGAAACTTATATCCCGGTTTTTAACGTCCAATAACTAATGAGAAACTAACTTCTCAGAAAAAAAACACCTGAACACCATGCAGCCAAATGACATCATCATACCACCTTAGAGTAAGGATGAGAGAAACGTTTCTACGAGGTATCGTAATTTTTTAAAGTTTTCCCGGCTCATATCTGGAATACATGGGGAGGCGGGGCTTATGACCCATACTGCAGCCAGACACCAGGGGGCGGGGCTTATGACCTATACTGCAGCCAGACACCAGGGGGCGGGGCATCTGCTGGAGGCTTCAGTTTGAGCCGAACGTCGTTGCGTCCACTCATTATACAGTCTATGGTTCTGACGTGTCATGACATGATGTGTTGTGTCGTGACATGATGTGACAAGTGGTGGCAGGACGTCACTTGACGTTACCTAATGTGATATGTTGTAAAAGATGGAATCATGACCTATCGTGATTGATTTGACAGTTCATTTGTGACGTGGCATACTGTGTCGTGACATGCCATGACATATTTAGTCATGACATGGCGAACCACGTTCGGTCTCCTGACGTACTGTGTCATTAACTTATGTATTGAGTTGTGCTATGACGTGTCACATTGAGTCATGACATAACATGACAGTGTCCTACCATACTGTGTCGTGAGATATCGTGACATTGAGTCATGATATGACATGACATGGCTTTCGGGGTCCTGACATACTGTGTAATACCCTGATGTATTGAGTCGTGACATGGCGTACCATGTTGTGACGTTGGGTTTGGTGTCAAGACATACATACATGTAGTGACATACTGAGTCGTGACATGGTGTACCATGTTGTCTTACCATGTCGCTACACAGCGTACTGTCACAACTTGACATATCGAGCAGTGATATGACATACTGTTTTAACTTGCACTGAGCCGTGATGCGACGTAACAAGTCGTGACGTGGAGCACTGTGTTGTGACATGACGTATTAAGTCCTGATGTGACATATTGAGTCATGTTGGTGTACCGTGTCGTGACACACTGTGTATTGTGTCATGACTTATCATGTCGTTACGTAATCTAATGGGAAATGTAGTGAGAGATCGAGTCATGACCTATCGTGATTGATGTGACTGTGATTGGTGATGTAGCACACTGTGTCGTGACATGATGTAATGAGTCATGACATGGTGTACCGTGTTGTGATGTACCTTGTTGTGACCATGTTGCGATATAGCATACTGTCATGACTTGACATATCAAGCAGTGACATTTTATACTGTTTTGAAGTACTGTGTAAGTGAATTAACAAATCGTACTGTACTATGTTGTGACATGACGTATCTAGTCGTGATGTGACATATGGAATCATGTTGGTGTATCATGTCGTGACATACATGTCTTATCATGTCGGTACGTAACATACTGTGTCCAAACACTTTATAATAACCTGTGTCCTGACGTGATTAACCACGTTGTGATTTGATTTAACTGAGCCTAAACGCGACGTGCTATCATGACACATTGTATAGTATTTTGACATGTCGTGACAAAGAGACGTGATGAATTATGTCATGACATAAACTCTGATTTTTTTTTTTGCTGTGACATTAAAAGACATGATATAATGACATGTAGGAGAAAAAGTGTTGTGAAGTCTCCAAATAAACTCCAGAAAAGCCTGACCATGTATTAGAGAGCAGATATCACCATCAGGTAAAGTTAAAAGTTGCATCAGAGCGTTCAGAGGGTGAGGAGGTGAAGGGGTGAGGAGGTCACGTCTCTTACCTGACTTCACCTCCTCATAAAAACAGGAAGTGTCCTGAACATTTCCACCGTTCTGTTCGGTTATTAAAACTTCCTCAGTCTGACTTCGGAGGCCCGACGACAAGATCAACGACTGATTTGGACTTCCTGATCTCTTCCTCCCTCCCTCCCTCCCTCCCTCCTTCTCTCTCTCTCCTTTGTCCCCACGTTCACCCTCGCACGGCCGAGGTTTGACCTGCTAATCTTCCCAAATAAACAAGTGCAAACACACACACAGAAGCTGAATGAGCTCACTAACAGGTAGATAAATGAGTAAGAGTGTGTGTGTGTGAAGCCACGTCAGATACAGCAGCAGGACAGTAGCTCTGAGAATCCGTGCAAACACACATACACACACATACACACACCAAACGCTTGTAGATAAGGTGGTGACTCAGTTCAGAGATTTTCTCATTATCTGAGATCAAATCGCCCTCTCAGCTCAGGGATAACTCGACCATATCTCTTTCTTTCTGCCTCAAAAAAAAAAAAAAAGAGGGACTGGAGGAGAAAGAGCGGTGTGAAGCAGTGTAAGGAAAGGAGATGAGATAATTTCGTCCTGATAACATGAACGAAAGTCGACACAAATGTGTTTGAATGTCTACAAAAGGTAACCATCCCTGTGATTTGTTTGCTTGTAATCAGTGTGTGTGTATAAAAGCTCAGTGAGTTTCTGAGCTTGCGTCTTTCATCCAGTGCTGCACTGACATTTCTGGATTCTGAGTCATGTGGAAGAAGTTAATCCAACTGTATAAAACAGGAAAGGGATATAAAAAGATATCCAAGGAACTGAGGATCCCAACAAGCCGAGTTCAAACTCTAATAAAGAAGTGGAAAATGAGGGATTATACCAGGTAGACCAACAAATATTCCAGCTACAACTGCCAGGAAAGTTGTTTAGAATGCAAAGAAAACCAACAAATGACTCTAGCTGGAACTACAGGCCTCAAGATGCACAATAAGGAGGCACTTGAGAAAAAATGGGCTGTATTGTTGGGTCGACAGAAGGAAGTCATTTCAAAGGATCCCCAGGAAAAGTTAATCCAACTGTACAAAATGAGAGGGAGTTATAGAAAAAAAAAAAGTCTAAGGAATGTGGAAAATGAGGGATTGTGTTAAAACCAAACAACATTCAAGAACGGTAGACTAACAAACATTTCAGCTACAACTGTCAGGAAAACTGTTAGGGATGCAAAGAAAAACCCACAAATGACTTTAGCCGGAATTACAGGCCTCAAGATGCACAATAAGGAGGCACTTGAGAAAAAAATGGGCTGTATGGTTGAGTCACCAGAAGAAAGCCATTTCTACAAAAATGCCACAAATAAAGCCTCAAAACTTCTGGAACAAAGTCATTTGGAGTGATGAGACCAAAAGTGAACGTTTTGTCCACAACCATAAACATTGTTCCATTTGGAGAGGAGTCAACAAGGCCTATGATGAAAGGTCCACCATTCCTACTGTGAAACACGGAGGTGGGTCACTGATGTTTTGGGGATGTGTGAGCTACAAAGGCTCAGGAAACTTGGTCCAAACTGATGAATGAAGGATGAATGCAGCATGTTATCAGAAAATACTGGAGGAAAATTTACACTCATCAGCCCAGAAGCTGCACATGAGACGTACTTGGACGTTCACACATGACAATGATCCAAAACACAAGGACAAGTGGACCTGAAGTGAAGGTTCTG
>RPOG01000592.1:140855-151700 GCA_008086565.1 Thalassoma bifasciatum | reverse complement strand
AAGCCTCAAAACTTCTGGAACAAAGTCATTTGGAGTGATGAGAGCAAAAGTGAACTTTTTGTCCACAACCATAAACATTGTTCCATTTGGAGAGGAGTCAACAAGGCCTATGATGAAAGGTCCACCATTCCTACTGTGAAACACGGAGGTGGGTCACTGATGTTTTGGGGATGTGTGAGCTACAAAGGCTCAGGAAACTTGGTCCAAACTGATGAATGAAGGATGAATGCAGCATGTTATCAGAAAATACTGGAGGAAAATTTACACTCATCAGCCCAGAAGCTGCACATGAGACGTACTTGGACGTTCACACATGACAATGATCCAAAACACAAGGACAAGTGGACCTGAAGTGAAGGTTCTGCAGTGGCCATCTCAGTCTCCTGACCTCAATATCATCTCAAACCTGCAGTTCATGCAAAACAGAGCAAGAATTTACAGGAACTGGAGGCTTTTTGAGAAAATAAAGACCCTCATGTTATTGATGTTAAAGGGGGAAATACACGCTATTAAGAACTGAGGGATGGAAACTTTTCATCACAAAGTTTCTGTTGTTGTTATGATTTAAAAAGAGTAAACACAGTTGTTTGTTAATAAATATTGGCACTTATGGGTGGGATGTAAAGAGTTAAGAGGGTGAAGAAGAGGAGTGAGGGAGCTTAGATGGGGTGAGGAGAAGAAGGGAGGTGAAAGGACAAAAGGAGGAGAAGAAAGAGGAGAGAGAGAGACTCAGAGTTTCAGGTGAAGTTGAGGTCAGTAGGTAAATTTGGAGCGAGGGAGGAGGAGGAGACAGATAAGACTGATGAAAATGGAAAAAAAGGAAACGAAGAAGAAGAAGAAGAAGAGTGTGGCTCTTCCAAAAAACGAGCCACACACGAGCCAGCAGGTCCTGCTCACACACACACACACACACACACACACACACACACACCTGACCCCCGATTCACCCTAAACACACACACACACTCACACACTCGGGGAGAAATCGGCAGGTCTCTCTCTTCACCTCTCGCTGAACTTCTCCCTCCGTCTCGCTCCCCCTCTCTCACCTCGCCATGACCTCCCCCGTGCTATCGCTCCTGTCTCCTCACACACTCACACACACACACTCACACACACACACACACACACACACACACACACTGATTATTGCTTCCTCTTATTCTTCAGCGGGGGACGAGCAGAAAAACAAAGTGACGTCTTCTCTTCACTTTTCTGGTTTGTTTTCTCTCATTTCTCCTCCGATAATGCCCCCCCCTCTTTTTCTCTCTCTCTCCATCATTTGTTCTCCTCCTCCTCCTCCTCCCGTCTCCCTGCTCTCTCTCTCTCTCTCTTTCTTCCACTTGTCGCCATCCTTTCTTTCCTCATCGTCCTCTTGTCAGCTTCTTACGTTTTCTCCTTGTCATCCTTTCTCTGTTCTTCTCACCAACTTTCTCTCTCCCTCCTTCTTTTCCCTCATGCTCTTCCTTCCCTCCACTTCATTTTTTCTCAACTTTCATCCCTCCTTTCTTACTCCACATCTTCCTCATCTCATCCTCCTTTTCTCTCTGCAACATCTTTCTTCATTAATTGTTTCCTTCTTCTTTGTTCTCCTCTCTGATTTCCCTTAAACTTTCTCTCCTTCTCTCATCCCTCCTTTTAATCCACCCTTTTTCTTTACCTCCCGTCCTTCATCACCCTTTTTCTCGCTCTCCTTCCTCCACTTTTGATTCTGTCTCTCCTTTTCCTCCTGTATCTCTCCTCCTTTCCTTCTTCTACCTGGACTTCTCATCCCTTCTTTTCTTTTCAGTTTTCATCCCTCTTTCCTAACTCGGCATTTCTTCCCTTTATTTGTCTCCTCTTTTCATTTTCTCTTCCTCTGTCTTCCCATCAAATTAACTTATTCTATCCCTCCTTCTTTCCTTTTTCTACTTGGACTTCTCATCCCTCGCTCTTCTCTTCTTCCCATCTTCCATCTGTCCTTCATTTTTGGTCTTTGTGGCATCATTCTTCATCATTTTTCTACTCGTTTTTTTCCCCCTAACCATCTCTCCTCCCTGATTTTCCTTAAACTTCATCCCTCCTTCTCTCCGTCTGCCATCCTTTCTTCCTCTTCCTTCTTATCTTTTATTGCTTAAACCTCTTTTCTCACCCCGTCTTGTCGTTTTTCTCCCTTCCCTCCCTCTTCACCCTCATTTCATACCTTCTTTCCTTGTTCTGTTTCTTTATCTCCATTTCTTTCCCTCCTATCTTCCATTTTTCTTCTCATTCCTTTCTCCTCCTTTTCTCCCCAGTTTTCATCCCTCCTTCTTAACTCTACATCCCCTATAATTTGTCTCCTCTTTTCGTTTTTGTCTTTTTATCTCTCCTTTCCTCCCCTTGTTTCTCTTCAATTTCACCAATTCTTCTCCTCCTTTTTTGTTCACTCATCCCTTCTTTTATACCTCCCTTTCATCCCATTATCTCCTCTTCTTTCCTCTCTTTTTTCAACTCCTTCCTTACTCTCCTTGTTTCATTTTTCACGTCTTTTTTGTTCTTCTCCTCCCTGATTTACCTTCAACTTTTTCTCTTTCTCTCCATCTGTCATCCTTTCTTCCTCCCCCTTTCCATCTTTCACTGCCTGAACTCTCCTCTTTCTCTCTCTTCCTCTTTCCGTCTCTCCATCCTATTTCTCCGATTCTCCTCCTCTCTCCTCAAACTCTTACCACCAACTTCACTCGTTTACCTCCTCTTCTATCCCTCCTTCTTCCCTTCTTTCACCTCTTCTCTTCATCCCATAATCTCCATTTCTTTCCATCTTCCATCCTCTCTTCCTTTTCCTCTACCCAATTCTCCTTCCTTTCCATTTCCACATTTCTAAAACCTTCTTCTTCTCTTCTTCCTCCTCAGTCTCCTTCAGCCCTTCACTGTACATCCACACCTCCTCCTCCTCCTCCTCCTCCTCCCCCTCTTCCTCCCCCTTTCTTCCTCCTCCCCCTCGGTGTTTAGCAGACTTGTTAATGGTTATTCCGGCTGTAGTCAGGATTTATTTGTTTGGAACCGTCGGGGAATTGTCGTGTTCCCGTTCCTAATAGCCAAAAGTCAGGGTCACGTAGAATTCATCATGTTTACACTCCAGCACACACACTCTCACACACTCTCACACACTCTCACACACTCCTCCACACACACACACATACACATGGAGGTTGTGGTTATGTAATGTTGCTGCTATGAACGACAGAAACTTTCCGAAAGTAGAAGAATCAACATCGTTTCTGAACTGATTTCTGTGAGGAAGTAGAGAAACTCTCGTCCATCATCGCGGCGCCCGCTCGACCGTCCATCTCCCTCCGAATCTGACAGGAGAGAGGTCAAAGGTCACTAAAAGCAGAGAAAGTGGGGTTGACTTTTATCAGGAGTAGCAGCCGTGTTGGCACTTGTCTGAATCCGTCCATCCATCCATCCATCCATCCATCAATCATCCCTCCATCCATCTCAACTCCAGCTTCACCGCTCGTGTGAAGCCACCGTCTTAAATCTGAGTTCAAAGGTCGCCTCCTGCACGTAACGACCACTCTGACACCTGACAATCAAGCTGCCTTCCCGCCGTCTGTGCAGACTGTGTTTAATGTCAGACAGAAGCACAAAAAGGTTTTGGAGGACGGAGCCTCTTGACACCTGTCGATCATCTCTGCCCTCCAAGACGCCAAGAATTCACTAAAAGCAGAGGAAGCGCCTCAAACCTTCGCCTCGTCCTGACACATCTACGCTTTAGGTTCTCTTTGTTCATAATTTGGTTTAGTTCATCCTCGATTCAAGGATTAAAAGACTTCAAACTATTCCGTCATGTCACGGTAGAAAGTGACTGTTCTCTGGGAACAAAACAAAACATTTTCACCAAATGGAGACTTGAAGTATTTTTGCAAATAATCACTCGTTCTGATTTTGATGGCTTTGACAGGTTCATGTTTCTCACTGTGTTTCATCACTTTTCCTTTAACAACACTCAATAAGTGTTTGTGAACTGAGGAAACTAATTGTTGAGGCTTTGGAGCTGGAAATCTTTCACATCAACAACTTCAGTTGATCAACAGTCCCAGAGTCTCTGTTGTTGTATTTTGTGCTTCATAATGTTCCACACATTTTCAATCTGGACTGCAGGCAGGTCAGTCTAGTAGCTGCACTCTTCTACTACGGAGCCAAGCTGTTGTAACAGGAGCAGAATGTGTCTTGGTTTCATTGTCTTGCTGAAATAATCAGGGACGTCCCTGAAAAAGACAAAGTGTCTTGGATGGCAGCAGATGTTGCTCCAAAACCTGTTTGTACCTTTCAGCATTAATGCTGCCTTCACAGATACTGGGACAGTTACCCATGATGCCATGGGCACGAACACACCCCCATACCATCACAGATGCTGCTTTTGAACTTTGCTCTGAGAATAATCCTGATTGTCCTTTTCCTCTTTGGCCCAGAGGACACCACGTCCATGATTTCCAAAAAGAGTTCTGCAGCGTTTGTGTGTGTTGTTGATGTCTGACTTTGTCTTTGCATGGTAGAGTTTGAACTGTCACTTGTAGATGTAGTGATGAACTGTGTTAACTGACAATGGTTTTCTGAAGTGTTCCTGAGCCCACGTGCTAATATCCTTTACACAATGATGTGGGTTTTTAATGCAGCGCCGCCTGAGGGGTCAAAGGTCACGGCCATTCAATGTTGGTTTTGGGCCTTGCTGCTTACGTGCAGAGATTTCTCCAGATTCTCTGAATCTTTTGATGATATTTTGGACTGTAGATGATGAAATCCATCAATTCCTGCGGTTGAGAAACATTGTTCTTAAAAGACGTTGGACTATTTGCTCACGCAGTTGTTAACAAAGTGATGAAGCTGGCCCCATCTTTGCTTGTGAAGGACTGAGCCTTTTTGGGGATGATGCTCCTTTTATACCCAATCATGAACCTCACCTGTTTAAATCAACCTGTTCACCTGTGGAATGATCCAAACAGGATTTACAAATCATTATTTTCTGTTTTTAACAACATCCAAACTTGGAATTGGGGTTGTACAATCAAAGACTGACGATTCGGTTTGGTTTCATTTTTCAAACATAAAGCCTCGACACAAGGTCTGATTGTGTCTTGATTCAACAAAGGATGAATAATTTACTGGTAAAACAAGGATTGATATGCATCAAGATGTAGAAAAGTATATGACATCACATCCAGTCAAGTTGACATCCAGTCAACTGTCCTCACAACCAAACAGTTGATACTCAACAGATCAAATCTGCAAGACTTTAAGTGCCATGGCTCAAAAACGCAGTGAAACTAAAGTCCAGAATCTTCTTGACATCCCGCAGAAAAAAACAGTTCAACACTTAACCCTAAAGTCTGCTTTTAACCCCTGAGAGCCAGGGGTCAAAGGTCACATCCAGAGGTTATCTGTCTGTGCTGTCAAGCTACTGTTGAAGCCGTGAAGTCGTCTTCCCACTTTAACTCCAACAACTTCAGTTTCTTCATCCTCACATTTGTTTCTAACTAGGCGTCGTGTTTCTGTAAACCAAAAGTAGAGCCTCTGTAAATTTGTTCCCCGCAGCTTGGACAGTATCGCTCCATCTAGAACAATGACCCAACTGGAGTACGCTTGGATGTTATCGCTTTTCAACAGGGATCTAATTTTTCTTCCTCAGCGGAGGGCCAAGAATTAAATTAAAACCAAAAGCTTGCATCTTTGTACATGCGCCTGCAGCCCCGTTTCTTCGACCGCAGCGCGCCCGGCTGCCAGCGACCACAACACAGCCCCTTCTCCGCTGTGATGCTCCTTCCACGTACAGACTGTGCTGTGTTATTAATCCACTCTGGGTCCGCCGCTCCTCATGTGTGGGGTAATAAAACGCAGCAGAGAAAAGATAAAATCACCATGCTTTATCGCTCCCTGCAGGGGGGTGAGGCTTTGTTTGGTTCCCCTGCGTGGAGGGGTCGGAGGTCGGCCTCAGAACAGCAGCAGGGGAGGCTTCTTAAACACACAGACGGATCTGAGCCTCAGACTTTCATCGGGATTTATACGACACTGACTCAGCAACACACCTACAAGAAAAGAGCCAAACTTCTCTGAGATAAACTAAACATCTTTCTGCTTCAGTCCTGCTGCAGTTTTCCCTGAACATTTGGTGAAGTGGACGCCAAACAAGAACGCAAAACTCCCAATAACTCAGCCGTTCTTCACCCCAACCAACAGTGACATGCACAGAGATTTTGAAGGGCAGGGGCGAACGAAAAGAAAGGAACATACAGAGTGAGTTTGGCACCAAGGAGGGCACTTCAGCAAACGTTTGGCTCCCAAGAGGGGACTTTGAAACATGTTTATGCTCCCAGGAGAGCAGTTTTATCATGTTTTAACCAACCAAAGGGGAAAGTTGGTGTTATTAGCCAACCAAGAGGGCACGTAAGCACAAGTTTGGCACCAAAGGGAGCACTTAACCATATTTTGGCTCCTGAGAGGGCAGTTTGGCACATGTTTTGGCTCCTAAAAGGAGGGCACTAAGCAGGTGTTAATAATGTTTAACCAGCCAAGACAGTAGATTGATATAGTTTGCCAACTAGGAAGGCACCAAAGCATGTGTTTTGGCTCCCAAGACGGCACTTTTGCACAAGTTTGGCTCAAAAGGGAACACTTCAGCATGCATTTTGGCCTTAAGAGTGCATTTTAGCATATTTTGGCCACCAAGAGGGAAGTGAAGCATGGTGTAATTAGCCAAAGGTGCAGATTAGTGTGGTTCACTAACCAGGAGGGCACTTCAGCACATGTTTTGGCTCCCAAGAGGAGGTCACTGCTCATTTTCTCAGTTTTTAACCATGCAAAGGGTCAGGTTAGTGTGGTTCGCCAACCAGCAGGGCACTTAATCAAGTTTTGCCTTCCAAGATGGCATTTTGGTACATGTTTTGGCTCCCAAAAGGGCACTCTTGCATATCTTTAAGCTCCTGAGAGGACACTTTAGAGAACTTGGGTCCCCAAGAGGAGAGAGGGCACTAAGCAGTTTATCATTCTTAACCAGCCAAGAGAGCAGATGGGTATAGTTCGCCAACTATGAAGGGACTTAAGCACATGTTTTGGCTCCCAAGAGGAGGTCACTGTTCATTTTGTCAGGTTTTAACCCTCCAAAGGGTCAGATTAATGTGGTTTGCCAACCAGGAGGACAATTAATCAAGTTTTGCCTTTCAAGAAGGCATTTTTGGTACATGTTTTGGCTCCTATAAGGGCACTTTTTTTGTGTGTTTTGGTGTCCAAGAGGGCACTCTCACATATGTTCAAGCTCTTGAGAGGACACTTTAGTGAACTTTGGCTCCCAAGAGGAGGTCACTGTTCAGTTTGTCAGGTTTTAACCCTCCAAAGGGTCAGATTGATGTGGTTCGCCAACCAGCAAGGCACTTTAGTTTGTTGTGGCTCCCAAGAGGACACTTTAGCACAAGTTCGGCTAAAAAAAAATGGCACTTAAGCACCCATTTTTTATCAACTGGTCCACAAGGGGGACGGACTGCCCCCTGTGTACACATCTGCCAACCAAAACCGTTGTCTATGAGCTTCAATTACAGATCAACAGAAAGACATTTGTCCCATTATCACTCATTAGCCAACTTTCCCCCAACAAACTTCACCATCTTGTTTGTATTTTGGTGAAAAAGCTGTTTCCAGTGCACTGTTGCAACGACTTCAATATGGGATCTTGCGGGAAAACCACCTCACGAGAGCATCGAAACTTTTCAAACAGGTTTTTCAAACTTTAGATGTTTCCATTCCCATTTGTAGTATTGGTACACTTAAGTGGGTTTTGCACAATTCTAGGTGTGATGGAAACATGGCTACAGTCTGAAATCTGTCCTAATGATGAGGTAACACCAAAATCTGCCAACACATTTATCTTTTCACAGACTATTTCATGAACACCTCGATCGTTGTATTACACGTTACCCTAACCCACACGTTTGTTATCTTTCAGTTGGGATTAAAAGAAAAGGAAATAAACTTCAGGAGTATAAAATACGTTCCGACGTTTGGCCAAACTTCCTGAAAAAGTCTCTAAAATGACCTTCTGAGTCTCGGTGTCACAGTCGTGCTCCTCTGAACTCTCAACCACCTCTTTACGTAACCGACTAATGTTTCTCCGTCTTCAGCTTTGTCCTCCACTTTCTCCTTTATCTGCCCACTTCTTCTCAGGCTTACGCCGTCTCTCACCTCCCTCCCTCCCCCTCCCTCCTCCCCCCCGAGCAGTGACAGAGAAAGTTGTGCGACCCCTTAAAAAAAGTGACAGGGCCGAAATGGAACGAGTGCGGAAAAAAAGAAAAAGCCAACAAAACGGTGGAGAGAGAGGAGCGCTGGTGGTTCAACCAGGGGTCTCTGCTGTCAATTAGACACTACGCAGATGGAGAGAGGGTGAGTGAGAGACATCAGCTCTAAGAGGCAGAGAGAGAGAGAGAGAGAGAGAGAGAGAGGGGAGGGAAAGAGAGGAAAACTCCGAAAGAATGATCGTGGAAATATTACAGGACTCCAGGAGAAAGAGAAAGGAGGTCAGGCGGAGGGTAACTCGACGTTACGGAGGAGGAAGAAGGAGCGAGTGAGATACGGGGAGACGATAAACGAGTGCAGGCTGAAGTCAGAGGGGCCTGCTGGGAGCTGCTCCGAGCGCTGATAAAGCAAATAAAGACGGAAGACTCCAAAACAAACAGAGGCTGAAAAAACAGAAGCTTTTAGCTCAATTTAGATTCAAGCGCTTTTTAAGAAACACAACGTTTTCTGAAAGGGTCCATTTGGGCTCCAAGACGTCACATCAGTAAAAATTTACATTATTCTGGAAACATTCAGATTGGGTAAAGTGATATCCATCTTGATTAAAGTCTGGTGAAGAAATTTTAAACCTTTAACTTTTCAAAATGAATCCATCCAAACTGGATATTATCTAAATAACTTTGTTTGAAGAATATAACATTAAATTTCTAACCACTGATTATTCAAATATCAAAAAAAAGTTGTTGCAACTTTCATGAAGTTCATTTTGAAGCTTCATTTTTCTGTCGTCTCCTCTCATAATCTTTGCTGATCTCTCATCCAAAGAGAGCCTGACATTGAAGCACAAGTTTTGGTGTTTGAAAGCAAAAATACTGAAATAAAGCTACAAAAAAATCAGCAGGCTGGTTTCACCAAAAAAATATGTTTTTGACCAATAAACAGAGACAACAAGCTTTGATTGTTTTTTTAGCCCTCATCCTTCGATACGCTCCATAATCTCTGACATTTTTTCTCACAATCCTATCACATAAACTCTGTTTGAGTGTGAGCTGCCTCAACTCTTCCAACCAGCAACATCTGCGATTGTCTCTCCGTCGTCTCCTCTCATAATCTTTGCTGATCTCTCACCTATAGAGAGCATCGCTGCCACCTACAGGGCTAAATTTATCAGTGCATTAGTTTACAAGCCTGACAGTGATGGACAAGCTCAGCAGGGCCTGGCTTGACTTTGTCTTTTTTTAATTGTTTTGTATTTTATCTTTTTTCACTTAACACAATTAAGGATATTTTGCACAACATCATTTTTAAAAGTTAAGACTCATAGAAAGCTCTTTTTTTTCAGTCATTATAACTAAAATTAGATTGAAAAGTCAAGTTTAGACAGAAAGAGTGGTATTTCAAGGTAAGAAATTCAACTATTCATCTCAAAAGCTTTTTTTGTCCTCAAAATTTTGACTTTTATATGATAGTAATTTTGTTTTAATTCTCATGATATTGACTTTTTATTTCAAAATTTCTACTTTTTATTTCCGATATTGCCTTTATTTCAAGATCTTGACGTTTTATCTGAAAATTTTGACTTTTTATCTCACATTTTTGTCTTTATGTCAAAATTTTGACCTTAAGTGTGAAAGTTTAGACTTTTTTCACATAATGTTAAATTGATTTATTAAAATTTGGACTTTTTTTTCTCAGAACTTTGTCTTCACTTCTCAAAATTTCCACTTTTTATCTTAAAATATTGACCTTTTATGTAAAGTTAGAAACAATTATTTCCTTCAGTTTTCATTCTTTCATTAGAGGAAAAGCTTTTGATGGTTTGATGTAATTTTCTGTCAAGTTCATAAATGTTTCTGTACGTTGTGAAAACTTCACTGAAGCTCCATTTGAATCATGAATTGGATTGAAATTGCCAGAAAAATCACAATTAGATCTTTTTCTACAATTGTTCAGCCCTAATGTGCACTGATATATTGTGTGTCCCTACAGAAAAATTCTACCTATTTTTCTGCTTCATACAAGCCACATATGATGAGAATACACCCTGCGTTCATGCTTCAATAAATCTTTGTTGGATTCATATTGAAAGGATAAATAAGTCATTTCAGTTTCTTCGTCTTTTGTAATCAGCCCCTAGTGGCCCCCTGAGGAACTGCAGCATCAATTTCACCACCGGAGCTTTTAGCCCGGTCGAGACTCTGGGGAATGTATAAAAACCCACAGATTCAGAGTCTTTGAATCCATCTTTGGCCGTAAACTGATTGTTAAATCTGATTTTCAGAAAGAATTAGAGCCTCTGGAGAGTTTCCAAACTGCAGCTCGAAATGAAACACATCCCTCTGTGTCTCCTCAACAACCCCAAAACAGGAAACGAGTGAAAGGTGAGAGCTGTTAGAGAGTCAAACTTTTGGGTTTGACCATGAAGTGACCGCACACACACACACACACACACACACACACACACACACACACTCAGAGGAAGGGGTGTAGAGGCGGTTGGTATCGGGGAGCCTTGATGGAAAAGGTCACGACTGATAACGCAGAACAATGACCTGACCCGGTCACCGCACGGTCACTGTACGTACGAGTGTGTGTGTGTGTGTG
>RPOG01000592.1:89871-140687 GCA_008086565.1 Thalassoma bifasciatum | reverse complement strand
TAAAAAACTTTTGTCCCGTAATTTTCACCTTGTCAAATGTCAGGGTGGTGCAACCGTAACATTAGACTTTTATTTTAAAGTGAAGAGAATAAAACAGGAAACAGGAAACTGCATCAGCCAGAGGAGCCCAAATGACATTTGTGACCAAGTGGAAAAGTTTGTAGATTTCTCTGAAATACTGATAAAAAAGGTTTTTTCACTTCATTGGTGACTGGAACAATTTCCATGTCAGGTGGTACAACCAATGTAATAATGTGAAATGTTATTTTAACATCAAATTATTTATCTTATTCACAAATGAAAGAAATGAAACACACAAAATGAAAATGTATGAGTCGCTACAGACACTTGAGAGATACTTGCCAATAATTTCACACAGAAAAAATAACAGGAACATATAAATATATTTTCATATATTTGGTTGCGCCACCTGACATTTTTGGGTGCTCAAATTAAAAATACTAAAAAATAATGAACCTAAAATCTTTGAAATGTTGGTCAACTACTGAAATCTGTTAGAAAACATAATTCTTCTCTCAGAAATATGTTTTTATCCATTTTCAAAGAACTTTTTAAAAATACGTTTTTAGACCCTCTTTTTGTCATTGACCCAGCTTTAATGATGTATCAAAGCAAAAGTGCCTCATTCTTTTAGGTTTTACATGACTACACATGACATCATGAAGTAGAAAAAAAACTATTAACTGTGGATTATTGGGGTGTTTGGTATTTTCAGGGGGTTAAAAACAATAATCAAGAATGTGATAAGATGTGAACTGTTCCATCTCTAGTTCATGTGACATACAACCTGCAAAATTAGTCCGATTTTTGTTCATTAGAAACTCAGAGAATCAAGATTATCTTTCAGGTTAATTCAACGCTGCACAGCCTGAGCGTAAAGAGAGGAAAGAAGGAAAAACTGATCAGAGAGTGAAGGTCGTCTGAACGTTACTGTCCTCAAAAAGCCGAAGTGTCGTTTCAAACTTTCTGCATCCATGTTTCTGGGGTTTTTTTTGTGTCTATCTTTTCCAATAGATCGGCGGGGCGAGCATTTAGATGTCCGTCTGCTGCTCATCCTCCCTTCGCCCTCTTTCTTCTCCGCTCATCCCGCTCTTTCACCCCGCTCCACTCCTCCATTCATCCCCCCTTCTGTGAGCGGTCAAACGATGAAGGGAAGTGTCAGCCTCCCGAGGAGAGAGAGAGAGCGAGGGAGGAGAAAAAAAGAGAGAGAGAGAGAGAGACCACCCTGTCGGTGTGTTTCAGCCACCGTATCACTTTCACCTGACTGCACTCTTTCACCCGCCATCCCTCGCTTTCTGCTCCCATGCATTCAACTCTTGTTTTTTGGAGCTTTCTCGCCTCCCGTCATCTTTCTTTTCATCCGTCGTTTCCCTCATTCATTCCTTTCTGCTTCACTTTCTTCACCTTCTCCCTCTCTTTCACTTATCTGACCAGGAGTCGAAGGTCATCTCGTTGCTGACGTGGAGCGGTTCATCGCCCTGAACCTGACCTCACACACACACACACACACACACACACACACACACACACACACTGCAGCTGTCCCAGTGTGACCACAGGAATGCAACAGTAGCAGATTTTCTGTCTCCTCCATCTCTTTGACCTCCTCTATCTCTTCCTGTCCTCGCCCTCACCTCGCTCTCTCCTCCTCCTTATCATCCTTCACTTTTTCTTTCACCCTTCGCCTCCAAACCTCCTCCCTCCGTCCTCTCGCAGACATGAAACTCCTCATCCAGAGGAGAAACGAGCGATGATTTCCATCTTTTCCTTCATTGTGCGTCGAGCAGCTGAAGGGAAACGTGGGGCGTTAAGTATCGTTCGCGCTCGTATTCGGGAACAATGAAGCTGCAAACAAACTCTGGCAGAAACAAGTGAAGGTTTCCTGCTGCTGATGGATGGAGCGCGCTCACTACAGCTAGAGCTACAGCAAAGATGGAGCCAGGTTCACCACTTTGTCAACAACTGCGTGACCAAATAGTCCAACAGTTTAAGAACAATGTTTCTCAACTGCAGGAATTGATGGATTTCATCAAGATGTCAGGTATTATAGTAGTTTTCTAAGTCTCTTAGACCTCTTTAGAGACGTGCATTCGTCGTTCCTGGTTTTGGTTGTAACTTACCGGCACTGGAAACTGGGGAGTCCGCCGCGACGTAATTTTTGGGTGTAGTAACACATTTCCTATAATCGTGCACCCGAGTCCTTCACTTCAGAAAACCATTGTCAGTTAACAGTCAGAGAGGAAGAAAAAGAAGGAACAGACATGATTGGAAAATGAGGAGAGAGATGAAAAAGGAGAGGAGATAAGTTAAGAGGAGAGTAAAGAGAGGAAGAGGAGAAAAAAAAGGAACTGAAACAAGAGGAGAGGAAACAAAAGAAAAAAGGAAAATTGTGAGAAAAGAGCAGAGGCAACAAGGGGAGAGGAAACAAGAGAGAAAGGAGGAAAGGAAACAGAGGGGAGGAAAGTTTGGGAAACAAGATGTAAAAAAGGAGAAGGAAACAAGAAGGGAGTAAACAAGGGAGAAAGGAAACAAGAGAAAGGAGGACAGGAAACAAGAGAGAAAAAGGTAAGGAAACAAGAAGGAAGGAAACAAGGGAAAAAGGAAACAAGATGGGAAACAAGAAGAGAGGTAAAGAGAAGAAGGAAACAAGAGGAAAGAAAGTAAGAAGGGAGGAAAAAAGAGGAAAGGAAACGAGAGAATAGAGGGAAGGAAACAAGAAGGCAGAAAACATGAGGAGAGGAAACAAAAGAGAAAGAAGGAAAGGAAACAAGAAGGGAGTAAACAAGAGGAAAGGAAACGAGAGAAAAGAGGACAGGAAGCAAGAGAGAAAAAGGAAAGGAAACAAGAGGAGAGGAAATGAGGAAGGGAAACAAGAAAGAAAAAGGAAAGGAAACAAGAAGGAAGGAAATGAGGAGAGGAAGTAAAAAGGAAGGAAACAAGGGAGAAAGGAAACAAGATAGGAAACAAGAAGAGAGGGAAAAGAGAAGAAGGAAACAAGAGGAAAGAAAGTAAGAAGGGAGGAAACAAGAGGAAAGGAAACGAGAGAATAGAGGAAAGGAAACGTGAAGGGTGAAAACAAGAGAGAAAAGAGGAAAGGAAACAAGAGGAGAGGAAGTGAGGAAAGGATACAAGAGAAAAAGAAAAGGAAACAAGAAGGAAGAAAATGAGGAGAAGAAGTAAGAAGGAAGGAAACAAGGGAGAAAGGAAACAAGAGGAGTAGAAACAGGAGAGAAAAGAGGAAAGGAAACGAGAGAATAGAGGGAAGGAAACAAGAAGGCAGAAAACATGAGGAGAGGAAACAAAAGAGAAAGGAGGAAAGGAAACAAGAAGGGAGTAAACAAGAGGAAAGGAAACAAGAGAGAAAAAGGAAAGGAAACAAGAGGAGAGGAAATGAGGAAAGGAAACAAGAAAGAAAAAGGAAAGGAAACAAGAAGGAAGGAAATGAGGAGAGGAAGTAAAAAGGAAGAAAACAAGGTAGGAAACAAGAAGAGAGGGAAAAGAGAAGAAGGAAACAAGAGGAAAGAAAGTAAGAAGGGAGGAAACGAGAGAAAAAGAAATGAAAGAATAGAGGAAAAGAAACGTGAAGGGTGGAAACAAGAGAGAAAAGAGGAAAGGAAACAAGAGGAGAGGAAGTGAGGAAAGGATACAAGAGAGAAAAACAAAAGGAAACAAGAAGGAAGAAAACGAGGGAGAAAGGAAACAAGAGGAGTAGAAACAGGAGAGAAAAGAGGAAAGGAAACAAGATTGGAAACTAGAGAGGAAACTAGAGAAAGGAGGGAAATAAACAAGAGGGAAAAGAGAAGAAGGAAACAAGAGAGGTGGAAACAAGAGGAAAGAAAGTAAGAAGGGAGGAAACAAGAGGAAAGGAAACGTAAAGGGTAGAAACGAGAGAAAAAAGGAAAAGAAACAAGAGGAGAGGAAACGAGAGAAAAAGGAAACGAAACAAGAAGGAAAAGAAGAGAGGAAACAAGAAGGGTGGAAACAAAAGAGAAAGGAGGAGAAGGAGAGAAAGGAGGGAAAAGAGGAGAAGGAAACAAGAGGAAAGGAAACAAGAGGAAAGGAAACGAGAGAATAGAGGAAAGGAAACGTAAAGGGTGGAAACAAGAGAGAAGAGAGGAAAAGAAACAAGAGGAGAGGAAACAAGAGGAGAGGAAACAAAAGAGAAAGGAGGAGAAGGAAACAAGAGAGGTGGAAACAAGAGGAAAGAAAGTAAGAAGGGAAGAAACAAGAGGAAAGGAAACATAAAGGGTGGAAACAAGAGAAAGGAGGAGAAGGAAACAAGAAAGAAAAGAAGAGAAGGAAACAAGGAGGGGAAGTAAGAAGGGAGAAACAAAAGGAAAGGAAACAAGAGGAGTCGAAACAGGAGAGAAAAGAAAGAAGAGGAAATGAGATGGAAAAAGAAGGAGGAGAGGAAAGAAGGAAGGTTTTCAGAAATAAAACAGCAGAGTCATGAAACAGCAAAGAGAAGAGAGGATGAACTTAAAGAAAGGAGGTGAACAAAACGAGGTCAGAGGAGAGAAAATGTGACAAAGTGAGGAAAGAAATTACCTCAGGAGAGAAAAAGAGAAGAGGAGGAATTTAAAAAGAGGAGGAAGGAGAGAAGGAGATAAATCTGAGGAGAGAGAAGCTGAGGTGAGAAGAAGAGGAGGATGAAGACGACGTGAATCGAGGGGGGGATGAGTGAAACTCTACTGGAGCAAACGCTTTTCTGGGGGGACGCCACACCACAACACACACACACACACACACACACACACACACACACACACACACACACACACACACACACACACACACACACACACACACACACACACACACACACACACACAAAGGGCAGCCAAAGGTTCGAGGTAACCGCAGCCTCTGAATGTTCTAAATATAGGAGGATTGATAGGATCTGAGGAAGAGGGCAGCCAAGTGAGAAAAACACACACACACTAACACACACACACACACACTTAAACACACACTCACACACACTCAGGGAGGTTTGTTAAAGTCCCTGTGAAACTTAACGAGGGATCCTGAAACAGTCTCACTTATAATCCAGGATTTAAAGCGATATTAGTAGTGATGAAAAGTGTCATTTCTCAGATCTTTATGAAAGTGGGTGCAAGTGCTCATGGGAAATGTAGTCTTTATCCTTCAAGAAATTTACTGTCAAATAACAGAATTCTTGCAACAGTTTTCTGTTATTTTACAGTCATGTACATCATATTTACAGGAATTTTCATTTGGAGTTCTGCAAAAAACACAACTTTATTTTACTGATATTTTACACAGCTAGTCTACGCCGTGAAGTGTACACAGGTGGTCTACACTAGAGCATGGACCACCTGTAGAGGTAGCAGGGTTTCATGTCTGCTTTCCCTCCTTAATCACCGTGACAACTGTCTAGTTACGATTTGCAAAAACGTTCCTGGTGCACTAAACAGCTGGGTGGAAAATTAAGAAAACAAATCTAAGTAGGATGAAGGGATTTATTTCCATCCAGTGTTGCATTAATTATCCATGCTCCCTGAACCACTCGTACACTAGTTGAGCCCTATGAATTCTGGCATTGCCATCTTGGAATATGGGTGAGCCTGAGCAACTGCAGCAACTCCAGATCACAGCACTGCCCCCACAGGCTCGTACAGTAGGCACTACGCACTTCACCTGCCTCTCTTCTTACCCTGATGCGCCCATTACTCTGGAATAATCTGGACTCATCAGACCACATGACCTTCTTCCATTGCTCCAGAGTCCAATCTTTATGCTCCCTAACAAACTGAAGCCTTTTTTTACAGTTAACGTCACTGATTAGTGGTTTTCTTAAAGCTACACAGCTGTTCAGTCTCAATCCCTTGAGTTTCCTTTGCATTGTGCATGTGGAAATGTTCTTACTTTCACTATTAAACATACTCCTGAGTTCTACTGTTGCAACTTCATATTAAGTGTTACCAAAACTTCCTCTGATCTTTGTTTGACATTGAACCAAAGTCTGGAACAGCCAAGAGGGGACAGTAACAAAGTACATTTACTTAAGTACATTTTTGAGTGTCTGTACTTTACTTGAGTATTTGTTTTTTTTGGAAACTAATGACTTTCACTCCACTACATTTTAAAGACAAGTTTTGTACTTTTGACTCCACTACATTTCCCTTTTAAAGCTCAGCATCAGCACAAATTTGTAATCAAATAAATATCTTAATGTCTGAACCTAATGTTTCATATACACTGCCTGACCAAAAAAAAAGTCGCCACCTGGATTTAACTAAGCAAATAGGTACGAGCCTCCTATTGGATAATTACTGCATGGGCGATTATCTTTCAGCTGGAAACAAGTTATTTAACCCCAACTGGTGCAATGAGTTGCTTCTCATTTCCTAAACAACCATGTGGAAAGACACATCCCGTGGTCGTGGAAAAGATGTTAGTCTGTTTGAGAAGGGTCAAATCATTGGCATCAAGCAGAGAAAACATCTAAGGAGATTGATGCAGAAACGACTAAAATTGGGTTAAGAACTGTCCAACGCATTATTAAAAACTGGAAGGATAGTGGGGACCCATCGTCTTCCAGGAAGAAATGTGGCCGGAAAAAAATCCTGAATGATGGTGATCGGCGATCACTTAAACGTGTGGTGAGATCAAATGGAAGAAAAACAACAGTAGAACTCAGGGCTATGTTTAATAGTGAAAGTAAGAGCATTTCCACACGCACAATGCAAAGGGAACTCGAGGGATTGGGACTGAACAGCTGAAAAGAAAGTAATTTGGCACTTTGACTTGACCAAAATTTTGACCAAGCAACTTTTAGGAGTTAAGTAAGATTTGATCACAAGTATCGACACTTTGACTCAAGTTCTGATGGACGACAAACAGGAAGTAAACAGGTCCAGTTCTGCTTTTGGACTCTTTTAGACGATGTACGATTTATAAGTCGATCTAAAAAAGTTCAGAGAAATTTCATGGGTAAACTACGGGTGAAAACACGGCGGCGCTAGCGTCCCGAGTCTTCACGCCAACACGTGTTTTGCGGCTCGTGTTTTCACCTCGCAGCGCAGCTTTGTGTGTCCTCGGGGAACTATCCCAGGACCCCGGAACCTTCCAGAACACCGGGACCCGAGCGCACAACAAACGGGCCCGTCAGCGTGATTTATCGGCCATTCACCCGCCAGGTCAATCACACACACACACACTCAAACACACACAAAGTGTCATGTGACGTCTCAAAGATGAAAAATTCACCTGCGGACAAAAAGATGCGCCGGCTTCAGGCAGATGTTTACGCACAAGGAGGAGCTGAAAGGAATTTCTTTGGTGAGAAAAACAATGAGAGGAGAAAAAAAAGAAAAAAAGAGCTGAAAGAGTCGAAAAGGAGGGATGGAGTTTTCTGATCGAGGGATGAAGATGTGGAGGGAGTTGGAGAAAAAAGGAGGAGGAGGAGGAGGAGGAGGGGGTGAAGTAAACATCGATGGCCGGATGAATGCAATTTTTTCTTTTCTCTCTCTCCCCATCTTCCCCCCTTTTCCTTCTCCTCCTCCTATGAGCGAGAGAACAAGAGGCACTGCATCATCCCGACAGGCGCAGAAAGAGAAGAGAGGAGGAGAGAAAGAGGGATTGTGACGGAGGGATAAAGGGCTATCCGTCTCTGTCTGTCACCTCATTCATCGTCCCCTGCTCCGTCCTGCCGGCCCATCCGTCATCCGCTGTCACACACACACACACACACACACACACACTGCAGCAGCTTTCACACACTCAACAACAACAACTACGACACACATCAAAGACGTGAAACACACACACACACTCTCCGCCCTGTTTCACACATTCACTAAGATGACACACAAACACACACGTCATCCTCGGAGCCACACACACTCTCGCCTTGACTCCTCACACACACACACACATCGCTCGCCGACACGCCTTCGTGCACGTAGCACACACTTCCCTGCCAAACACTTTATTTGCAGTCGAAATAAACTTCAACACACACACACACACACACACACACACTGACATCCTGCACACTCGTCCAGTTCTGTCCCTCCTCCGACTGGTTCTGCTCCGGTTTTCCCAGGACCCCGAAACTAAGACGCTCCAGCTCACAGCCGGGGCTCAACACCCGGTTCGAGGACCCAATTCGGTCCCAGTGGAGCGGTCCTGGACTCAGCGTTAAAGACCGACGAACGTGTCACCAAATATTTCTGAAACTTGAGGGATTGGATTTTGGACTATTTGAGAAAACAGACGTCCTGCACCTTTAATTTCTCTCATGTTTATCACATTTCAATAAATCACAGCTGAAGGAGAAAAGTGTCTGTGATGTAGTGATGATGGAACTTTTCTAAAAGGGTCACTTTTATATATATCAAAATACCAAAAATAAGGATATAAATTTGTCCATTTTTCAAACATTTGGAATGATGTACACATGTATTTACGCAAAAAACCCAGCCAAGAGATGCTAACAAACAGAAAACTTATTATTATTGTCATTATTATTATTGTTGTTGTTTATTTTTTAAACACATTTTTCAAGTGCTCTCCTGGAGAGTATTCAATAGACAGACGTAAGCCTTAAGGAGTTGATAATCAGAAGCTCACGAAAGTGGGGGGCGGGCTTCAGGGCAACTAACGAACGTCATGTTCAAGGAGCAGAACGGACACAGTCGGAGGACGGAGCGCGAGAGCCCGACAAAGATAGTTCGGTTTAAAGAGTCTTTTCCATTAAATCAAAGTTCTGGCGCAAGAGCGATAATAAAGATGATTTTTATAATAATAAAGATGTTAGCATTTCTGTATGTGCAGATGCAACGCTGAACAATCACACTGAAACAAACCCTCGAAGCTGCGCTGCTGTGATTGGCTGAATATGAGGGAGACATCTGATTGGCTACAGACATTGGTCTGTGCATTTATGGAGCGCGTCAGGGGAGTGTCAAAAATCCACACACAAATGCAGCGGGGTTCACAGCGAAATATATCTGTCAGTGCATTTGCGTGTCACTCTCTGTGCATTTGTGAATTTTGACACTGTTTTAACTCCATAAAGTTTGTCTTTCATTTTTTGTATTGTATATTCTTGTGCATCTTTCTGCCCAGGGATCAGGTGAAAATGAGCTTTACAGTTAACTCTGGCTTGACAGTTTTTGTCTTGCAAGGTCCCTGTCAAATAAACGAATAAACATGAAAATCACAGGATCCTATATCTCTGAACATGTGTCATCAGTACAAGTACAATTTCAACAGTTCTCGTTTAAAAAGATATCTGCTTTCTCTGGAGGGATCCTTGATCTTTCAGGGCTGATAGTAACTCCAGCCATGGAAAAGTATTGATTGAGGAATCTTTAATCAAAAAGTCTATCTGTACTGATGGATTCAACCATTTCAAGAACTGGTTCTCGCTTCACATCCCTGACAAAGATATAGAATAATTTGCTTCTTCTTCTAACTTTATTGATTATTAACCACCTCGCTGGTCAGGACGTGGGTTTGCCAGTGAAGGACTGAGAAAACATGCTGTGTCGCTGTGACACACACTTTTCAATTTAGAATTGTTCTGATTCTCTAATACACACAAGGTGGTGAGAATAAAAACGGCTGCGACGCACGTGTCATGAATCTGACAGTGATTTTGCAAATGTGCTCATATTCTGTAGAGAGTGAGAACATAAAGCAGACTCAGTATCATCTTTTAAATCTTAAAACGCACTTTTACCGTCTTGCTTTTATATGATGTCGTCTTCTTATCATTATTCTTATCACCGCGACTATCTCTTCACCTCTTTGTTTTCCTCTTTTGTATTTTTTACCACCCTGTTACAGAGCTTATTTATGTTTTTATTTATTTATTTATTAATTCTCAATGAGTTGAGTGCTCCAGTTATCATTTCCACTCTAATTTTTAGGCTGTTTTATCCTTTTATTACCTTATTTATTCACTGCTATATTTCATTGTTGTTTTTATCTTCTCTATTAGTCTGTATGATTATTAATTTTTATTATTGTTCGCTATTTGATTCACTGTTTGTTTGTTTGTTGATTTTGTCCCTGCTGTAAAGCACTTTGTGAACTGTTGTTTTTAAAGGTGCTCTATAAATAAAGTTATAAGTATTATTATTATTATTATTATTTCTAGCGAATGCGATCCTCTTTTATCTCTATCTTCTTCTTGGCTGCTTTAATTCTTGTTTTGGAGCTGACGGACGTGTGGTTGTTTTTCTGTTTATTTCATCATTCTTCAAGAAACATTGACTGTCTGGATTTCTCTGAACATTTGATATTTGTATGTCTATAAAGCAGCTTCCTTGTAGGACTTCCAGGGTTGAAAAAAGGTAGAAAGAAAACTTTAGAAACTTCTTCTTCCCAGACTTTTTGATTTTCTTAACTGCTGTATTCTCTTTATTTGATAACAATTAAAAAAGGCTTAAAGAGAAAAAGTAGTAGAGTCAAAAAAGGAACTAATTTTAAGATCAGACTTCTTTTGATGAGAGGCTGCGAATTCAAACTATTAACTTTGTTTAAAAAGTTTGTTATATCAGATTATATTTAAATTTTAATTCTCTTAAAACCTTGGGTTAAAGTCTTCAACCTTTGTTTATTTGAGCTCGTCGGATTTCTGCGTGATTTCCGGAACAATTTTTGCTTTGCTGCAGATTCCTCAAGGAGACAGAGAAGATGAAAAACAACGTCTTGGATGATTTTACAGGTCGTGAAATAGAAAAACACTGAGAAAACAAAACGAGGAGATAACGAAAGAGTAAAAGTAAGAGATAAAAAAAAAGGAATCGGAGCAAATGAAGGAAGACGAGTGAGGACAGGGGGGAGGATGCGAGTGAGGATGAAAAGGACGAAGGGGGAGGAGGAGGAGGAGGGAAAAAAAAAAGATAGTGGAGCGAAGAGAGAAAGAGAAAACGAAGGAGAAGAGAGGACCACGAGGGAGACAAAGACCTACTTGTCTCAAGTCACTGAAGGCCAGAAGCAACGTGTCACCCTGGAAGCCTGCGACCGGGCCGGCTCTGGCAAAACCTGTGGGAAAATACAAACCCGCCCCCCCCTCGGTCCTCCCCCGGAGAGAGGGAAGAGAGGAGGAGGAGGAGGCGAGAAGAAGAGGGTGAAAAAGGGAAGAATAAAAGACCTGGTCGGATTCGCTATGCATCGGGATAGATTGGCAGACAAATGACAGCCTGGGGAGGGAGGGGGGGAGGCGCAAGGGGGAGGGGGGGAGGCAGGGTGTTAGAGTCATGTCGCTCGGGCTTGTTGAGGAAGAAAAAGAGGGTGTGTGTGCGCGGTGTGTGTGTGTTTGAGGGTGTCAAAGCGAAGGTTTTGTAGTGCATTTAAATGTAGGCTTGTTCTGTGTGTGTGTGTGTGTGTGTGTGTGTGCGTGTGTGTGTGTGTAGCCCTGTCAAAGTGTGTATAAGTGTGTGTGTGAGTGTGTGTGTGTGTTGTTTGTACAGCGTTTTCTTCGCATCTTTCAGGACAGTGTTGGATTTTGAACCCGAAGGTGACGCCTGTTTGTATGTGATATTGTTCGTGTGTGTTTGTGTGTGTGTGTGTGTGTGTGTGTGTGTGTGTGTGTGTGTCGGGGTCGTACGGAGTGTGAGCTGGGGTCTTGGCGTCAGTTGGCCCCCGTAAACAAGCCGACTGGTATTCGGAGCGGGCGAGGGGGACGAGAGAAAAGAGAGGAGCGCCGCAAGAGAGAGAGAGAGAGNGGGGGGAGGCGCAAGGGGGAGGGGGGGAGGCAGGGTGTTAGAGTCATGTCGCTCGGGCTTGTTGAGGAAGAAAAAGAGGGTGTGTGTGCGGTGTGTGTGTGTGTTTGAGGGTGTCAAAGCGAAGGTTTTGTAGTGCATTTAAATGTAGGCTTGTTCTGTGTGTGTGTGTGTGTGTGTGTGTGTGTGTGTGTGTGTAGCCCTGTCAAAGTGTGTATAAGTGTGTGTGTGTGAGTGTGTGTGTGTTGTTTGTACAGCGTTTTCTTCGCATCTTTCAGGACAGTGTTGGATTTTGAACCCGAAGGTGACGCCTGTTTGTATGTGATATTGTTCGTGTGTGTTTGTGTGTGTGTGTGTGTGTGTGTGTGTGTGTGTGTGTGTGTCGGGGTCGTACGGAGTGTGAGCTGGGGTCTTGGCGTCAGTTGGCCCCCGTAAACAAGCCGACTGGTATTCGGAGCGGGCGAGGGGGACGAGAGAAAAGAGAGGAGCGCCGCAAGAGAGAGAGAGAGAGAGAGAGCGAGTGCAGGCCTGTAGCTAATCTCTTTCACCTCAAAACACACACACACACACACACACACACACACACACACACAAGGCCATCACACACCACAGCAGGGATTACACGCCTGCCATCTTCGGTGACCCCCGTGAAACACTCACTCACACACTCACTAACCTTTAATCTGGTTCCAGCACCAAACCTCCTCATCTTACCTGATCGCTCTCTTCCTCCTCCTCTTCCTCTTTTCTGACTCTCATTCCTTCACTTTTTATCCATCACTTATTCCAAAAACTTCCTCCCAATGTTTTTGTCAAAAGCAGCTCCTTAAACTTTACAGAATTTATCTTCAAAAGCATCTTTATGTTTGTCAAACGTGTTGGTAAAATCGTCTGAAAAATGACTGGAGTTTGGTTCACTTCTTAAAGTCGTCAGCGATCCGTCGATTTTGAAATAAATGACACAATTATGAGAGAAAAGGCAAAACTTCTGAGCTAAAGGTCAAAGCTATAAGAGAAAAACCATAATTTTTAGAAAATTAAGTCAAGGTTTTGAGACAAAAACTTGAAATTTTGAGATTAAAAAGTCTAAATTTATGTATCATGTGACAAATTTATCACAAAGTTTATGATATATGTATATTTAAGTTGGTGCACGGGATGATGCACACATGCATGTGTATAATGTGTGGATGTCATTATAATCTTTCCTTTTTAGTTTTTCTCAAATATATATATATATTTTTATGATTATTTTCTCCTTTTAAGAAACAATCCCCTCAAATGTATGGAAGCTGTAAATGGACATTTAGACATTTGCCCTCGCTGACAGTGAGAAACATTTTGACTGTACTGTTTAATACTTTTTGTTTAATTGAAATAATGACAATAATAATTTAAAAAAGTCAAAATTTTTCAAATAAAAAAAATCTATATTTCTAGATAATAAAGTCAAAATTTCAAGATAATTAATATTAAAATAATAGTGAAAGTTTGAGATAAATACACAATATTATAAGGAGAAGTTGAAATTTTGACTTTTTATACCCAATTTTTAACTTCATTACTACAATAAAAAAGGAAATAAATCTAAACAAAGTCATTTTCTTTATTATTTACTGGCGGATATAGGCTTCATTACATAATTTATTTTCACATCACGAAAAAGTATCTATTTGGGCCTTTTCATCTATTTTTAGTGCTTTTATTTTGAAGGGACACTTCTTTTGATAGCAGCTGCAGGATGGAACAACACCACTTTATCTTTTTTTTTTTTGCGTGTGAATAAAAGATAAATGAAACAAATCTTGAAAATGATGAAAAGAATTTCAAAGTTTAACAAGTTTTTCTTTTTTACTTTACAATAAGAAATAATTTAACGTGAGCTTGTGTATTTAAAAGCTTAAAATAAAGACTTATAAAGTGCCATGTTGAGCCAGATTTTTTGAAATATTACAATAAAATGCTACGTTTGAGGAAATTCAGGCCTTTTATTTTGTTTTTGATATCTCAAAGTGAGAAATTTCTCCGGCCTTGTTGTATAATGAGATTAAAGTAATTCTCAGAAATAAAAGAAACAAACTCAAAATCAAATTTCTGATGTTTTCCTACTTTTATTTCCTTATTTCCCTTAAACTCCTGTTGATAAACTCTTACAGCTAAAAACTCGCCGCCGTCGATTAGAAACGACAAACTGGCGTCAAACTGGACACGATCGTTAGCGCAGAGACTCTGAAAAGGAAAAGAATCGAAAAAAAAAGAAACGTTTTCAGGATCTGGAAGAATCCAAACTCTCAGTCCTGGATCGCTCGCTCATCGTCTGCTTTTCCTTTTCATCCATCCCTCCTTTTATTTCCGCCTTCTTTCATCCTCACCCCTGATTTCTCTTTAATCTTTCCTCCTTTTCTCTTTCTTTTCTTTCTTTTTATTTCACACCTCTGTGGTTTAATCCCATTTTTTCTGCCCTCTTGTTCCTCGACTGCTTTCATCCTTCTATACATCCTCTTTTTTTTTTTTGTTTAATCCCTCTGAGGTCACTTTCTTTCTTTCTTCTTTCATTTTCTTGTGTTTTATGATTCCTCTCTATCGTTTAAAAGTGTTTTTTATTTATTTAAATCTTCAAATCACTTGTTTTTTTTTATCCCTTCACTTTTCCTTGTCCTCAGTTGCTCCTTCGTTCCTCCGTCTTTCCTTCACCTCGCCCTGGATCCGTAACCTCCTAACCCCTCGGCTGCTCGGCATGCATGTCACTGCACATCATGTCACACACACACACACACACACACACACACACACACACACACACACACTCTGCGACCCGCGCTGTGACTCTAAGAACCTTGATCATGTAAAAAACGCCTCAGTTTTTCANACTGGGACAGTTACCCATGATGCCATGGGGCACTAACACACCCCCATACCATCACAGATGCTGCTTTTGAACTTTGACCTGAGAACAATCTGGATACACTATGTCCATGATTTCCAAAAAGAGTTCTGCAGCGTTTGTGTGTGTTGTTGATGTCTGACTTTGTCTTTGCATGGTAGAGTTTGAACTGTCACTTGTAGATGTAGTGATGAACTGTGTTAACTGACAATGGTTTTCTGAAGTGTTCCTGAGCCCACGTGCTAATATCCTTTACACAATGATGTGGGTTTTTAATGCAGCGCCGCCTGAGGGGTCAAAGGTCACGGCCATTCAATGTTGGTTTTGGGCCTTGCTGCTTACGTGCAGAGATTTCTCCAGATTCTCTGAATCTTTTGATGATATTATGGACTGTAGATGATGAAATCCATCAATTCCTGCAGTTGAGAAACATTGTTCTTAAACTGTTGGACTATTTGCTCACGCAGTTGTTGACAAAGCGGTGAACCTGGCTCCAATCATGACACTCACCTGTTTAAATGAACCTGTTCACCTGTGGAATGATCCAAACAGCTGTTTTTTCAACTTTATCAGACTTTTGTTGAACCTGTCTAAGACTTTTAGGAACGTGATGCAGCATCAAATTCAAAATAAGTGAATATTTTAAAAAAAAAACGATATAGTTTATCAGTTTGAATGATTAATATATCGTCTTTGTAGTGTTTTGTCGTGTAAATTTCATTGGAATTTTGGAATTAGGACAGAGAAAGAAAGTGAAGACAGTTTGGGGACTGGAAAAGCAAAATGTGATAAGTGAAAGGTGGACACTCACTCTCACACTCCAGGACGTCGGTGTAAAGCTGCTGCAGAGCTCCCAGAGAAATCTGTCTGACCTCAGGGTCCAGCAGCAGCTGCATCAGCGAGGTGGAGATGTGTTTACACGCCGACATACACGCCGTCTGAGCCACTTTACCCTGAGACACAGAGACACACAAACAGGTTTTCAGCTTCTTTTTGTTCCCGAAAGAGGAGAAGAAACGCACAAAAACACACACATGCAAACATGAAGAGTTCGCACAGAGGTAACGAGCGAATGATGAAGTGTCCTGATGAGAGTAAAAGCAGCGGATGAGGAAGTTCACGACACTGAGGCTTTAAAAACCTGTTTCAACGTGAAGCATTAATACAATTTCACAGAACGCTCAAAATCATTTAAAGGAAAAAAAACAAACACCCTTTAATCTTTAATTTTTGGCCCTTTGTCTGAAATAAGTGGTAAAACAAGAACAGGAAGTGTGTGTTCTGTTTCAGCTCGTGCTCTTAAAATCAAACCTGACGTGACTTTAATTTGCTCGACCTTCCAGTGATTAACAAACAGACTTTAAACACCGTCATTAATCACACATCGAGACAAAAAAACAGGAGAAAAACAGGAACACACTCTTCACACCGTTAAAGAAGACACTGCTTGGTTAGAATTGAACTTAAAGAGGGGTAATGTGTTTTTTTAAAGTCTTTATTTTGTCCCTCTGGAGCCCCCGTAGTATGTTTATATGATTTACAGCTCTGATAAATCAGTTTTTCACAATATGGTGTTTAACAAAACCCTTTTTTCACTGTCAGGATTTTTCCCTTGAGTGTTTTTATCTGTCTTAAAGCAAGAGAAAAAGTTTCCCTTTTTTTTTCTTCAAATATTTGTAACTGAGCTTCAATAAAAAAAGTGTGAACTTTATGTAAATATGACTCTTTTTGTTTGACTTCTTTTGTTTTTTACATTTTGACTCCTTTTCATCCATTTTAACACTGAATAATTTATAGTTTATAAGCTTTTTCACTCTCAAATGTTTGTTTATAACTTTTTAAAAAATGTTTATATGTTCAGGAAAAAGAATTGAAAACATTTTTTCAGGCCCTAAGAAGAATAAAAATATCCTGACACAGGCTAATATGAATTTCCACCACATGAACCATTGAATTTAGGAGTAAATAACTTTTAAATAGGCGTAACTGTAGTGACCACTATGCACCACCAGAGCGACGTGTAGTCCTTGGTGTTTGAGGCCAGTAGGCAAATCAGAAAAGTCTCGAGTCTTAAAAAACCCCCAATAAAGTTTTTCAGTTTGAATCATAAATATCTTGTCTTTGTAGAGCAGTGATTCCCAACCTTTTCCAACTCAGGGCCCACTTTTAAGTCTCAAAAATGTTGGGGCCCATCTTTGACCCAATAAGTACGGAATATATTTTTAATTTTTTTTATTGAAGCTTTATTTTACCAGGAGTTTTCCCCATTGAGATAAAAAAAAAAAAAATCTCTTTTACAAGGGAGTCCTGGCCAAGACAGCAGCACATGTTTCATAGTCAGCCAATACAGTCAGTCACATAAAAACAATAACAAGAATTAAGTCAATAAAATGACAATAAAACAATTACTTTGTTTAAATAAAATTCCTTGTTATTCGTAACAATGACCTGAAATGTAACAGCAACCCAAAATGTGATTTTAAAAAATGTAATAAACCTAAAATGTTACAACTTTTCAATAATATAACAGATGCTGAGCCCAAAACATCAGAACTTTTTCCCCAAAATGTAACAACTTGTTACAATTCATTGTTAAGTGTCAGGTCATGTTACCTATTAGCCTTCTTAAAGGACTATTTTTTTATATATGAATATCTGAACATTGTTAATTTCCTTTAAACATGGCTGAGTTTTAACATTCTTTACATTATTCTGTTTATTTGTATCTTGTATTTACACTTCACTTGGACCAGACTTTTTTGGGGGAATTTGGCGGCTGAATCGCAATACTTTCACGGCCCACCGGGGGGCCGCGGCCCATAGGTTGGGAACGGCTGTTGTAGTGTATTGAATATTGAACAAAGGTTAAACAGGATTTGCAAATCATTGTATTCTGTTTCTATTTATGTTATTCACAATGTCCACACTTCATTGGGATCAGGGTTGTATTAAAAACTGCAGTTCATCAAGCGTCCACTAGAGGCTGCATCCAAAAGCAGCAGAAACCACACACACACACACACACACACACACACACACACACACACACACACACACACAAACATTCAAAAAAAAGCCGCAGATGTTTAAAATCCTGCTGCAAAACCAGACAAACGGAGGGTGAAGGAACCGAGACCCTGGAGCTCGGTTCACTCAGGAGGCAGCGCTCACCTCAAAGAGAAATCTAATTACACACACGTGCACACACATGTTCCAGAAACACACATCTACAAGCGTCCGGATATCCTCCGCCATCCACACACACACATACACACACACATGTGGGGGGTCGGGTCTCACAGGGTGGGATTGAGCGTGAAATGGGTTAATTCTATTTACATGTACTGAAGGTGGGCTCACACACACACACACACAGGTAGGTGTGTGTGTGTGTGTGTGTGTGTGACACAGTTGTCTCTAAGTTCAACACAGACAACTGGGAACCATTAGCCTGAGGCTCGACTGGAGGAGAGAGAGGGAAAAGAAAGGAAACAGGAAAAGCAAAGGTGAGGATGTGACAGGTGGAAAAGGAAAACTGATTGGGAAAACCAACAGGTTTGGAAAGTCAAGGTGGAAAAGAAGACAGGAACTAATATAAAAAGGGTGAGGAAAAAGCAGAAATAAAGTCAGAAACTCTAAAAGAATGACTGTCAAAGCTGGTGCCAGTTAATTATGACTAATTTTCTGAAACAGTGTCCTTCTAACCTCCACCTCACACCCTCCACTTAACGAGAGACGTTCATCAAAGCGCCCATTAAAAGCTGCTCAGCTGCCACCGGCTGAACAAACACACAGGAGAGGAAAGAAAGAAAGAAAGAAAGAAAGCAGGAAAGAAAGCAGGAAAGAGAGAGAGAGAGAATAATCAAACAGCAGAGAAAAGGAATGAAAGGATGGAGGTGGAGGAAGGAAGAGGAGGAGCTGAGAGAGGAATGAAGATGACGCTCCGACGTCAGGCTCAACATCTGAACAAATGTTTGAAGAAAAACACATTAAAGAGAATTTTTCATGTGTTTTCAACATGTTTCACATTGAAGTGGACAAAAATAAGCTCATGGTGTCTGTCTATAACGGACAAAGTATGCACAAGGTCAGCGTGTTGATGTAGAAACTAGAAATAAACCAACCAGAGCAACGAGGAACCAGCACAATATGAAGAGGATGTTATCCACGAATCCAATGAGACGTTTCTTCACCAACTGACTGTGATTTCTTACCTTTAGATTTGGGGTCTAGATTGCATTTAAATATCTCTTTGCAACTTTAAATGAGCTGCCTTGGACAATTTGTTGTAAATTTATAGTTGTAAATTTAAATGTTCAGGGAAAAATTGGGTCTGAAATAGAAGAGAACACTAATTTAACTCTCTCAAGTTCTGTGCAAAGCATGTGATGAGCTGAGCTAGAGTTTGAGTGAAGGGATCGTTCACCTATTGATCGTTGATGTTGTCCTCTTCTAGGGATAGACCGATATGTTTTTTTCAGGACCGATACCGATTATTGGTTGTTAAGGAGACCGATAACCGATAACTATGATCGATATTCATTTGCAGCAAAAGTGAAAATAATGGCGTAAAATCTTGAACAGAAAAAACTCCATTACATGACTATGTTTAATAACTTTGGGCATTTTCAAACAGCTCCCTGCCTCAGTAGCATGTCTTTATTCATTTATTTATTTATTTTTTCAAAGTTATTTTTTTGACCTTTCTGCCTTTATTGGTTAGAGGAGGACAGTGGATAGCGTTGGAATCATAGACTGTATAATGAGTGGACGTAACGACGTTCGGCTCAAACTGAAGCCTCCAGCAGATGCCCCGCCCCCTGGTGTCTGGCTGCAGTATAGGTCATAAGCCCCGCCCCCTGGTGTCTGGCTGCAGTATAGGTCATAAGCCCCGCCCCCTGGTGTCTGGCTGCAGTATAGGTCATAAGCCCCGCCTCCCCATGTATTCCAGATATGAGCCGGGAAAACTTTAAAAAATTACGATACCTGATAGAAACGTTTCTCTCATCCTTACACTAAGGTGGTATGATGATGTCATTTGGTTGCATGGTGTTCGGGTGTTTTTTTTTCTGAGAAGTTGGCTTCTCATTAGTTATTGGACGTTAAAAACCGCGATATAAGTTTCGTTTTACGATAGTTGACAGCTGCCGTTCGTGAGTAGTTTTTATCGGGGACATAAGAAACTTCGGGAAAGAGCCAAAAGGAGACTAAACCTTCTGAAGAAGAAGAAATAAATATTTTTATTTCTCTTTTTTACTTGGCTCCACCAGAAATTCTCTACTGCGCAGACTCTGGCTGCACAATGGCGGCTCGAGAAACGGGTTTTTTTGGCTTCAAAATCGTAGAACGGTGACAGGCGGAAGCACGCTGTCCATTCTATATACAGTCACTGGAACTAACGCGAGCTTCATGTATCTGCAGACAGAGGCACGCCGGCTTCATGAAGCTTCACTCCTTTAAACGGATCATTATCGGTCGTCAGATTAAAAAAAGAGCAAATGCCGATATTTAAAAAAATGCAAATATCAGCGGCGTGACCGATAATCTGTCTATCCTGAGTATTTTAAAAGAGTAAAAGAGTCTCCTGACGCAGCTGCAAACGAGAAATAAAGAATTGTGGAGTTGTCAGCATGCATACTCATTATTAGCGTGACAGTTTTGATCACTTCAGCTTTAAAAACCACTCTCCAGCAGCTTTAAACACTTTAATAAATCTCCAAACTGATCCTGACAACCTTTGTTCCAATCCAATCCAGCCGAGTTAAAACAACAAGAGAAAAATGTGTGTTTGTGGTCGAAAAAAGGGGATGTGGTCTCATTGTGAAACACATTGTATTTCAGGCTAAATTCATCCGTCTGTGTGTGGTCAAACCCAATCCTGCAGCAGTCCGCTCCAGTTAACTGTTCCAGCTTTCAGCATCTGCAATGACAAGCTATTTACAAACGCTGCGGTGGATCCAGCCAGCGCTCAGGTACTCAGTACATGTCAAATAAACACAGCGCCTGATTGGTTTAGCATATCTTGTGGGGTTTTGTTTCCACATTTGGGGCTTTCTACGTGATATTTGGTCTAAATTTAATCAGAAAGCAAAAGCCCCCGATGACTGTTGACAAATGCGTTCGAACAAGCAGAACCTCACATGTTAAAGCGCTCAAACAGATTTATGAGCATCTCCACCAAAAACCCTGCACCTCCCCATTTCTGGATGCGGTGTTGTTTTTGAAGCAGTCCCCTCTGAATTCTGAATTCAGCTCCTGTCTCAAGACGCCAGAAACAGGCCGAGTTAGGGAACACAGTAAGTCGCTGCTTCACAAACGCCATCACGCACTGATTCACGGCTCCTGGAAAGGATTCGACACGGTGTATAAAAATGCTCCCGCTGCATCCAGAGAGCCGTCAGTCACAAGGAACGGCGAAGTCAAGGGCAGCCAAAAGTCAAGAGGTGGGATCGCAGCGAAAAATATGATGCTGATGTGCAACAAAACCGAAAGGAAATGCTTCGATTATGTTAAAAAAAAAACTCGAGGCTTGAACCTGAAAGCTCACAGGTGTTTTACTCAACTTGGAAAATGACTAAAAATCACAGATCGTGTGTTTGCACATGGAGCAGATCCAGGTTATGGCAGGTATTTGTTCACACCACAAAAATGAAGTCTGGACTTCAGGTTTCAGATGCATTTCTCGGAGCGTTTTTTTCTCTCCCAGTGTAACCTTGACACTCACATAGAGAGCCAGTGCAAGCAGCTTCACTTCAAGGACTGAAAACCACATTTGTTCAGACAGATACCAGGAGCTGGAAATTCCTTTATGTCTAGGGTAACAAGTGGTAAATCCATTTTTTCACCAGCTTCTTTTACAGACTTCGTTTTTTTTAGATTGTGTAATTGACTCATGAGAAATGTGTTCAGAGTTGAAGATGAAGAAACCACAAGAAAAAAACAGCGTTAACTATTTCAAAGTGTTTAAAAGACTGTAAATATGGAAGGGAAGTCACCACATTCATAGAGTATCATGAGAAATCAGTCCATCATTACCGTAGTAACCCTAATATAAGAGAACCCCCTTTTTCCTAGATGGATTTTGATTTTGAAAAAAAAAAGCTATTAGATATGGAGGAAAACTTATGTTAGAATAAGAAAAACTGTTTTTTTTTATATAAAAGTGCAATACCAAGTGTACTCAGCATCACAATCAGCTGGTTACCTGACTCGTAGATCAGCTCTATACTTCTTTTTATAAATTTAACTAAATAGCCCTATTCATTTATCTTATTTGCATGCCAGGATGTTATTTCTGTCTCTACATGGTCGTGCATTCACAATTATCTTCTGCCCTTCCAAATCATGCATGGCAGAGTTCCGCCCCGATGCACACGGACAGGGAGTTTCTGAATAATACCCCCCACAGCCACAAGCACACTCCGTAAATCAAAAACAGTCGGGAAAACACAATTACAACGACTTTACTTTCACTTGAGTAATGCAGAATGACGCCCTTTCGTTTTCTTTTCGCTATAATTGGTACAAACGTAGGCTGGTTCTGCCTCTGTCTTTAGTTCCTGGACAGTGTCTAATAACCCCGCCTTTTCTCGCTTTAACCAGGGATGCCCATCATCACATTTTTTGGCTCCCAAGAGGACAATTTATCATACTTTTGTTTCCTGAGACAACACTTTTGTGTATTTTGGCTCCCAGTTTGTCACTTTAGCACATTTTGGGTCCCACATGGACACATCAGTGCATCTTTTGGCACCTCAAGGAGAACTTTGGATTATTTTGGCCCCCATTCGGCCACTTAAGCACATGTTTTGGCTACCAAGAGAGCACTTTTGTGTCTTTTTGTTCCCCTAGAGGACACATTAGCACATGTTTTGGGTCCCATGTCGACACTTCAGTGCATCTTTTGGCCCCTTAAAAGTTACCCTGGCTACCAGAACGTCATTTTCCTAAATGATCAGTGTTTTTACCAGCTACATAAGAACGATAATAAAATCTCTTAAAATATCTTAGTTTGTATAAAATTTGAAAAAATATTTTCACCTGTAGGCCGCCATTGTTGTTTACGCCGCAATAACAACTGGGTAGTGATGTCATATGGTTGCACCGGGCTGGATCTCATACAGGATCATATAAGTCCTGGAGCGGACTTCAGTGGTTTCCAGAGGAAGTTTTGTGGGTTTGTGTTGGAAAATAGTCGGCACAGCATTTGGCTTTAGTCTCCGTTTATAATGACCCACACCTGTCAGCTCTTTCATCAGCATGGGCCGGCTAAATGCAGCAAATGCTTCTGGGGAGAAGTGGCCAGAACATAGCCGCGGCTCCATGGGAAGTTGTTTACGCCCACAAGCGATTTCCCACAACTTCCTTCTTTTCTTGTCTTTTGGGAAGCTGTGCAGACTAACATCAGTCTCCTTGTTTCCTTTGGACTGAAAAGTGCACCCAAAAGCAGCCACATGTGGCATTATTATGTTTTTTTCCCTCCTCAAACCTCGTGACTTACGGCGACTAGTAGTGAGTAAACGGACAAATCCAGATGCTCGGCACCAAGCAACCAATCTACGTCATCAACCCAGAATGCATTGCGGCAGTAAAACAATGGCTGCGCCCGAAGGATAGAAACTGTGTTTTAAACTGTATTTTTTTTTAAAGAAAAAACAATTTGTTATGTCTTTTAACAACAAATTCTAGTTTGAGACAAACATTTAAGCAGATTCATGATTATTAGTCCTTACAGTCGGGGTTCCCTTTTAGTTGAGTAACATATTGAGTGTTTCTTGGCTGCGACATCGGTGAGTAGTTGCACGTTTCGTTGAAATTCTTGACACAGACACTGATGTTTGTTTTGTTAACTCTGTTAAACAGTTTAGCGATTGCTTGCACCTTTTTTTTTGTTTCAATTGGAAGGTTTTCCACTTAAATTCCAGGGGGCAAGTGTGAAAGTTTATGACAATTCAGAACCAGTTCCTGAAGAAAGTTGGGAGTTGAAGTCATTGAATTTTTTACAAAGACACTTCTTTATTCAATGGGTAAAATAACTTTTGAGAAACACAGTTTTAACTTTCTTTGCTTCATATTCTAGATGTTCATGCAACATTTACTCTTTCTACAGGGTCTGTTTGGTTTCTGACGGCAGGTTCTGGTTTCACAAACACAAACTCAGGCAGACGTGCATCTTTTCTATCTCACTCTACATGCGGCTCGGTGAACTCTGAGGGTCAGGTTTTAGGGGTCAAGGTCGAGGGGTTAACGGGATCAGTCAGGGTTTGGTAAACATCACTCGGTTATCTTCAAACCAAGAATACTCACCGGTAAAGTGGCATGTTCTATTGGCGTTCCCTGAGTTAAGAAAACAAACAAACTGGTGAAAGTTTGTAAGAGTGGAAGACGTGAAGTGAAATAAAACTTTTCTGCATTTCTGTGTGGAGGATTTATCGCACGTAGGTCTCTGAGATGAAGCTAATCTGGCTTTATCTGAAGCTCCATGGAGGAATGGGTAAGTCCTGAGCGCCAAAACCTCCTGGAAGCTCGGCAGACAAGTGATCAAGGGGCTTATGGGGCATAAAATTGGAGCGTTGTGGTTAAAGGAGGTGATTTCTGATCCATCTTTAAATGTGAGCTCCATTCGATTAGAGGCATTTAGCTCACGCTGAACTCTGAGTGGTGTTATTATTATTAGCTCCTGGATAAAGTAACATTTTCCTCTCTCCTGTGAGATCCGTGTGGTGTGTGTGTGAAGTTGTTGAAGCCAGCTGAGCTCTTCGCTAAGTGCACGTCTGCTTCCAGCGACTAACATTCAGAGCTGTTAAAACAACCACATAAGCACAAACACACACAGACAGAGCACGCCGTGTTGGTGCAGGAATGCTGCTGTGTCACGGTGAGCCTTCGTTTAACAAAGCGCTCGTGTGTGTGTGTGTGTGTGTGTGTGCTTGGTTTTTAAAGCGCTTACTGATACTTGCATAACATCCTGGATTTTTTGCAGTCGTAAAAATTTGAAACAATCACTTCTTCTGGGAGATTCTTGGTGGGTGTCCAGTGGACGTCTGGAGCATCCCCAATTTGCTGTTTCTCTTCAAATGAAGCTAAACAGAATTTATTACGTGACTGAATCCAAAAGTAGACCAGAAACTACAACTGGAAACTTCCCAAAGAGGTAACAAAAAGTTTATTTTGTCTCTATTCTAGAGATGAAGTTGCAACAGTAGAGGAATGAGGAGGTAAAAAAAAAAGTTGTTTACTTGATTAATGTCCAATTTTTTGATGAACTGAACTCTGTAAAGCTGTATAAGTTTTTAATTCGTGCAATCATAAACAGTACCACTTAACTTAGATGATGCAGGAAACAGATCATGTTGGATTGAGTGGTTTTGCAAATGGCTTTGGAGAGAGAAGTTAAACTTGCATCTTTGTAAGAATCTTTTATATGATCCTGTCAGTAACTCTGGAAAAAAAAAAGCCTTAACAAGCAGTTGACCGATGGCTAAGTCCCGCCCTCTAACTCAATGAACCAATCACAGTGCATATAGGCTTTCCCATACACTTGGACAGTCTAGTTATTGTAGTACTCCATTAAAATGCATTGGTATTAAGGTATTAAGTTTAAAAAATGGCCAACACCAGGTATTTTGGAAGTCCAGGTGAATTTTTAACCCTTTTCTAAACCACATCTCAACCCAGAAAAGTGTCTCCCTTAAATAAAGTTGTGTTGCAGAGCACAACATCAACTCAATGCAACAGAGAACATTTGTTCCAAATGCTCCATTTACGACATTTAATGATAAAAACTCGAGGAACAAAAAAAATCTGCAATTACATGGAAATGCAGCGTTTCCACTGAAAACTCTGGTTTTCTGCCGATACAGCAACGGTGAAACTTTCAAAAGTTTTTGTTTCTTCTCGACTAAAACACTGTTTCTGTGTAAAGGAGAGACTGAAACACAACAATAACTTTGTGTTTCATCCTAAAACTTCTGGTACGCAACAGCACCCAAGACAAGTCAACATGATATTTGAGGCAATATGTTGTCGNGAGTGAATTAAATGTATATAATCCTGAATATTAGTAAAGTGAGCTGATGCAGACAGATTACTGCTTTTATAGCGGGTTAAGTCGAGGCGTTGTTTAACACGCTAAAGCTCCTTCAGACAGCTGTGTTTCTTTCTGATAGCATCACGAGGAGAGTTTATTTTTTAATAGTCTACGCCCTGTCGTCTCCTCGCCGCGGTCCAGCGTGCGGCGTGTAATGTCATTAGCGTCGGGCTGTAGAGTCAATAGCCTGAGCCGCTGAATAATCCGGTGCTGCTGACCTGACCGGCTCACCCTTTAATCAGCTTAACGGGCCCCATGTTAACGATCTAACCCGTAACAAGCCCAAACTCGAACCGACTAAAGCTGATTGTCCGGCCCTGTGATGTCTCACGCTAACATGCAGAGAGACTGGGAGCTTACACAACACACACACACACACACACACACACACACACACACACACACTTATACCAGGTATGTATAAATACACAATCACAGTTCACACGCTCCAAACCAAGCACAGAAACATGTGAACGCTCACATTTAGAGATTTGACTGATGGAAACTGTTCGTGTGGATCAACATCTGTGGTTTCAAACATCTTTATTTGTGTATTAAGTCTCTTTCAGATCATTTAAACTACACTGAGCATGGTCTAAAACCCCTAAGTGGACCCCCCTGGTCCCCTCTTGGAACATTTTCTATAATGTAAACATTGAAAAGAAAAATTATGAAAGCCCATTTCAGCCAGTAGGACAAATTAAAAATGAAAAACTGGTTTTGTAAAGTTTATTTTTGCCTATATTGAGTCGAAATTTTGCATTTTTTTTCTCTCACAACTTTGACTTTTCCCACTTTAAATTTTGGCTTTTCTCAGTAAATATCGACCTTTTACCTGAAATTTGTATTTTCTTTTCATGAATTTAACTCCTCAAAAAAAATTGACTTTGCATCTCAAAATGTAGACTTTTTATCTAATTTTTAAACCAAAAAATGGACTTCTCCCAAAATTGTGAAGCATTATGTTAAAAAAAATTTTTCTCTCATAATATTAATTTTCTATCTCATATTTGACTTTTTATTTTGAATATTTGTCTAATTTTTCAAATTTATTTCTCATTATTTAAACTTTCCCTCTCAAAAATCTAACTTTGTATCTTAAAATTTAGACTTTTTATCTTTGATTTTTAATTTTTTTCGCTTCAAAATTGTAATTTTCTATTTAAAAAAATGACTTCTTTACCCAAGATTGTGACATTTTGTCAAAAAAAATCGACTTTTTACCTGATATTTTTATTTATTTCTCCAAATTTTGATTTTTGTTTTTATCTGTAATTTTGACGTTTCACCTTAAATTTTCATGTCCTTCCCATAATTTGAACTTTTTATCTAGAGTTTTAGCTGTTCTGTTCACTATTATA
Source organism: Thalassoma bifasciatum (assembly GCA_008086565.1). Classification (NCBI taxonomy): domain Eukaryota; kingdom Metazoa; phylum Chordata; class Actinopteri; order Labriformes; family Labridae; genus Thalassoma; species Thalassoma bifasciatum. Next base: position 113,630 of record RPOG01000592.1, on the reverse strand, counting down.
ACTTCTCAGATCATAATTTTGATCTTTTTTCTCACAATTTGATTGAGGACCAAAAAAATTCTCAACAAAACCAAGTATTCATTTTTATTTCTGTAACTGGTAGAAATGGGCTTCCATGATAATGCCTCCCCACATGCTTTGATAAAAAGGAAAAACATATATTTTTTTATATATATATGTATAAAAAGGAGGATTATTATTCAGCCTGGTTAAACTGAACTAAAAGTGGTTGTGTGTGTAAACTCACAGGCAGGTTGGTGAAGACGCTGAACGTGCTCCTCAGAAACGCGATCAGGTCGATGAGATAATCGCTGGTGTCCTGAGCCCCGCCCCCCTGCACCGGAGCCATCCAATCGTAATCAGCCAGCTGCAGGAACTGGTCGATCTTCGCGTTCAGGCTGGTGTAGATTTCTGCTTCGGCGGCGTGACGAGCGTCCTGAGAGGAGACGATGAAACGGTGAGTAAAAAGAAAGAGAGGAAACAGAGAAGTGAAGGTTTTCTCTGCGTTTACCTTGAAGGTGGAGGTGCCGTACAGCTTGGTGGCGTTGACGGTGTCAGGAGGGACGTTTGTGATGTTTGAGATGAACTCCTCCAGGAAGTGGCAGCTCTGCTCCAGGTGGGTGGTGTTAATAATCACCTGCACCAACTGGAGGCAAACACAGGGGGCGATAATCACGCTGTGAGTCTGTGATTTTTACCTCATCACACTCAAATTTACCTCCGTGAACTTAGATTTGAAGGGATGAGGGCGCAGGTACAGACGAGAGGTGAAGCAGAGAATCAACAGGTTAAAGAAAATGAACTTTCAAACTATTTAAAACTTTCTTATGCCACTGAAAATGAAATTAAGACCAAAAAATAATAAATCTATGGGCAGTGGCTCAAGAATTCTCCTGTTTTAAACCCAAATGGTTTTAGCCTTTAGCTCATGTTTTAGCCTTTAGCTCATGTTTTAGCCTTTAGCTCAAGTTTTAGCCTTTAGCTAAAGTTTTAGCCTTTTACTCATGTTTTTAGCCTTTAGCCCATGTTTTTGCCTTTAGCTCAAGTTTTAGCCTTTAGCTCATGTTTTAGCCTTTAGCTCATGTTTTATCCTTTAGCTCATGTTTTAGCCTTTAGCTCAAGTTTTAGCCTTTAGCTCATGTTTTAGCCTTTGGCACATGTTTTAGCCTTTAGCTCATGTTTTAGCCTTTAGCTCATGTTTTAGCCTTTAGCTCATGTTTTTAGCCTTTAGCTCATGTTTTAGCCTTTGGCTCATGTTTTAGTCTTTAGCTCATGTTTTAGCTTCAGCCTATGTTTTAGCCTTTAGCTTGTGCTAACGCCTTGAGTNATATGACAGCAGGTCGATATTTAATCTAAACTGTGATTAATTGCTCAGTAGTTTTGGTGAAACATTTCTTTTTTCGTACCTCAGCCAGCCCCACGTTCTTCTTCTTGATGGCGTATTGCAGACAGTTGCTGAGCGTCCTGGTCAGCAGCAGGTTGGTGGACTTCCTGATCATGTCGTCGACCTCCGTGGAGCTGAAAACACAACCAGAGAGAACGGCGTGGAGCCCGTGAGCACGAGTGTGTGTTAAAAGCATCACGTTATTTCTCACAGACAGACGCTGAAGCTGAAGCCAGGAGCAACAGTTTAAGTTCTCTGTCTGCAGATCTCCATTAGGAAAGTGGAAATGTCGGCCAGTTCAAATGAGCACATTAGTGAGTCTGAGCTGTCACAGCTTTAATTTCACTCACAATACTCAGAGTCATTCACAGGGAATTTACCAGGAATTACACTTTTTCCAACTTGGACCTCATCGATTATGGGACAATAAGTCAGGGATGAATTTCTACGGAGGAGAAAACTCACCTGAACACAAACACTTACCTACATAACGTGACCTCAAAGACGATAAAGTAGCTTAATAATTCAAACATTTATTTAAAACACTCCTTTCCTGTTTGAAGGGAACATTTTATAAGATGAAGGTGTGTTTCTGTTAAAGGTGTAAACTTATGGAATAGTTGTGACGGTGAATGAAAAATGTGTAATTCACTTTCTTCATTTAAAAACATGTTTAAAACCAAAGTAATAAGAAAATTTGTAAATCAAATGTGAAGAAAACAACAACAAAATATTGGAACTTGGGTTGTGTTTGGCTGTAATATTGTTTAATGTCTCAAAGTCTCCGACCATCAAGATTATGTCTTTAAGTCTCTGAGCATTAAGTTTAATGTCCAAAGGTCTTTTAGCATTAAAGTTTAGTCGAAGTCTCTGAACATTAAGGTTAATGTCCAAAAGTCTCTGAGCATCAAGTTTAATGTCCAAAAGTCTCTGAGCATAAGGTTAAATGTCTGAAAGTTTCTGAGCATTAAGTTTAATGTCTAAAAGTCTCTGACCATTAAGTTTAATGTCTCAAAGTCTCTGACCATTAAGTTTAATGTCCAAAAGTCTTTTAGCTTTAGAGTTTAGTCGAAGTCTCTGAACATTAAGTTTAATGTCTCAAAGTCTCTGAGCATAAGTTTAAATGTCTGAAAGTTTCTGAGCATTAAGTTTAATGTCTAAAAGTCTCTGACCATCAAGTTTAATGTCCAAAAGTCTCTGAGCATAAGGTTTAATGTCTGAAAGTTTCTGAGCATTTAGTCTTAAAGTCTCTGACCATTAAGTTTAAAGTCTAAAAGTCTCTGAGTGTAAAAGTTAAATGTCTTAAAGTCTCTAAATGTCTGACATGTTTACATCTCTTACCATCAAGTTTAAAGTCTAAACATCTCTGAATGTTTAACATGTCAAAATCTTTGACCATCAAGTTTTAACGTATAAACATCTCTTAGCGTCAGGATAAATATTGAATCTTTTCTAAGAATCAAGTTCAATGACTGAATGTCTCTGAACGTTGAGAGGTCTAAACATCTTATCCTGACGTGGACTCTAGCCACATATCAAAACATGACGTTTTCTGAAACTAGAGACTTTAATCTTTCAAATGAGGTGGATTTTGACTTTGTGGTTCTTCAGTGTCAGAGTCAGAGAAGCTTGAACTCAGCAGAGATAACAAACAGAAACATCACTTTCTCTCACTGCAGGACAACGAAGAGGAATCTGCTTTTTTTTTTCCATCGTTACTGTGGGTAACAAACACATTCCAACCAAATCAGCAAATTATCTGTGACTGGAATTCAACCTAAACACACACACACACACACACACACACACACACACACACACACAGGAGAGCGAGAGCTTGAATTTCAAACTCGGAGGAATCTCAAAAACGTTCCGACAATTTGGGAGCAAAGGGGGGAAAAATTCCTGGAGCGGCAGAAGTGCAGAGTGGACAGAAAAAAAAAAACGATGTGTGTTTTCAGAGCAGCAAAAAAAAGTCACACACACACACACACACACACACACTCACTTAAACAAATATAGACACACCGCAGAATTCAGATTGAATTTCATGATATTTTCGCTGCCATCAGTCACAATAAACGCGCGGCGGTTGACGCTGTCAGGAGGAGGCCAGATGCCTCGGAGTGCAGCCGTGTTTACAGCGCGGCGGCGAGGCAACGACAGAAACATGTGGAGATATTTTCAAAATATACCCGCAAAGAACAACAGAGTGGAGAAACTGTGAAACACACACTCCGAGAACACACAAGAGTGAGACAACAGAAATCAACCCGAGTCATCAATTTGTCCGCCAAGTACTCTTTCGTGTGCGGTTGCTGTAATAGGGTCTGCGTCGCCGGGTCTAAATTCGTGCACCGTGGCGTGCAAATATAGCTCCACTTCCATTTTTCTTCCACCCTCAAATGGCTCCTTAGCACGACTTTCTACATCATTTGTCACGGAAACAGAACTTCTGACACTAAATATCGCTGCGGTTTCGGCTCCTCGGCCGCCGCCGACTGAAATAAACTGACGTGACAGAAACATGATGAAAGAGAGCGAGGGGGTTCAGGGCAGTAGCACAAAATAACACGTTTCCAGAGGACGATGGGAACTGGAGAACAGTCTGGAAAGTTTGGAAACAACTGACAGGACGAGCATGAAGACGGAGAGGAAGTGTGTAAACATCATGTTTGCATGAAATTTTAAAGAGCCACGATCAAGATTCAGGAAGAGATGATGGTCTGTCAGAGCTTCTCCATCAATATCAGGTGAGAGATCAGCAAAGATTGTGAGAAGAGACGACGCATAAGTTCAGGAAGCTCTCACTTTTCCTCGTGAAAAAGTGTTGCGATGGTCAGAAAACACGACAGAAATCAAAGAAAGAATCAAAAGATGGAAGATAAGATACTTTATTCATCCCACAAGGGGAAATTCACACTCACAGCAGCAATGCAACTGATTAGCGCTCAAAAAAGTAGATGTAGAAATGAATTAACTAGTCAATCAAAACGGAAAAATGAAGAAATAAAATATTTTCCAAATGAAAGAAGAGAGGAAGTGTGTAAACATCATGTTTACATTAAATTTTAAAGAGCTACAATCAAGGTTCAGGAAGAGATGATGGTCTGTCAGAGCTTCTCCATCAATATCAGGTGAGAGATCAGCAAAGATTGTGAGAAGAGACGACGGATAAGTTCAGGAAGCTCTCACTTTTCCTCGTGAAAAAGTGTTGCGATGGTCAGAAAACGCCTCAGAAATCAAAGAAAGAATCAAAAGATGGAAGATAAGATACTTTTATCATCCCACAAGGGGAAATTCACACTCACAGCAGCAATGCAACTGATTAGCGCTCAAAAAAGTAGATGTAGAAATTAATTAACTAGTCAATCAAAACGGAAAAATGAAGAAATAAAATATTTTCCAAATGAAAGAAGAGAGGAAGTGTGTAAACATCATGTTTACATTAAATTTTAAAGAGCTACAATCAAGGTTTAGGAAGAGATGATGGTCTGTCAGAGCTTCTCCATCAACATCAGGTGAGAGATCAGCAAAGATTGTGAGAAGAGACGACGGATAAGTTCAGGAAGCTCTCACTTTTCCTCGTGAAAAAGTGCTGCAATGGTCAGAAAACGCGACAGAAATCAAAGAAAGAATCAAAAGATGGAAGATAAGATACTTTTATCATCCCACAAGGGGAAATTCACACTCACAGCAGCAATGCAACTGATTGGCGCTCAGAAAAGTAGATGTAGAAATTAATTAATTAGTCAATCAATTAGTAATGAATGGAAAAATGTAGAAATAAAATATTCTCCAAATGAAAGAAGGGAGTCTGCTCTTTCTTTGAGTAGTCTTGGTGTTTACATAATGAAATATAATAATCTATGTGTCTCTGGAGTTTGGTAAAAAGTCTCTTAAACAGCCAATGAGGAGATTATAAACTACTGTCTCCTCTAAATGGGCTGAGACATGTGCCATCACAAACTGTTTTTTTCTAGGTGGGATTTCAGGGGTTAACAAATGTTTAACTTTGAATACTGACAGCAGAGACTGAATAGATTTATATGAAACAAACTTTTACAAATCAACACGACCACTCGTCTTCAGACTCCAGCTCCTGCCTGTTCTCTTCCTCCCTGTTCCAGCTTCATCATCTTCAGACCGAGTGCTCAGAGAAACCTGATCCCTGTGATATATGTGAACTCAGAGTTCAGCTTCATAGGAGTTTGGCTGGACCTGTGCTGTGGCTGGATCCCTGCTGGTGTTTGTGATTGAACAGCACGCTACGCAGTTTGTTTCCGCGGCGCTCGATTCTCCGCGATCGGACGCGAAACGAAGCCAAGAGGAGTTTTCTCTTTCATCCGTTACTTGTCTGTGTTTCTTTCCAGTCCTGACCCCAAAAACAGGCCGACGGAGCCCGCGTGCGTTTTCTCAGCGACACCTTGTTTCATATTCACAGTTCGACACATTCGCACCCACAATCCTCTAAACCGGGATCAAAATCTGAGGTTGAAGTCGGTGCGGTTCACGGGGCAAACACGGGTAGATCCACACACTCATTTTCTGAAGCCTGTTGTTCTTTGTGCCATCACCACCTCGATTTATGATTCTCCTGAGGAGGAACCAGCTCCAAGTTTTTCCCAAAGCTTGAGAAATCTCTGCTCCTGGAGCCGAACTCAGCTCAATAACCGAAGACTCAGTCTGCCAAAGTTCAGACATGAAATACAGGACGCACACTTTTAGAAAGAAGACTTAAAGTCGGACAAATGTTTTCCAGCTCCCTCAAAGTGTTTCTATGATCCTGACATGTTCCGTACCTTTAACCTCTTACAAACCACCATAAACAACTCTGAACGTAAAGTTTCATTTCTAAGCTGCTCTGAGCGTTAAGTTCAATGTGTTAACATCTTTGAGCATTAAGTTTAACGTATAAATGTCTCTGACCATCAAGTTTAAAGACTAAAAGTCTCTGAACATTAAGTTTAATGTCTTAAAGTCTCTGAACATTAAGTTGAATGTCCAAAAGTCTCTGAGCATCAAGTTGAATGTCTTAAAGTCTCTGACCATCAAGTTTAAAGTCTTAAAGACTAAAAGTCTCTGACCATCAATATTATGTCTCAAAGTCTCTGAACATTAAGTTTAATGTCTAAAAGTCTCTGAATATTAAGTTTAATGTCTAAAAGTCTCTTAGCACAAAAGTTTAGTTGAAGTCTCTGGACATCAAGTTTAATGTCTTAAAGTCTTTGAGTGTGAAGTCTAATGTCTATAAGTCTCTCAGCATAAAGTTTAATGTCTAAAAGTCTCTGAGCATTAAGTTGAATGTCTTAAAGTCTCTGACCATCAAGATTAATGTCTCAAAGTCTCTGACCATTAAGTTTAATGTCTCAAAGTTTCTGACCATTAAGTTTAATGTCTCAAAGTCTCTGACCATTAAGTTTAATGTCTGAAAGTCTCTGAGCATTAAGTTTAATGTGCAAAAGTCTCTGAGCATAAGGTATATTGTCTAAAAGTTTCTGAGCATTAAGTCTTAAAGTCTCTGAACATCAAGTTTAATGTCTTAAAGTCTCTGACCATCACGTTAATGTGCAAAAGTCTCTGACCATTAAGTTTAATGTCTCAAAGTCTCTGAGCATAAAGTTTAATGTCTGAAAGTCTCTGACCATTAAGTTTAATGTCCAAAAGTCTCTGAGCATTAAGTCTCAAAGTCTCTGACCATTAAGTTTAATGTCTCAAAGTCTCTGAGCATTAAGATTAATGTCTAAAAGTCTCTTAGCATTAAAGTTTAGTCGAAGTCTCTGAACATTAAGGTTAATGTCCAAAAGTCTCTGAGCATTAAGATTATGTCCAAAAGTCTCTGACCATTAATTTTAATGTCTAAAAGTCTCTGACCATCAAGTTTCATGTCCAAAAGTCTCTGAGCATAAGGTTTAATGTCTGAAAGTTTCTGAGCATTAAATCTTAAAGTCTCTGACCATTAAGTTTAAAGTCTAAAAGTCTCTGAGTGTAAAAGTTAAATGTCTTAAAGTCTCTAAATGTTTGTCATGTTTACATCTCTTACCATCAAGTTTTAAGTCTAAACATCTCTGAATGTTTAACATGTCAAAATCTTTTACCATCAAGTTTTAACATATAAACATCTCTTAGCGTCAGGATAAATATTGAATCTTTCTAAGAATCAAGTTCAATGACTGAATGTCTCTGAACGTTGAGAGGTCTAAACATCTTATCCTGACGTGGACTCTAGCCACATATCAAAACATGACGTTTTCTGAAACTAGAGACTTTAATCTTTCAAATAAAGGTGGATTTTGACTTTGTGGTTCTTCAGTGATAAGCTCTGAAACATAGTTTGGTATAGAGGACAGAGTTAGGCGGGATGTAAGGGGTTAAAACACATCTGTACCGACACAAATCACCAGCGCAGGAAGACTAAAGCACATGATCCAGATTCAAAGTCGGGGTTTACTCTTTTTCCGTGGAATCAGAATTACAAACAGAGGTGAAGGTCAAAGGTCGGAGGGATCAATGACCACAATCCCCGCTCCGTCATCAGCTCTGCTTCCGCACCGCAGCATCTGCGTGCGTTTGAAGGCGGTAACCGGATAGCGGGGTGTGTGCGGGACCGTAAAAATCAAGCCAGGTCGAATAATGGGAGTCATTACTCTGATTGAGAAGAGCGATTAGTGCTGTCTGGTCCGGAGGAGACCAAAGAGGAAGAGTTACACACACGAAAACATCTGTCTGAGCGTTTGCTTAGTCAGACGCAGGATTTCACAGTCTGTACAATAATTCAATTAAAGAGACAGAAGCAGAGGAAGTGTCTCAGAAAAGCTCCATGAACCAGGACTTTAACCACAACTACTTCAGCTTTACACAAGTTTAATGTCTGAAAATATCGTTTTCAGATCATCACAGCCGGAGTTTCACCAGTGACATGAAGAAACAGGAGAAGAAGGAGGAGGTGAAGACAAATAAAGATGAAGATGATGGAGAGGAAGACTATTAAAAAGAACTTAAAGATGGAATAAAAAGCAACAAACACAAAGGGGATCGTTAAGTCAAATGTAAACAATCATATAAAGGTTAGTGTTGAAAAGAATGTAAAGAATGTGAAAGTAAAGAATATGAACGTTAGATAGAAGGACACGAAAAGGAACTAAAGAAGAAGAACGTTATGTAAGGAAAATGTGAAGAAGAATGCAAAAAGGAATGAATAGAAGAACACAAAGAACAGGAACGTACGGAAGGGGAATATAAAGAAGCAGAACCCAAACAATGTATATAAGATAAGAGAGAAGAGGAATGTGAAGAATGTCAAGAAGAAAAATGTTAAGTGGAATGTAAAAAAGTAAGTGATGAATAGGTACATAAAGAAGAAGAGCGTAAAGAACGTAAGAAGCAGAAAAGGAGGTGAAGAAGATGACTATTGAGAGGAATGTAAAAAGGAGGAATGTAAGGAACAGGAACGTGAAGAACAAGAATATAATAATAGGAACACAAAGAAGAGGAACAAAAAAAGAGGAACTCAAGGAAGAAGAAGTGAAGAAGAGGAATGCAAAGGAGAGGAACGTAGAAGGAACCAACATAAAACAGAAGAGGAAGGTGAAGAGGAACAAAAAGATGGGGAACGTGAAGAAGAGGAACAAAATAAGAGGAATGTGAAGATGAGAGGAATTTAAGAAGAGGAACAAAAAAGAAGAGCAACTTTAGGGAGAAAAAGTAAAGAAGAGGAACGCAAAAGAAGAGGAACAAAAAGAAGAGGAACAAAAAGAAGAGGAACTCAAGGAAGAAGAAGTAAAGAGAAAGAAGAAAGAAGAGGAATTCAAAGGAGAGGAACGTAGAAGGAACCAACATAAAAAAGAAGAGGAACGTGAAGAGGAACAAAAAGATGGGTAACGTGAAGAAGAGGAACAAAATGAAGAGGAACAAAAAGAAGAGGAACTTTAGGAAGATAAAGTAAAGAAAAGGAACGCAAAAGAAGCCAGTACAAAGAAGAAGAAGAACGTAAAGAAAAGAGGAACGTCAAGAAGAGGAATGTGAAGAAGAGGAACAAAAAGAAGAGGAACTTTAGGAAGAGAAAGTAAAAAAAAGGAACGCAAAAGAAGCCACTACAAAGAAGAAGAAGAAGAAGAATGTGAAGAAGAGGAACAAAAAGAAGAGCAACTTTAGGAAGAAAAAGTAAAGAAGAGGAATGCAAAGGAGAGGAACCTGGAAGGAACCAACATAAAAAAGAAGAGGAACGTGAAGAGGAACAAAATGAAGAGGAACAAAAAGAAGAGGAACTTTAGGAAGAAAAAGTAAAGAAGAGGAACGCAAAAGAAGCCAGTACAAAGAAGAAGAAGAACGTAAAGAAAAGAGGAACGTCAAGAAGAGGAATGTGAAGAAGAGGAACAAAAAGAAGAGGAACAAAAAGAAGAGGAACTTTAGGAAGAGAAAGTAAAAAAAAGGAACGAAAAAGAAGCCACTACAAAGAAGAAGAAGAAGAAGAATGTGAAGAAGAGGAACAAAAAGAAGAGCAACTTTAGGAAGAAAAAGTAAAGAAGAGGAATGCAAAGGAGAGGAACGTAGAAGGAACCAACATAAAAAAGAAGAGGAAGGTGAAGAGGAACAAAAAAATGGGGAACGTGAAGAAGAGGAACAAAAAGATGAGGAACAAAATGAAGAGGAACAAAATAAGAGGAATTTAAGAAGAGGAACAAAAAAGAAGAGCAACTTAAGGACGAAAAAGTAAAGAAGAGGAATGCAAAAGAAGAGGAACAAAAAGAAGAGGAACAAAAAAAAGAGGAACTAAAGGAAGAAGAAGTAAAGAAGAGGAATGCAAAGGAGAGGAACGTAGAAGGAACCAACATAAAAAAGAAGAGGAACATGAAGAGGAACAAAAAGATGGGGAACGTGAAGAAGAGGAACAAAATGAAGAGGAACAAAAAGAAGAGCAACTTTAGGAAGAGAAAGTAAAGAAAAGGAACGGAAAAGAAGCCACTACAAAGAAGAAGAAGAACGTAAAGAAAAGAGGAACGTCAAGAAGAGGAATGTGAAGAAGAGGAACAAAAAGAAGAGGAACAAAAAGAAGAGCAACTTTAGGAAGAGAAAGTAAAGAAAAGGAACGCAAAAGAAGCCAATACAAAGAAGAAGAAGAGGAATGTAAAGAAGAGGAACAAAAAGAAGAGGAATGTGAAGAAGAGGAACAAAAAGAAGAGGAACTTTAGGAAGAGAAAGTAAAGAAAAGGAACGCAAAAGAAGCCAATACAAAGAAGAAGAAGAAGAAGAATGTAAAGAAGAGGAACAAAAAGATGAGGAATGTGAAGAAGAGGAACAAAAAGAAGAGCAACTTTAGGAAGCAAAAGTAAAGAAGAGGAATGTAGAAAAAAGGAACATTAAGAGAAGCAATGAAGTTAAGAGGAATTTAATAAGAGGAACAAAGAAGAAAAGTGAAGAAGAGGAACATAAAGAAAGTCAAGAGGAAGAATGTCAGGAGGTTTTTAAAAAAAAGAAGTGGTAAATAGGTAGATAAAGCAGAAGAGTGCGAAGAACGTCAGAAGCAGAACGTAAAGAAGAAGAATGTTAAGAGCAACACAAAGAAGTAGAACGAAAGGAGGAGGAGGAGGGACAAAAAGGGAAATATGACGATGATGGGGAAGAAAGTGAAGAGAGTAGAAAGAGAAGAAGAAAAGAGTGGGATATGTGAAACATCAGAGCGACAGGTGTGTGACAGGTGTGTGTGACAGGTGTGTGTACCTGAGGTGCAGGTCTTCGGAGTATTTCAAACAGGCGTAGATGAACTCTTTGAGCTGACTGTAGACTTTAGGCACAAACTCAGAGAAAGGGAGTTTCTTGGGGAACGGGAGCTGATGAAAACAGGAGAAAACACACCTGATAAAAATCTAAAAACTTTCTTATGTTTATTTTTCTCTGACTCTTTAACCTGTTTCTACCTTTTCCAGTTCAGGGTCCTGCAGGGGAAACTGGGAAGTGTAGTGTCTGAACTCTTCTTCTGTGGAGACGGGAATGGGACTGTAGTTGTCCTGATCCAACACCTGCCTGTGACACACACACACACACACACACACAGATATATAAACAATCATCCCACTGGGGGTCATTCTGATGCTTGAGGTTTTTGGACCCCCCCTCCTCCCTGGTTGGCGCTCCAAAGTTTCGGACGTTCCAGCGTTCCACTGAGAGGCCGTGAACCGGAGAGCGCTCCCTCTCCAACAATACAACACAACATTCCTGTGGCTTCCCCAGAGTGTGTGTTTGTGTGTGTTTGTGTGTGTTTGTGTGTGTGTGAAGCAGCCAGGGGGAGCGTGTGTTTGTTTGTCTGCTCCGGGCTCATAGTCCCTCTGGTGTCATTGGACAAAGCGATGGTGAAACAATGGCATGTAAAAGCCCCAACACATACACACACACAGAAACAGAACACACACACACACACACACACACACACAGACGCGGTGTGTGAGGGTAGTGCCCGTCCTTAAGGGCAAAGAATGTTCAGGAAAACTTGTTTTAGAGCACTTCCTCTCTCTCGCCGCTCGTAAAAACTTCAAAACCAGGACCAGGAAGTTTCCCACAAACTGGCTCTGCCCTCATGACCCTCTGACTCCAAGATGGATGCCGCGGGCGCCACGCTCTCGCCAACGCTCGCCGACACTAGGCCCGGGACCAACTCGATCATTTTCGATGGATGCCACGTTCATGTGTGTTTATTTTTCTCATCTACCGCCTCCAAATACACTGGAGGACAAGAGCGTTCACTCCGTGCATTAGTCTCCTCGGCACTTTTGTTTCACAGTGGAATGGACGGAGTGAACTATCTTGTCAGTCATTCTGGTTCTTTGTCTCTTTGGAGGATGGTTGGGTCCCTAGTATAAACACCACCTCGCCAAAATAAAAGCAGCCATGCCCTCATGTTATCTTTTATTCAGAAGTTTCAAATGTGGGAGAGGTACCTGAAAACAGATAAGTTTGATGAAGATTTTGCTCAAACCTGTGAAAATTATCCCAATGTAAACGTGAAAAAAACAAAAAAAAAGTCAGTTTTAATAACGCAGTGTCAGCGACAGTAATGTTTGCATTACTGACATAAAGTTTTGCCTTCTTGTGTTTTCCCAGGCAACATTAGACCAACTGTGGCGGAGTTTCTGGAACCAAGGCATGGGTTTGGTTTTGTTTTCCTTATGGAGAGCAGATCTTCTTTTTAACTTTTCAACAGGTTTTGTCTGTAGATCGTGATTTAGCCTTTAGCTTGTGTTTTATCTTTAAGCATTGTTTCAGCCTTTAGCCAGGGTTTCGTCCTTTCACTCATGGTTAAATCTTAAGCTCATGTTTTAGCCTTCAGCTTGTGTTTTTAATTAACCCCAGTTAGCCTGTGCTTGAGCCTTAAGCCGTGTTTTAACCCAGCCGTTAGCTCTTGCTTGAGCCTTTCGTTTGTATTTAAGCCTTAGGATTTGTGTTTAGCCTTTAGCTTGTAGCTCATGTTTAAACCTTAAGGCCGTGTTTTTTCCTTAAGCTTTAGTTTTAGCCTTTAGCCCATGCTCTATCTCTCTCCTGTTTATCTTTCTTCTGCTCTTCTGTCCCTTTTCTGTCAGACAGTCCGGCTCCTGTTTCCTCCATTACTCGTTTTCAGCAAAGAAAAACTCAAGTGTTTCTTCTCACTGATAAACTTCAGAGACTTTCACTTTCTGTTTATGTATCTGATCCTGCTTGATTCAATTGGTAGATTGAGAAATACAATTTTGGCATTTTAATCTCATGGATAATCTCTTTTAGGTTGTGGATTACGATCGGTCGTATATTTAGAGATGAGACAGAGGTGGTTTTTATAATTTATTTATGTCAGTACTTGTGCAATAGTCCATACCAATCTCATCATGTATATACCACACATTTTAGGTAGACTGTACATACTTAATGTTCTATTCTTTATTTTATTTGATTTGATATTTTTATGCTTGGATTTCAATTTTTGGGTAAGACACTTATGATTATATTTTTACTTCCTTATATTTCTAACACTTTCTAAATGGGAGTAGCTGTATACTAAAAAAGTAACTTCCCCGGGGGAATCAATAACGTATTGTGATTCTGAAACAGAGTCTCTGAGAGGTGAAGAGTTTTCTTGGTGCGTACCTGAAGGTGAGGTTCCATCTCTTGAGCAGAATCTCTCCGTACTGTTCCCTCATCTCCAGCAGCATGTCGAAGAGCTGCGACACGGGGAAACCGTAACCCTGCAGGAGCAGAGAGACGAGGTCAGAGTCGCTCATCCTCCACACTCACTCCACACTCAGAATAAAAACATAAATATCAGTCTGACGTCTCGTGATGAACTGATTCTGGAACAAAGACTCTTTCTTCAGGGGCGTTTGGCAGACGTCCACTTTTAAAGCACAGAACAAACTCTGAACCAGCTTCACGAACCTCTGGGGTCAAATATCTCAGAGTTTACATGAAATCTGCCAGAGAAAAAAGAGAAAGAAGAGAGAGAGAGAGAGAGAGAGAGACTTTCATTCAGCCGTTCATCACAGACGTACCTGCAGCGTGTCAGCGAAGAGGACGATGAGGTTCTTCAGATCCAGCACCAGGTCGGGGTTGTCACAGTACGACTGAGGAGACGGAGGAGAGGAGTGTGTCAGAGGGATTACGTCTCCCTGTGAGGAGTGTGTGTGTGTGTGTGTGTGTGTGTGTGTGTGTGTGTGTGTGTGTGTGTTTTAAATCAGTGTGTGTCCTTACAGAGTGTGTCCTCAAGGCTGCGACGATTTTGGACAACGCCAGCTCCCACAGCTCCTCCACGTACGCTCTGTTCACCAAACCCTGCGTGGTGTGAAGGACGTGATCCTCCACCACGAAGAAGCTGCACAGAAACACGACGGAAACACAACAAAAAACAGAATTAAAGAGTCAAAGTCATCACACACCAACAAAGGGAGGAACAACCTGCAAAAATAATTTAACTACGATTATTTTTCCCATGTAATGTAATTGCATTGACCAATTTTTATCACTTGTTACTTTTTCCCAATAACTTTTGGACCATTTTTTTCAACCTTCTGTTTATTTTTCCAAGTTTTATCCCAACATCCTCGTCAATTTTTGTTGCATTTGGCTATTTTCAACACTATTTTTTGTCTTTTTATTCCCCATTTTGCTACCTTCTGACTTTTTTCCAGGTTTTCTCAGAACTTTTTTGCCAATTTTTGTTGCTTTTATGGATTTTTGACTCACTTTACTGTGTTTTTTTCACCACTTTTGGACCATTTTTTCCACTTTCTGAGTGTTTTCCAAGTTTTCCCAAAAGTTTTGGGATTGTACCTCACCAGTCTGCGACCTTATTTCAAAATCTCGCAAAATTTGAGTCCAAAAATCTGTCACTCAATTCTTTAGGATGTGCAACCTTCTTCTTACAAAGTTTGACACTTTTTCTGTTCAATTTTCCAAGTTTTATCCCAACTTCCTTAACAAATTTTTGCTGCCTTTGGTGTTTTTTTTTAACACTTTGACTATTTTTTGTCTATTTTTTCCCCATTGTTGCTACCTTCTGACTATTTTCCAACTTTTTGCAGAATTTTTTTGTCATGCTTTTGGTGCTTTATGGCCATTTAAGTCACTTTTGAATCATTTTTCACAACTTTTGAATCATTATTAGCCACTTTTTGAGTGCTTTCCAACTTTTTTCAGAATTTTCTTGCCATGTTTTTGTTGCTTATTGGCCATTGTAGTCACTTTTCTCTCTTTTTTCACCACTTTTGGATCCTTATTTGCCACTTTCCAACCATTTACCAAGTTTCCCATAATTTTCTTGCCATTTTTGCTGATTTTCGACCATTTTTGTGACCTTAGACTTTTATTCACCACTCAAATTGTTTCTCTTGCAAAAGTAGTTTTTAAACAGCTTCATTAAAAAAATCTTCACTGTCTTTTAAAAAATTGAAATTTACTCTCAACAATGTTCAACTCCCCCCCCCCCCCAATTCAGGATTCCATTCTTCTAAAATGTTGCTTCTTTGTTCTCAAAAATGTACAACTTTTTCCTCACCAATCTCAGACTGTTTTTCAAAATCTTGCAAACTTTAAGCCAATAAATCTGATGCTTAATTCTCTTGGATTAACACTTTTTCTCTCCAATCAATCTCATCAGTCGCACTTACTCTTTTATCAAAACAGTCAAAAAACATAAACAACTTCATTTTTTCCACTTCATTCTAAAAGATTTTAAACACTTTTCTCATTAATTTTTGCCTTATTTCCCATTTATTTGAAGTTTCATTGCACAAAATGTTTCTTTTTCTTCAAATGAATGAATTTAAGGCTCAATATTTGCAACTTTTATTCTCATAAATTTGTAAGAGAAGGTGCGTCTGCTGTAACTTGGCAGAGAAACTCTGAGTGTTCAGCTTTTTTAGCGACACCTCGTTTCATTTCCTCGGAGCGACTTCATCTCTCTGTTGTTCTTTTCCGTCTCTTTTCATCCTTCTCTGGCCAAACTCACCCTTCCCCTCGTTTTACTTTTCCTCTCATCCATCACTCCATCCAATTCTCTCCTCAAACACACACACACACACTGACACACAGAGGGCAGGGAGGATTGATAGAGTGTGTGTGACAGTAGTTGGCTTTTTGCTGTTATTCCTTCTGTCTGTCTGAGTCCAGCAGACACTTCTATAAACACACACACACACACACACACACACACACACACTCAGGTCTGTTATTCCCATTCTAACATTTGGATTGTGCCATCCTGTCTTTCTCTACCATCCAGTCGTCCATTCTTCCTCTTATTTCCCATTCATCAATCCGTCCATCCAATTATTCTCTCCTTCCTCTCCCTCCTTTAATAATCCTGTTTCCTTTTGTTTCCTCTAACAACCAGACGGATTTAATTTGAGCTGCTTCGTCTCTTTTCTGTCACTCGTTCATCTGACGGCTTCTGCAGATCGATCAGAGTCTCCAAAAATCTTTATGGACCTCTAGTTGTAAAATAAATGGGCATTTAAATGTTATTTTCATGGGAGCAGATAATGAAAATGTTAGAGAGGAAATCATTGAGTTACTGAGTGTTTGGCTAAATCTCAAGTTAAGTTTAATTAACCTTCTTGAAAGAAGACGTGACGAAATGATAATGATTGTAAATAAGAGAAATGAGGGTTTCATTTTCAATCCCCATTTGTGGCCACGCCCTTAAGAATTATAACAACCCTTTAATAAAATTTGATCATCAGTGTGTTTATTATATGAATCTTCCACTTTTTAATCTTTTTTTTTTGCCACTTTTTGAGTGTTTTCCAAGTTATTTCAGAATATTCTTACCATTTTTTGATGCTTATTGGTCATTTTAGTTACTTTTCTCTCCTTTTTCACCACTTTTGAATCATTTTTAGCCACTTTTTGAGTGTTCTCCAACTTTTCTCAGAATTTTCTTGCCATTTTTTTGTTGCTTTATGGTCATTTTAGTCATGTTTCTCTCTTTTTTCACCACTTTTGGATCCTCATTTGCCACTTTCCAACCATTTACCAAGTTTCCCATAATTTTCTTGCCATTTTTGCTGATTTTACACCATTTTTGTGACCTTAGACTTTTATTGCTACTTTACTGGTTTGTCTTTTCTCACCACTCAAAGTGTTTCTCTTGCAAAAGTAGTTTTTAAACAGCTTCATTAAAAAATGTTCACTGTCTTTTAAAAAAAGTAAAAAATTAAATAAGTGTTTTCTGCATCAAAGAAATGCATATATACTAAAAATGCGTCAAATATGATAAAAGAAAAATGTCTTGAATGAAATGGTAAAGATGGATTTTTTATGGATTTTGTTAAAAGGGTAAATAAACATCTCAGTTTTTTTAAAAAAAAGAATTTTTTTTGGAAAATTTTGTAATAGGTCAGGCATTAAAGGGTTAAGGTTTAAAGAGGGCCTTTGCTGACCCTGTGGTCCAAGCTCAGGCTCTAATTACAACCTGTAAACCATGAGTATGTAATAATTTATCCAAAAAATCCAACATCTGTGGCAAAAGATCAGGGCAACAGACTTTTGGGGAGCTGGAGTCGGACTTGTGAAGTCTCAGAAGTCAGAAAAAAAGGTACATTCATTGCAAATAATAGAAAAAATGGAGACAAACTTACCCAACAATCTGATTGAAGTACCGCCTGTATCCCTCCAGAGTTTCGTGCTACAGGTGCCAAAGAGGGACAAACAAATGCAGAGAGAAGACAGAACAGAAGCTGACATTTCTGATATTCCCATTAAAGATTAAATTTGTTAATTAGCTGATTGGATTAAATGGGGGAGTGTGTTGTGTGTAGTTAGGAGTGTGTGTGCGTACACTCAAAGTGATCGTACCATGTTAGAGTGCGGCTGCAGCACGAGGCGAGCCTGTTTCCTCCTCTGCTTCCTGTAGTAGTTCTCAAACACATCACGCAAACCCTAAAACACAATCACAGGTCAGAACTTTACACCTCGTGTCGCTCGGGGGATGAAACCAAAGGTCAGAGCTGCTGCATGATGGGAAAACTGGGATAAGGCCACACGTGGAGAGGACACAGACACAGAAACAGAAACACAGAAGCTGCTCTCTGGTATCTTTTCCTTCCATTACACAGACGCTCTCTCATTCTATCTGTGTGTGAAAAACCCTCCAAAGAGTCCAGACCAGAACCAGACCAGGACCCAGAGTCTCAGATAAGAGGCCAGGAGAGGACGATAACCCGTACCTGCTGAGCCGACCTCCTCCAAAGAACACACACACAGAATCTGGTGGTGACTAATACCTGATAAATCTACCACAGACGCCGCTCTGTAGTTTAACAAACACGTCTCTGTTCTTTCAAAGACTCTTCAGCTGCTCCCTCATCCACTCAGAAAAACCTAACAGTTATTTAAGTCTGTAGTTCTTATTAGTTTTTACTGGACGTGTATTTGCAAACTACTGTGGAACTTTGTACTTCAGTTACAACTGTTACTCAACTGTTTAGCAAAGCTAGAGCTTTAAAATTGTACCTAGAATATGAGGTTGGTCCAGTTGAAGTGCTTACTTTTGGCCTGCTTTCAGACTTATCATGACCTGACTGAGAATATCCACAGATTTGTACCAAGAATATCTTTGAGATTTGTACCCCAACAGTATTTGTGACCATGACTAAGGAGGGGACACAGTGGACATGAAACTCTGCTGTACATTGATATGTATCATGCTGGTGGCAAAGGATATACGTGCTCCAATGTATGGACTGGCTGTCTATGCTCGAAGGCGTAGACTGACTCTACACTCCATTGTATTAACTGGCTTTTTACTCTTTGTGACGTCAACCATCTGTCTGAACTTAGTGGTTTAGACTGTATGTCTACGCCAGGGAGTGGTGTAAATTGTCTGTCAATGCTCTAGGACGTAGACTGGTTGTCTACACTCCCTGGCGTAGGCTGAATGAATGTTCAGCGGCGTAGACTGGCTGTCTATGTTCAGCGGCTCAGACTGACTGTCAATGTTCAGCGGCGTAGACTGGCTGTCTATGTTCAGTGTCATAGACTGGTTGTCTATGTTCAGCGGCGTAGACTGACTGTCTATGTTCAGTGACGTAGACTGACTGTCTATGTTCAGTGTCATAGACTGGCTGTCTATGTTCAGTGGCGTAGACTGGTTGTCTATATTCAGCGGCGTAGACTGACTGTCTATGTTCAGTGACGTAGACTGACTGTCTATGTTCAGTGTCATAGACTGGCTGTCTATGTTCAGTGGCGTAGACTGGTTGTCTATATTCAGCGGCGTAGACTGGCTGTCTGTGTTCAGCGGCTCAGACTGGTTGCCTATGTTCAGTGACATAGACTGGCTGTCTATGTTCAGCGGCGTAGACTGGCTGTCTATGTTCAAGTGATGTAGACTGGCTGTCCTTGTCCAGTGTGGTGGACTGGCTGTCTATGTTCAGTGGCTTAGACTGATTGTCTATGTTCAGTGGTGTAGACTGACTGTCCCTGCTCCACATCATAGACCGGTTTCTAGACCAGCAGTCTATGCTACTGGCTTTTTTCTTAGTGCAGCAACCAAGTGGCCCACCATCCACAACCTAGACAAACTGACTTCACTCTGTGGCATAGACTGGCAGTTTTAGTGCAGCAATGTAGACCAGCTGTCAGTGCTCAAGGGCATAGACTGGCTGTCTATGCTTAGTGACACGGACCAACTGTCTACCCTCTGTGGTGTAGTCATGCTGTCTATGTTTCGTGGCATACACTGGCTACCTACACTCTACAGCAAAGACCAGTTGTCCAGACTCCTTGGCTTAGACCAGTTGTCTTTGATCAGTAAAATATTTGTGTTTTACTGCAGAACTCTTGATGAAAATCCTGTAAATTTAATGTATTCACACCAATTTGAAGCTTTTTGGAGCCAATAAGTTTGGTTGCTATTTTTTTAAAGTAAATATCACTGATTGTGTTTTACAGTGCAGTTGAATTGGTAATAAATTAATTCTTACCTTAAAATCTGAGTTAAATAAATAAGTGGGTAATTCACTTATTTAACGAGCTTCATTACTAAGAAATTTTAAGGCAACAAGTTACGTCACGAGTTTTGGAAGCAGAGTTGCTCTCTCCACACACTTCTTAACACAGAGCTCTACATGTGTGTGTGTGTGTGTGTGTGTGTGTGTAACAAAGGAGTATTGTTCAGAACCTGGGCTGGAAAATTCTGGACTTTAAACATGAACGAGTGAAAGAAAACGAGAGGACGGATGGATGGATGGAGGGGAAAGGTTTGGAGAAAGTGGAGGTCTTGATTGCAAATGAGATTTTGAATCCAGGTTTACTAGAAAAATAAATTAAACTGCTCAGAGCGTGTGTGTGAAGAGTGTGTGTGAAGTGTGTGTGTTGTTCAGTTTCCAGTCAAAGCCTCAAACTGATTTCTTTTTCTCTAACGGTTGAATCTGTCCATCAAACTGCACGTTTGACGCCGCGTTACTGGATTAAACTGTTTCTCCGGAGTGTGTGTGAAAGTAACTTTGACCTCAGAGGTGAAGAGGTCGCACCTTTCAACACCTCCCCGACACTAAACACACTCCTTCCCCTCTCCTCCATCTTTCATCCTCCCTTTGGTGTTTTCTCTCTCCTCTTCCTGTTTTTGGCCCTTTCACCTCCTCCTGACCTCCTTCTCTCCTCCTCTTATCGCTCCGAGGCTGATTCACTCTCTTCTCTCAGCTTCCTGTTGCCCCTTCGCTCCCCTTTGACCTTCCTCCGTCCTTATCGGCTCGGCTTCACTCATCTCTCTCTCTCTCTTTCACTCTCTCCCTTTCTGAAACTGTGAGCAATTTAAAAACCTGAGAATCAATTTTCTTCATCTGTAATAGGGCTGAACGGTTTAAGAAAAAGATCTAATTGCGATTTTTCTGGCAGATTTCAATTCGATTCATGATTTTCTTTAAATCAAACTTGAGTGAAACTTTCACAATTTACAGAAACATTTACAAACTTGACAGAAAATTACATCAAACCGTTGAAACATGAAAAGCTTTTACTCTAATGTGAGGATGAAAATAAAAACTTAATGGCCATTTGAGTCACTTTTGAATCATTTTTTGCCACTTTTTGAGTGTTTTCCAAGTTATTTCAGAATATTCTTGCCATTTTTTTGTTGCTTAATGGCCAATTTAGCTACTTTTCTCTCCTTTTTCACCACTTTTGAATCATTTTTAGCCACTTTTTGAGTGTTCTCCAACTTTTCTCAGAATTTTCTTGCCATTTTTTTATGTTTAATGGCCATTTTAGTCATGTTTCTCTCTTTTTTCACCACTTTTGGATCCTCATTTGCCACTTTCCAACCATTTACCAAGTTTCCCATAATTTTCTTGCCACTTTTGCTGGTTTTACACCATTTACACCAAGTTATTTCAGAATATTCTTGCCATTTTTTTGTTGCTTAATTGCCAATTTAGTTACTTTTCTCTCCTTTTTCACCACTTTTGAATCATTTTTAGCCACTTTTTGAGTGATCTCCAACTTTTCTCAGAATTTTCTTGCCATTTTTTTATGCTTAATGGCCATTTTAGTCATGTTTCTCTCTTTTTTTCACCACTTTTGGATCCTTATTTGCCACTTTCCAACCATTTACCAAGTTTCCCATAATTTTCTTGCCACTTTTGCTGATTTTACACCATTTTTGTGACCTTAGACTTTTATTGCTACTTTGCTGGTTTGCCTCTTTTCATCACTCAAATTGTTTCTCTTGCAAAAGTAGTTTTTGAACAGCTTCATTAAAAAAATCTTCACTGTCTTTTGAAAAATTAAATAATTGTTTTCTGCATCAAATAAATGCAAACAACTAAAAATGTGTCAAATATGATGCAAGAAAAATGTCTTGAATGAAGTAGTAAAGATGGATTTTTTGATAGGATTTTGTAAAAATGGTGAATAAACATCTCAGTTTTTTTTTTTTTAAATAAATTTTTTGGAAAATTTTGTAATAGGTCAGGCATTAAAGGGTTAAGGTTTAAAGAGGGCCTTCGCTGACCCCACGGTCCTCGCTCGGGCCCTATTTACAACCTGTAAAAACTATGAGTATGTAATAATTTATCCAAGAAATCCAACATCTGTGGCAAAAGATCAGGGCAACACACTTTTGGGGACGATTTTCTTTAAATCAAACTTGAGTGAAGTTTTCACAATTTACAGCGACATTTACAAACTTGACAGAAAATTACATCAAACCATTGAAACATCAGAAGCTTTTACTCAAATGTGAGGATGAAAATAAAAACTGAGGGTAAGAATTGTTTCCGACTTTGAGACAAAAAGTCAATATTTTAATATGAAAAGTGGAAATTTTGAGAAATAAAGACAAAATTCAGAGACAAAAAGTCAATAAACTTCCAGAGTTTAAGAAATCAATTCAACATTATGTGAAAAAAGTCCAAACTTTCTCATTTAGGGTCAAAATTTTAAGATGACTAAAGACTGAGTTTTGAAATAAAGGCAATGTTTGAGATAAAAAGTTGAAATTTTGATACAAAAAGTCAAAACTATTAAAGTTTCAAGTCAAAATTATACGAAATAAATACGAAATTAAAGGAAAAAGGGCAAAAAAAATAATAATTAAAAGAAGATTTTTAAGACTGGTAGGTTAACACAACCTGGAAATGAGCTGTTGAAGAAATTGGGTGTTTTATTTTATTTTATTCTGTTTTATTTTCTATGTCTTACATTATTTGACTTTTTGGTCATAAGTATATTCTCTGTTTTGGGTTATTTTTACCTTTATGTTTATTGATGTGGTGTCTTTTTAGTTTTTCTGGTTATGTCTTCGTACGTGTTTTCTAAATGTTGTAATGTTTGAAAAATCTTCAATAAAATTGTTATTGGAAAAAAAAAAAGATGATTTTTAGATAAATAGTCAAATTTTGACTTTTCTCAAATCCCGAGTCTAACACCTATTCCTGTTATTTCTAAACCGGACTTTCTAAATTGTATTTTTTGTTATAAAAACTGAAGAACAAAAAGAGCTATCTTTGACTCTTAACTTTTTAAAATGATGTAGTGCAAAATATTCTTAATTGTGTCAAGTTAAATAAAATAAAATACAAAACAATTAAAAACAATATTCAACAATCTCAAGGAAAAAAGGATTTTTCCCAACAGTCTCACACTCAAATACAGGTGTGTGTGAAACAGCTGATATAACAGATCCTGGGTCAGTCAGGAGCAGGAAAAAAAATCACAGCTTTAACGATCACATGATCACGATGTTTGAAATTGCGATTTCGATCAGAAAATGATAAATCGTTCAGCCCTAACGAGCAGCGACGTCGTTTTGGAGGAGGGGAGGGGGGAGAGAGGAGGAGAGATGCTACATTCAAATTCGTGCCGGTTTTCCAAGACTGCCAACCCTGTCTTTAAAATCCCTTACTGTAGCTTTAAAGAGAGAGAGAAAACACAGTATGTGATGCTGTAAGAGGAGCCTGGCTTCACTCCAAGCAACCCACCGCTGTGTGTGTGTGTGTGTGTGTGTGTGTGTGTGTGTGCGTGTGTGTGTGTGTCTCATCTCAGCGAGAGTGAAAGCGACATGGGTGGAGGTGTTGACTGGGCCACGCTGGGGTTAGATGCACATTTTGGGTTTCGTGTGTGTGTGTGTGTGTGTGCCTGCAGGCTTGTAGGGGCCACGACCGGGCCAGGAGGGTCGTCTGTTTGTGTGTGAGTCTCTCTGGCGAGCGAGTGGTGGTGGTGGGAGTGGGGGGGACAGGAAGTGCATGAACTTTGACAGGAAGGAGAAAATGAAGGGGAGAAAAGAGCGATGGAGGCAGAGCGAGGTTAGAGAGAGGGTAGAGGGGGCGACGTGACGGAGGCCGGGAACCAAAGGGAGGAGGAGAAGAAGAGGGTCACAGAAGTTTAGAGGGAGGAGGAGGAGAAACCAGGAGGA
>RPOG01000592.1:0-89811 GCA_008086565.1 Thalassoma bifasciatum | reverse complement strand
CGTCATGACAACGGAGGTAAACAACAGCCTGGTGCTGCTGCACGCGGAGGAAAACGAAGGAGCTGCTTCCTGACATCAACTCTTCCCTGGATCCAGTGAGATCACTTTAATTTTTGATTTTTGGGCCTGGTATAGCAGAGATTTGTTGTTGATCAATCATTCTTCTTTGAACTGGTTTTCCTTTTTGGTTCCCTGTGGATTAATGGACTGATTGGTGCTTAAAGACTCTCGTGGCAGACAGATCGCTCCTGCACCGACCAACTTTGATTTAATTTAAAAGACTCTTTAAACCGAACTATCTTTGCTGTTAACTTCTTTTTGCTTTAAAAAGGACTTTTAACTTCTTTAGGAATCATGAAGGAGCATTTTAGGGCTGTATTTTGTCTTCATTCAGTCTGGTTCTGTGCCGTCAGGTTTAAATGTCATTAAAAACCTGTCGCTGACTTATTCCTTTGCCTCTTGTAAGTGATTTGTTCAGAGTCAGAAGCTGCAGAGACGACATTCTCTGACCAATGAGTGACCGGCAGTCCATCTACGTCACCTTTTAGAACTCTGAAAAAGGTTTAATTAGAAAATCTTCACTGTGCAGTTTCAGTCAGCATCTCTGTGCCAGTTAAAGGTGATAACAAAAGGTTTAAATTGGTGCATCATGCTGAGGAGAGGTGAAAAAAAAGTTGTGGAAATGAAACAAAATAGTGAAAAATAAAGGAGGATGAACTCACCAGCACAGTGTAGATATGAAGACAGCGATAAACTGGAGAGAAATCCACCAACTCATGAGCTCCTGGAACCTGCAGAGACACAAAATCACAGCTTAAAAAAATAATCCAGTATTCAAACTCTAATTAAGAAGTGGAAAATGAGGGAGGAGACCAACAAACGTTTCAGCTACAACTGCCAGGAAAATTGGATGCAAAGAAAAACCCGAAAATAACTACAGCTGAGATACAGGACTCTCTGAAAGAATGTGGTCTGGATGTTTCAAGATGCACAATAAGGAGGCACTTGAGGAAAAATGGGCTGAAGAAAGACATTTCTACACAAATGCCACAAAGAGACAAGCCTCAAAACTTCTGGAGCAAAGTCATTTTTGTTTACTGTTTTGTGTTTTTCTTCTTCGTTGGATTCATTAGCAGAGTCGATCTTTGGTCAACCCCAAAGATTTCCAGTTTTTAAAAAGAAAAAAGACACTAGAACGTGCTCAAAAATTCAGAAACGAGATTCAGTGATTTGCTTTTTCACAAAAAGGGGTTCGAAAAAACCGTTTTTACTCCAAATATTTCTGTTTGAGAATAAAACTAGAATCTATTTAAATCAAGTTTGAAGATTAAAATCACCACCAGTTGATTAGATTTGGCTGGAATGAGATACTCTTTAAAGCAGGGGTGTCCAAACTTTTTAACAAAGCTCTGTTGAAAAACTGTTTCTTTTTAATGGTTTCTGAAAAAACCCAAACAAACAAACAAAAAATGGTGAAGTCAAACATGCTTGTGCTGTTATTGCAGACCTTTAGGATAAAACCAAACCTGGGAGAAATATGTAACAATTTTATGTCAGGATCAGGATCTGGACTTTATCACGTTTGTTTATATGACAATTATAAAAACATTTTAAACCCCAAATATCTCTGATCCTGCATTTTGAACCATTTTATACTTCAACTTTTGTCTTTTTTTGTCCATTTTATATCTTTCATTCAGTTTTTGGGTCCTCTCATGTGTTTGTTTTTTATTCTCAACAACTCATGAAACACATTTTTGCATCATGACAAATGCAATTAAACGTCAGCTGTAAAAGTTGTTGAGTTTTTGCTGATTGTGCAGAGCTTTAGCTTTATAAAGTTGCATATGCACAGTCCAAATCTTTGTGAAACGTTACCAGATATATTCAGATTTATTTCAAGCATTTGACAGAAACTGTAAATGTAAACATCTTTGTGCAATGACATTAAATTCTGGTTGAGAAAAAACTTCCAACTGTGTGGCTCTTTTTTCTGTTGTTTTACCCAGCCACTGTTTTTAAATCATCTTATCAACTATTTGTTTTTATACGTTGTGTTTTTATCATTTGTGTTTTTAAGCTTGTACAGCACTTTGGTCAACTGGGGTTGTTCTAAAATAAAATAAATAAAGTTTGACTTGACTTGATTAGGAGACAAAACTAACACATGGTAAAATTAGAGATGGGGGCCGCTTGAAAGTAGGCGGCGGCCATAATTGGACCCCGGGCCACAGCTTGGACATCCCTGCTTTAAATGAATGGAGATAAAATTCAAAAGCAGCAGCTTTATTGTTCTGAAGGAGGAGAAATAAACGTTAAAGCTGCATTAATTGAAGTGTGAGAGTAGGTTTGCAGAGACGAGAGCTGACAGAGAAAGAGAGAGAGAGAAGTCGTCTGCATCGCTTCATTTTTCTGTCCCGAAGTTTCCTCTCTCTCCATCCATCCGTCTAACCATCCCACATTCCTCTGCTTCCTCTCTGCCCACATCCTCCGTCTCCACGAGAACAAACACTTTTACACTTTTACACTTTTACACAAGGTCACAAACACAAACCTGCGCCCTCCCGCCCTCTGGAAACTTCTCTTTCTGTAAAAAAAAAATAATTCCTCTTTGATGTGACCGCACACACGTCTGCAAACAACGCCGGCGAAACAAAAGAGGAAGAAAGGTGTGAGAGAAAAAAGAGAGGAGGGTAAAGAAGAGAGGTTAAAGAGGAGAGGCGTGCCAGGAGCAGGGATGGCGTGAGGAGACGGGGGACGGTTGGCATCGCCGCAGCCCTCGGCGCCAACGCGGTCGTAACCCCGCCGACCGAGGGGTCAGGCCTTTGTTCAGCCAAGGTCTTCCCGTGAAGAGGGTTGAGCGGAGTTTACAGGACGTAAATAAGCCGAGGGGACGACAGGGACCTTAAAACAGAATGGCAGCACGGGGGTGACAAGTTCAGCTCTCTGTTCTCCTCGGCCTCATTGTGCTCGGCTTTTTCCTCGAGTGGGAACAACACGACTTTGAGAGTTCACAGCCCAAACTCTCTCTTTGTCTAAGAGAAGTTCACCTTTTCAGAGTCTGTAAACATGTTTTTGAGACTCTGCCTTAAACTGTTGGCTCATTTGAAGAACAAAACAGAGGAGAGTTTGTGACCTGAAGGGAATCAGAGCAGCTTCCAGCCTCAAAGAAAAGCCTAAAATCATTTCATGTCATCTCTTTATGTGGATATCTGCACATGTGTGTGTGTGTGTGTGTGAGGTTGTCGTTTCTCACTTCATCATCCTCCTCTTCATCCTCCACATCCAGGATCCCAGAGTCCTGCTCGGACACGGGGCTGCCGCCGTGTCCCTCGCTTTCCGTCACCATCCCCGCCGTCGCCTCCTTCCTGCCNGGACGTCCTACCTGTTTGGGGTCATTACGTCACATCCTGACGCCCGTACCCTGAATATTCACTCTCCTTTCCACCAGAGGAATCCAGAGTTCAAACATATCAAAAGTGTTGTTTCATCAAATTATTCCAAGTGGTGAAATTTCTCCTGTAAAGTCCGTTGTTTGTCTGTCTGTCGTGTCCGTTCTCATCAATAACAGCAGCTTCACAGTCTTAGAGCATTTCCTCCTCAATGTCAATCTGACAAAGCTGCAAGTCTTTGTTTTCAACAGGGTTCTAGCTGCAAGACTTAACTTGAGTTTTCATGCCAGGACAGCTTGTGAAAGACAAAAAGTGCTCCCTGCTCGACTGGTCTTGTGTAACAGCTCTATTAGAGGCTCATTTATTGGCTAACAGACCTGTCACTCACTCCTACAGCAGTCAATCACCTTATAAACTCAGTTGTAGCCATTTAGATCATTGGCGAGACCTATTTACTGCCGTTTGTCTGCGTTCACATTCATGCGCGCAACAGAAGAGGTAGAATCTGTGAGTGTGAACTACAATTTCATGATTTTTGTTGAACTTTTCCATGAAGAGAGCAAAGTTGACAAAAAAGAGGACACTGAGCGCTGACAAAGCTGGTTTTTCTTTGCACAGAGTCTTCGGACAAGTGAGAACAACTCTGCCTGATGTTTGGTCACCTGAGCCTAAAACTCTCTAACTCCTCCAAAGTTTTACCTAAAAAGCTCAAATTTCACCCAGATGTAGATGAAAAAGTGTAGAAGTGATGTGGTGGATGTTTTATGTCTGACATGAAGCATCTTAAAGTTAGTGATGCTCAAAGAGGAAAAAGAAAATGTTTCAGCTGCATTTATCCTGTGGACTTTAGCCACATATAAAAACATGACATTTTCTAAAACTAGAGACTTGAATCTTTCAAATGAGAAGTCACTGATGAATTTTGACCTTGTGTTTCTACAGTTATAAGCTTTGAAACAGAGTGTAGTATATAGGACAGAGTTCGGTGGGATGTAAGGGGAATTTGACAACCGAGTAAACTTCTTGTTTTGTCTCCTCTCAAACACTGGACTTCCCTTAGTCTCGTCGAAGGTCGGAGTTTCTTTTCGGATTTTAGTAAAGTACAGTAGAGAAATACACCTATAGACGTGTACACACACACACACACACACTCCAACAGCAAAGAGTGAAGTAGTAGGAGGAGAAGTAGGAGGTGTAGGAGGATCCCAGAGTCCTGCTCGGACACGGGGCTGCCGCCGTGTCCCTCGCTTTCCGTCACCATCCCCGCCGTCGCCTCCTTCCTGCCACGGCGGCCAATCAGAGCTCTGGGTTGCGTGGAGACGGAGCTGTCCAACGAGCGCTGCAGCTGGGCCTGAAACACATCAGAAAGACGTACGACATTAACTTCAACCTTCAGAAACGATTGTCTTAAAGACGGAGACTTTCATCTGGCTTTTTTGGCACCACTTCAAAACAGAAGACGCTCTTTGATTCTGAGCGTCTGACACCAAATCCAGATGTTTCAACAACAATAAAACACCTCCTGCAAACAGAACTGCTCCAGACGTGTCCTACAGCGCCACTAAAATCCTCCAGATAAGAAAACAAGCTCTAATGTGACTCAGAGAGGCTTCTGCTTTTTATGACAGATCAGGGAAAACTGTAAAATTGCGGATGGTGCGACGAGGTCATGGTTGTGACCTGGGTGCGCCGCTCCTCCTCGTCCCTTGAAAATTACGTGGAAATGACCAATAAAAGAAGAAATTTACTGAAGCTCACAGAGGGAAAACGCTGAGACAGGAAGGGACGAGCAGGAAGGATGAAGAGTCAATGAAAACCCCCAAAACAAAGCGAGTAAGACGAGAGGCGAGGAGTTGAAAGAAGAGGCGCAGACGGCGTTGGTGTTTGATCCGCGAAGACTTGACCCCTGAAGGTCACGGTTCGCCGCTCTGCTGTGGGAAAAGTCCGCCGTCGTGGTCGGACGCTTTTGGCTTCATGGGAGAGTTTTCCCAAAAGTCCCGTTTCTACCAAGCGGTTCAATTCCATTTGTCTCGGTTTTGTGGCGTTTCCTGGGACTAAGGGTGAATTCCAATTCCTGTCTTAACCCTCAATCTCAAAAGTGTAAGTGCTGTCCTGATTCTCAGAATGTTAAGGTTGAGGGTTAAGTTTGAGGCTGTATCTCCCTCAATACTGAGATTTTCCGACACCACCCTTGGGACTAAGGGACATCCAGAATGCGTTGCGCATTTCAGCAGATAAACATGGCGTCAAAGAAGGCGAGCTACAAATGTATTTTCTTTGTTAATGGAGATATAAATATTACAAAAACCATTGTTTTATCTTAGTTTAGACCATTGACTGTGTATAGAATGGACAGCGTGGCTCCGCCTGTCACCGTTCTACGATTTTGAAGCCAAAAAACCCCGAGAATTTCAGGTGGAGCGTTCATTTTTTCTCTTTATTTTTATAAATAAAGAAGAAGAAGTCTTCCAAATCAGAGGAAAACCGAGAAAGGGCTTCAAAGAATATAGGGGCTATTTTTGATGAGTGCTTGCCGTCGACAGTTGATAGTATTTTACTTTGAATATAGCGCCAAAAATTGCAGGTTATTGATTACTCTTTGATTGAAGAGTCAAAAAAAACACCTGAACACCATGCAGCCAGATGACATCATCATACTACCTTAGAGTAAAGATGAGAGAAACGTTTCTACGAGGTATCGTAGTTTTTTTAAGTTTTCCCGGCTCATATCTGGAATACATGGGGAGGCGGGGCTTATGACCTATACTGCAGCCAGACACCAGGGGGCGGGGCATCTGCTGGAGGCTTCACGTCCACTCATTAGACAGTCTATGGTTGTTCCTATCGTTTAAGTTCGTAAACGTTACAAAATGGTCACTTTTCTCTGTGGTAATGTAGCTGTTTATCAAGATAACAGCCTATATAACATGCTTGTGCCGATAACGGTATAAGATGATCGGGCTAATCTCAAAAAGATGCTCAAAGCTCACACAAAAGACACAAACACAGCTGCAGACGGCATTGTCGCTGATCCTGTAAATGCCTCCTTCTTCTTCTTCTTCTTCTGAATTGAGAGACTGAACGCCGCTTTGGCATAATGCTGCCCCCTACAGTCTGAAGATGTATCTGCATTTAAGGGGTGTCCCATTTCTAAGTCGCAAAATAGACCTTAACACTTGGTTTTTAGGGCGAACAAGATTGAGGGGTAAGAAAGGAATTGGAATTGGGCCTGAATCTTGTTCATAGACTCGTGAAGTCAATGTCAGGGAGCTCAGGAGCCCCTAATTATTATTTATCAAGCACACATTAACCCCTTATTCTACATCTATTGCACCATGAATTCAGACTTTTCCATTTATTAACTCCTAATTATTACTTATTGACTACAAATTAATGAATATGTGTTCCCTAATCTAAAGTGTTACCGGAAAATCATATTTAAATATACATAGGTACATTTATGGACAGGTATAAATACACATATGCACAGATAATGCAGTGCTATTTACAAATAACTAAAATTAGTTATGATTATTATT
Source organism: Thalassoma bifasciatum (assembly GCA_008086565.1). Taxonomy (NCBI): domain Eukaryota; kingdom Metazoa; phylum Chordata; class Actinopteri; order Labriformes; family Labridae; genus Thalassoma; species Thalassoma bifasciatum. The sequence continues at coordinate 82,880 of RPOG01000592.1, read as the reverse complement.
GTTTAATAATGTTTGTTTAAATAAATGTATAGCATCTTTCTCCCATTAAAGACATTTAAATGTTTTCAAAACAATATCCTGTCATCACTTTGACAATTTTATGCATCTCTGATAATAACCTTGGTGCAAAGAAAAATCAGAATTTTTGCTTTTTTCTACTCAAAGAAGAGTAGTTATTTACTTTTATGTAACGAGAGTCTATCATACCATACTTCACAAAATTCAGAGCAGAGGGTGCAGAGTAAATCTGAAGGAAACAGGAAGGTTGTGATGTGTCGCTTGTGTTTGTGTGACAATACATTCGATCAGTAACTTAGAAACAATCACGATCAGATTATTGTTGCAAATCATTCAGCCCACTGAGATAATACATGGAGTAAGAGCAGGAGTCAACAGGTTTGAGGTTTCACAGCCCAACTTGACCCAGGTGAGGATCATCATTGGGATTTGGAAACAGCAAAAGCTTCAGCAACACCAAGAGTAGATCTGAGATTGATTTGTTGGAAAGTGCTCGACGCCCAAATGAGTCAGAATCTCGTTCATAGACTCGTGAAGTGAATCTAAAGGAGCTCAGGTGGTCCAAAAGTTTACCCAGACCTTTCCTAAGTGTCTCCCTCTGTATTTATTTTGGTGAAATGACAAAGGGTGGGGCTCGGACAGAAGGAAATGGAATCCCTCCAAGTGGAAAGAGTCTCCAAAACACAATGCAACGAGTGTCTCAGCATCTATTTGTGGAGCATTTTGGGAAATGATGCGTCCCGCTCCCTCGGCGGCAGTGATGAATCAGAAATACTAAAAATAAGAAGAATCGAAGAGGAAGTTTTGGAAGTTGAGACAGAATGAAAACAGAGTCACGTTTCAGGACAGGAGGGGATTTAGTTTTCAGCGTTTTCAGAAAATCTTACACTTCATTGTTGAATTGAGGCTCTTTCTTGAACTCTCGTCTTCCTCTGTCGAGACTCAAATCTCTCTTTTGTGGGAAAACCCTCTCAAACCTGCATCTTTCCATCCACGCCCAGACTCCACGTGAAAGCCGTGACTTCCTCTGCCAGCGCGGCGCCAGCGCGTAGCCTACCTTCGGCGCTTAAATCTGTCGATAAGGAAGTCGACGTATGCGTCACAGACCTCCAGCGCCTCCATTTGCGCCTTAAAAGACAACGATAATGAGAAAAACTGGTGTTGGTGGCAGGGCGGATACCCACAGAGCGGAAGAACACAAAATCAGAGATGTTGGGAGAATACAATGCCATCTTTGATCTAATGCCCACAGACATAGAAGACTGGTGAGTCATATCAGACAATGACTACAAACAAAACCAGAGGAAAGTCTCAATCCTGTGCTTCGTAGCCAGTGAGAGGACGCTTGCTTTTCAGGTTACATCGTCCAGAAATATTCCCAGCAGTCCTTTCACATGTTCCTTCAAACTTTCTCCATCGAAAAACAAAAATCCCCGAAGAGGTCGACAACGCTTTTATCTCCGACAGCATTCCAAATGGTTGTTTTCTTTCTTCCTGTAAAGAAATTAACATAACGAGACCTCCAACGACAGAGACTCGTGAAAGAAGCTCTGGATGTGAAATCTGTGCACACGCAACAGATTTTCGAACGTCAGCGCCCACGTCAGAAACGTCCACTCCAACATTCCTCCACAGGTGTTTTTGTGTCTGGAGTGAACGCTCCCACAATGCAAAGGTCCGCAGCTTTTCTAACTCCGTCTTTTGTGCCGCTTCTCTTCGCGCGGCACTTGAAGCTGGAGTGCAGCAAAGTGCGTCATCTCTCGGGCGCGAATCCGTGCAAGAACGGGTCAATTATTGTAGGAAACATGGGAACAAGAAAGGAGGTGAAAGACTTTTGTTAAGGGGGGAGAAAACAGGAGGGTAAAAGTGGCCAGAGAAGAAGAAGAAACTGGTGGAAATGGGGACGAAAACCTGACTCAAAAAAGACACTTGAATCCTCAACATTCCTACAAACAAAATTCCAATGAAGTTAGGACGTCGTGTATAACAAGATACAAACAATCTTTTTCTGCAAATATTTGCTCATTTTAAATTTGATGCTGCAGCACGTTCTTAAAAAGCTCAGAGAGGGTCAACAAAAGTCTGGTAAAGTTGCTGTTTGGATCATTCCACAGGTGAACAGGTTCATTGGAAACAGGTGAGTGTCATGATTGGGGCCAGGTTCAACACTTTGTCAACAGCTGCGTGAGCACATAGTCCAACAGTTTAAGAACAATGTTTCTCAACTGCAGGAATTGATGGATTTCATCATCTTCAGTCCATAATATCATCAAAAGATTCAGAGAATCTGGAGAAATCTCTGCACGTAAGCAGCAAGGCCCAAAACCAACATTGAATGGCCGTGACCTTTGACCCCTCAGGCGGCGCTGCATTAAAAACCCACATCATTGTGTAAAGGATATTAGCACGTGGGCTCAGGAACACTTCAGAAAACCATTGTCAGTTAACACAGTTCATCACTACATCTACAAGTGACAGTTCAAACTCTACCATGCAAAGACAAAGTCAGACATCAACAACACACAAACGCTGCAGAACTCTTTTTGGAAATCATGGACGTGGTGTCCTCTGGGCCAAAGAGGAAAAGGACATTCCTGATTGTTCTCAGCGCAAAGTTCAAAAGCAGCATCTGTGATAGTATGGGGGTGTGTTAGTGCCCATGGCATCATGGGTAACTGTCCCAGTATCTGTGAAGGCAGCATTAATGCTGAAAGGTACAAACAGGTTTTGGAGCAACATCTGCTGCCATCCAAGACACTTTGTCTTTTTCAGGGACGTCCCTGATTATTTCAGCAAGACAATGAAACCAAGACACATTCTGCTCCTGTTACAACAGTGTGGCTCTGTAGTAGAAGAGTGCAGCTATTAGAAACATGCCAGCATCAAATTCAACAAGTTTAACAGTTTGAACAATAAATAAATATTTTGTCTTTGTTGTGTTTTCAGTTGAATATAAGTTTAACAGGATTTGAAAATCATTGTTTCCTGTTTTTATTTATATTTGACACATCGTCCCAACTTCATTGTAACTTGTGTTTTCAGTCTCCTCCTGTCGTCTTCTCTTCCTCTAATTTGTCCACTGAACATTTTCTGCGTTCAATCGTCATCCTGACTTTTTCGCTGCAAACACACACTCTTAAAAACAAACACAAGCGTTAAAAAGCAACTACATTTCTTACATCCTTTATATGAATTTAAAACGTTTGAGACCAGAATAATGTGTTTGTAAAAGCTTTAAAGAGCTGAAAAATCAGGTTTTGGAGCAACATCTGCTGCCATCCAAGACACTTTGTCTTTTTCAGGGACGTCCCTGATTATTTCAGCAAGACAATGAAACCAAGACACATTCTGCTCCTGTTACAACAGTGTGGCTCCGTAGTAGAAGAGTGCAGCTACTAAACTGACCTGCCTGCAGTCCAGACCTGTCTCCCATTGAAAATTAGTGGAACATTATAAAGAACAAAATACAACAACTGAGACACAGGATTTGGAATTAGGATTAATAAACTAAGTGAATTACGGTCTTCATGAACGCGTCTCCAAATTCAGACGATTTTCCTCATGTTTTCTGATTGTGTTGAATTCCAAAGTCACTTTGCAGAAGTATTTATCAGAAAACTCTGAGGTTTCTCAGCACAGCTGGGTCATGTAGTCAAATATTAAATATCAATTTGGCGCTCGGTGCAGAAAAATGCTCCACATTTAATGACTCGCATCAGGATTTGGGTCAAAATCCCGACTTGGAGATCCCCACGATGCATCACTCTCTGGCAACCTGAAGCAGGAATAATGGTGTCCGGAGGCAATGAACTGTGGAGCATTATTCTGCAAACACACACACACACACACACACACACACACACACCGTAAAGGTCTCTCCTGCCTGTGATGGTTGAATACGGTGATGGAGCGCGCGCCCTACGCCACCCCGGCTGCACGCGCACGCATGTGTGTTCAGTAACTAGATACAGGTAATCAATCTTCTTCTACTTCACAGGCCCAGCAATCTGTTTCCCATTAGTGTGTGTGTGTGTGTGTGTGTGTGTGTGTGTGTGTGTGTGTGTGTGTGTGTGTGTGTGTGTGTGTGTGACGACCAAACACAGCAGAAGCTCTAAAGTTGTCCTTTTCTGAAAGTGAATAAAAGGGAAAAAAATAAAAGAGCGAGACGAGGAAGGAAGGAGGGAAGTGGACGGAAAGATGAGGAGATGGAAAGACAGAGACCGGAGAGAGAGAGAGAGAGAGAGAGAGAGAGAGAGAGAGAGAGAGAGAGAGAGAGAGAGAGAGAGAGAGAGGAAATGTGAAGTGACAGAAATAAAAGAGGAGGGAGAGAAAGAGTCAGAACAATTCAGGTTAAGATCATCCCTCCTTTTCCTTTTCATATCTTTTTCTTTTCTTTTCTAAATTTTATCTCTTAATCTAAATTTTTTCATCTCTTCATCTCCATCACTTCATCTCTGTATCTCTAATTTTATCTCTTCTACTCAGCTTTCTTTTCGTTTACACTTTTCTCTTCATCTTTTACTCACTGATAACTCATCTTTATCCCTTTATCTCTTACTCTTCATCTCGTCATCTTTATCTCTTTCTCATACTGTCCCTTCATCCCTCCATCTTTACCACTTCATCTCTAACTCTTTATCTCTAATTTCTCTTCTACCCCACTTCCTTTCCTTTTACCTTTTTCTTTTTCTCATCTTTATCCCTTTATTTCTAACTCTTCCTCCCTTTATTTCTAAAGCTTCATCTCTAAATCTTTATCTCTAACTCATCATCTCTTCACCTTTATCGCGATCTCTTACAGCCCCTTCATCCTTTCATCTCTAACTTTTTATCTCTTCACATTTATCCCTTTATCTCTAACTCTCCATCTTTCCATCTCATCTTTACCACTTCATCTCTAACTTCTCATCTTTTAGTCTTCCTCTCTTTTTCTCTCGATCTCTAATTCTCCAAGTCTTCATCCCTTATTCTTCACTTCTTCATATTTATCCCTTTATCTCTAACTCTTCATCTTTTCATCGCTAACTCTTTATCTCTAATTTCTCTTCTACCACACTTCCTTTCCTTTTACCCTTTTCTTTTTCTTATCTTTATCCTTTTATTTCTAACTCTTCCTCCCTTTATCTCTAACTCATCATCTCTTCACCTTTATCGCTATCTCTTACAGCCCCTTCATCCTTTGATCTTTGTCCCTTCATCTCATCATCTTGATCCCTTTATCTCTAACTCTTCCTCCCTTAATCTTTAACTCTCCATCTTTCCATCTCTTACTCTCCATCTCATCTTTTAGTCTTCTTCTCTTTTTCTCACGATCTCTAACTCTCCAATTCTTAATCCCTTGTTCTTCACTTCTTCATCTTTATCCCTTTATCTCTAACTCTTCATCTTTCCATCTTGTACTCTCCATCTCATCTTAACCACCTCATCTCTAACTTCTCATCTCTAATTTTTCTTCTACCCCACTTCCTTTCTTTTTACCCTTTCCTATTTTCTCATCTTTATCCCTTTATTTCTAACGCTTTATCTCTAAATCTTTATCTCGAACTCATCTCTTCACCTTTATCGCTATCTCTTACAGCCCCTTCATCCTTTCATCTTTTTACCTTCATCTCTATTTTTTCATCTCTTGTTCTTTATCCCTTTATCTTTATCTCTAACTCGCCATCTCATCTTCACCACTTCATCTCTAACTTCTCATCTTTTAGTCTTCCTCTCTTTTTCTCTCGATCTCTAACTCTCCACCTCTTCATATCTATCCCTTCATCTATAACTCTTCATCTTTTCATCTCTAACTCTTTATCTCTACTTTCTCTTCTACCCCACTCCCTTTTCTTTTTCTCATCTTTATCCCTTTATTTCTAACGCTTCATCTCTTAATCTTTATCTCTAACTCATCATCTCTTCACCTTTATCGTTATCTCTTACAGCCCCTTCATCCTTTCATCTTTATCCCTTTATCTCTAACTCTCCATCTTTCCATCTCATCTTTACCACTTCATCTCTAACTTCTCATCTCTTCATATTTATCCCTTTATCTCTAAATCTTCCTCCCTTTATCTTTAGCCCTTTATCTCTTATACTTCATCTCGTTATCTTTATCCCTTCATCTCTGACTCTTTATCTCTTCACCTTTATCCCTTTATCTCTAACTCTTCCTCCTTTTATCTTTATCCCTTTATCTCTAACTCTCCATCTTTCCATCTCATCTTTACCACTTCATCTCTAACATCTCATCTTTTAGTCTTCCTCTCTTTTTCTCTTGATCTCTTACTCTTCACCTCTTCATATTTATCCCTTTATCTCTAACTCTTCATCTCTTTTTCTCTATCACTTGATCTCTCACTCTTCACTTCATCTCTAGCTTCTCATCTTTAACTTTCAATCTCTTAATCTTTGACTCACTATCTTTTTCATCATTAACTCTCCATTTCTTTTTCTCTTACTCTTTGTCCTCTTCTCCTCATTTTTAATTTTCCATTTCTTTATCTCTAGCTTTTTTCTCTGTGTCCGTAACTCTTCCTCTCTTTCTTTATTTTCATCTCTAAATAAGGAAGTGAATCACGAACTGGTTCCTGTTAAAAGTCAATCCATCTTCATCATTAGACTTTATTCTTTTCTCTTTACGTAACGCCGGACGGACTTTACGTCGACTTTTTTTTGCCTCGGCTAACTTAGCTTAGCAGATAAACGACAGTTTCCCAAGAAAACTCTGATTCAGGATTTTCTTCTTGAAGTTTTACTGAAGAAGCTGTAGAGAAAAGTACTTTAATGTCTCACAAGAGATTCAGATTCAACACATTCACATCTTACGAACCACACACCACAGAGACAATATACTTCTAGCTTGATGCTAACGACTATGGAAAATTGCATTGGTACGCTAGCGGTTAGCACGCATTGATTTAAAAACAGTATTTCAACTTTTATCGCAGAAACATTTCACAATACTTTAATTTGAACAATACTGAAACCTCTGAATGTTTTCCAAACAGGAAGTGCAGGTTCATGGCTGATTTCAGCATAACTACGGCAAGCTCAAGGTCCCAAAAAACTCAAAGTATTGTTAGGTGGCCAAAACAATACATCGACGTCACGTTTTTAGACAATTACGCCCCGAGAAAACTAGATCCAGAGAGCAATTTCATATTTGTTTACTGAAAACTCAATTAAATGGATTTCTAACTCTACATCGCCAACTCTTCTGTTTCAACTCTTTGCTTCCTTCTTCTTCTTCTTCTTCTTCTTCTTCTTCTTCGGGCATGTGGCAGCAGACAATAGCTCCATTGTGAGCCCCTGTTTCTCTCCTCCGTCTCCTCCCTCCATCCTCCCCAGATCTATTTATTTTCACATCCTCAGCGGAGGGAATCGTAACGACGGGTACACAGAGTCGGAGCTAATTTGGAACAGAGAGAGCAGAGACACCGAGTCTGAGCGACGGAGAGAAAGAAGAAAGGAGGATTTGATCCAACGTCTTCTCAGCGTCACAGTCTCAGAATTAAAAAGTCGTTTTGTGAAGATACAGCAAAAAAAAAGATCAACATATTTGTTTTTATATCATCTAACCTCAATTCTTCTCACCATTTTTGGATTAGTTATATCAGCGGTTAGAAATAAAGTTATGGAAGCTCTTTTCCACCAGTTAAAACTATGATTTTTCCCCATATTTGGTGAAATTCATGATACAAAAAGTCAAATTTATAAGACAAAATCAAACTTCAACATTTTAACTAATAAAAAAACTCAAGACTTTGACTGTTTTCTCACTATTTTGACTTTATTTTCTGAAAATTTTGAATTCTTTTTCTCATAATTTATACATTTTACCTGATAATTCTGACTATTTTCACAAAATTTTAACTTTTAATTACTTCAATTTTTTCCTCATAGTTCTAACATGTTAGCCTCCATCAAAAAATTTAATTTTTATCGCAAAATTTTGACGTTTTCCGATCATTTTGACTTTCTTTTTCATCATTTCTTTTCATAATCTTGCCATTTTAAATCTTAAATCTCAGACTTTTACTGTTTATCTCAAATTTTTGATCAATATCTCATTGTTCTGACTTTATTTTTCAACAATTTGAATTCTTAATCTCATAATTTGGACTTTATCTCCAAATTTTATTCTGATTAATTGAATGATTTCTCATAATATTGACTTTTTCCCTTACAAAAATATTAATCTTTATCTTGTTATCTCTACATTCTATCTGAAATTTTTTTATTCATATATCAAAATTTCAACTTTTTCTCTCACATTTTAAAATTATACCTCATAATTTTCACTTTTTGTCAAAGTTTTGACTTCTGATAATTTTGACAGTATTATCTAAAAATTCTGAATTTATATCTCATAATTTCAAATTTTGATCTCATAACTTTCACTTATCATAATTTTGACTTTTTATCTAAAAACTTGGACTTTTCTCTTATAATTTTGACTGTTTCATCATAATTTGGATGGTATCATCTCAAAATTCTGACTTTACATCTCATAATTCCAACTTTTTATCTCAAATTTTGATCTCATAACTTTCACTTTTTGTCAAAATTTAGACTTTTTATCTCAAAACTTGGACTTTTCTCTGATAATTTTCACAGTTTTATCATAATTTGGATGGTATCATCTCAAAATTCTGACTTTACATCTCATAATTCCAACTTTTTATCTCAAGTTTTGACAAAACAAGGCCATGAAAAGTACTCAACAGAGCCAAGTTTTCATTTTTACTTCTTCAACTGGCGGGGAATGTTCATATATATGCAGAAGCCTCTCTATACCTCCATCCTGAAATAGATAAAAACATAGTTTTTAATATTAACTAGTCCTTGCCTGACAAATTTAATACCAAAATGTAACATTCTGAACAATTTAAGGCTTATTTTGCTTCGTGTCAATTAGAACGGGGGTTCCCAAAGTGGGGGTCGGGACCCCCAGGGGGGTCGCGAGACGCTGGAGGGGGGGTCGCGAGATGATTTCAGTTTAGAGGGAATATCCACAACTATCCCAGACCACAACTAAGGTACTAACGCTGTTTGGCTCAACATACCTGTGTGAAAAGACTTTCTTGGCCCTGACATTTATTAAAAATAAATATATATCTTGTGTGAACGTGGAGGATGATCTCAGAGTGTCCGTCTCCAAAATTAAACCCAGAATGGACTTGATGTGCTCCATAGTGCCCATCCATTTCATTAGGTGAGATAAACACTGAAACATATATCCCAAAAAGTTAACTTACACTGCAACAATGTTCACGTTTACGCAGAGCTACAGTTTATGATTATTACTTGAACTGAATTATTCTTGTTCTAATGTGGAAACGAAAGTATTGAACCAAAATTGAGTTTGCACACGACTGCAACAATGTTCGTTCACAAATTACAGAGAAATAACTTTGACAAATTCTGCTTTTTTTTCACATTAAACTGTTACATGTAAAATCATATCATGGTTTTCAGGCTGTTGTTCTTTTTTGTGTTGTCATAATGCCCATGTTTGGATTCCCTTATTAGTGCATGTGTCCTACGTGCACGTTTTCTTATGCTTCAGTCACATCTGGGGATAGTGGGGGTCACTGGTCTCTGCCACCTTTGTTTTGGGGTCACGGGCTGAAAAGTTTGGGAACCCCTGAATTAGAAGACGCCCACTGTAAAGCCAAACAAACAACCTTTAATAACTTTTCATCTCCACACTCGCCTAATTCTGATCGATTTAATATGCTGACAGCTGATCTGGAATATATCAGGATTAATAATCATGATCATATAATCACTCAGCCCACGTGAAGATGAGACTTATGTCCAACATCTCACCCAGCACAGAGTGAGACGTTATCCTTTAGCGCCCTCTAGAGGACAAAACGAGCACCTGCACACAAATTCAGAGACTAAACTTCAGTGGCCTCCGTCCGCTCGTCCGTCTGTCGTCGACCGCTCCGTCCTCGCTCCCATCCCGAGGAGCGACATTCCCAAAATAATGGAGGCGCACAAATAAACAAGAGGCCTCTCTTTGAGTCGACACCAAACACACAAACACACACTCACGTCGGACTTCCTCGACCTTGGAAAACAGAAAAACAATTAGGTAAGTGCTGAAAAGTCTCCTCCGTTTGTGTGTGTGTGTGTGTGTGAGTGTGTGTGTGTGTGCACTGATGGGCCGTGGCGTCTCCTACAGCGCCTTCATGCTCGTTTACTGGCAGCTGAACCACAGAGCAAGAATCACACACACACACACACACACACACACACACAGAGGCTGCTTCTGATTAACAGACAGAGAGAAGAGATGATGGAGAACAATACACCACTGTGGGTTTGAGGCCTGATAGTCAAACCAGGAACAGTGCTCAGACCTTATCAGCAAACACACACACACACGAAACAACACAGACATGACGCCACACACACATTTACAAAGTTATGCAAAAACAAAAAAACGCAGTTAAAAGTATTTTGGCTGCAGATTTTTACGATTTTCTTTCCCGTTCGGATCCTGAATCACACGCTCTGAAGAACTACGTCTCCTGTTAAACACGAATCTCTTCCCGCTGTTTTAAAGCGGCGAGCAGCTGCTGCTCGATGATGTCATCCTCAACTATCTTAGTCCTGCATCATTAAAGCCTCAAACACACACACACCTGGATCACCTGCTGCAGCAAAGAGTGTTGAGTGAAGTACGTCCAAAGAAAAACGAGGGAGAGATGATGATGAAACACGTTACAGAATCAGACAATTTTAGCATCTTTAACCCTTCACACTCCACGAGGGCTGAATGATTTATCGTTTTCTGATCCAAATCGCAATTTCAAACATCGTTTTTGCTCCTGACTGACCCAGGATCTGTTATATCAGCTGTTTCACACACACACCTGTCTTTAAGTGTGAGACTGTTGAAAAAAATCCTTTTTTTCTTGAGATTGTTCAATTTTGTTTTTAATTGTTTTCTATTTCATTTCATTTAACTTGAAACAATTAAGAATATTTTGCACTACATCATTTTTTAAAGTTAAGAGTCAAAGATATCTCTTTTTTTTCTTCAGTTTTTATAACAAAAAATACAATTTAAAAAGTCCGGTTTAGAAAAAGCAGGAATAGGTTTTAGACTCGGGATTTTATGAAAAGTGAAAATTCGACTATTTATCTAAAAATCTCCTTTTAATTTTTTTTGCCTTCTATCCTTTAATTGTGTGTTTATGTCACATAATTTTGACTTAAATCTTAGAGTTTTGACTTTTTATATCAAAATTTCAACTTTTTATTTCAAAACTTAGACTTTTGTCATCTTAAAATTTTGACCTTAAATGAGAAAGTTTGGACTTTTTTCACATAATGTTAAATTGATTTCTTAAACCCTGGAAGTTTATTGACTTTTGTCTTAGAATTTTGTCTTTATTTCTCAAAATTTCTACTTTTTATATTAAAATATTGACCTTTTATCTTAAAGTCCCAAACAATTCTCACCTTCAGTTTTTATTTTCATCCTCACATTTGAGTAAAAGCTTTAGATGTTTCAATTGTTTGATGTAATTTTTTGTCAAGTTGTAAAAAGTTTTGCCAAACATCCTGAAATTTTTGCTCTTGGTTGTGGATTATACTGCTCCTGTTGCAGATATAAATATGAACAATTATTCAACATAATGTTCTGAAATGGAGCCAGAGAGAAAAAAGGAAGGTTTATTGGGGTTGGGACCTATTTATGCTCTTTACTGACTCTAAGAACAGTCAGTGGCTGTAATCTGAGGTCTCATGGGCTCATCATCTTTGTTATTCCTCGAACTCGAACAGTATTTGGTAAGAATGCTTTTAATATTTTTGCTTTGGCATCTTGGCTGAACCTGCAGGATGACTTATAGGTGGAGAAACTTACAACTTTAACTGAATTTAAAACTAGAATCCAGGCACATTTAACTGCCGTTTGTACATGTTTTAATGATTAAGTGGTGGATAAATGAAGTAATTGTTTTATTATCATTTAATTGACTTAATTCTTGTTATTGTTTTTATGTGGCATTGACTGTATGGCTGACTTGGCCAGGACTCCTTTGTAAAACAGATTATTTCAATCTTAATGAGGACACTCCTGGTAAAATAATGGATTCTCACATTCTGTATTTTACACTAAAATGTTCTTGGTTGAGGGATTCTTGTTGCTGATTGGCTCTAATGTGAGAGGTGTTGGTGCCAGATTTCAAAAGGGTGAAGAAAGTGTGAGGAAAACTGCGGCTCAGACTCAAGTTCTCGTCGATGTTCCTCGATGATTGAGTACCTGTTTGATGGCCGTCTCTCCGATCTTGTCCGAGTGTTTGCGGATGCTCTCCAGGAAATCTCTCAGCTGCGTCATGGCCGTGTCTCTGATCTGCGTCCTCAGCTTAGGGATGTTCTCCGCCATGATGGAGCAGAAGCGGTACTCGCCGGCGCGGGGGAGACACGTCTGCTCCAGCTGCTCCAGCGTCCGCAGAGCTGGGTAGTACCTGAAACACACACACACACACACATGAAGAGTGTGTTGATTTCTTACTTACTTTAAGTTCACACACTCAACTGTGTCATGCAGAAGTGGAAGCACACAGTTAAACACAGAAATAAAAACACACAGGCTGTTTTCCAAACCGCCTGGGTCAATGACATGACGTCCCTTTGCAATATTTCCTTCCATCATGAATTGAGTATTTCATCACATGTATTTCTTTATTCTATGAAACCTGTGTTATTTGAACACATCTTTAAACTATTAAAATATAACATGTTTTTTTGTGTTTTGGTTCCTCAAACCCCCAAAATGTCAGGTGGTGCAACCGTCCTGACAAGTATCCACAGTAATTAAACTCTAAAAATTGAATGTCAGTTATTGTAAATGGAAATTAAAAATACAGTGGCATTATTTTATGCTTCAACCTTTTTAAATAAAACATTCTTTGCNCATGTCAGGTGGTACAACCAATGTAATAATGTGAAATGTTATTTTAACATCAAATTATTTATCTTATTCACAAATAAAAGAAATGAAACACACAAAATGAAAATGTATGAGTCACTACAGACACTTGAGAGATACTTGCCAATAATTTCACACAGAAAAAATAACAGGAACATATAAATATATTTTCATATATTTGGTTGCGCCACCTGACATTTTTGGGTGCTCAAATTAAAAACACTAAAAAATAATGAACCTAAAAACTTTGAAATGTTGGTCAACTACTGAAATCTGTTTGAAAACTTAATTCTTCTCTCAGAAATATGTTTTTATCCATTTTCAAAGAACTTTTTAAAAATACGTTTTTTAGACCCTCTGTTTGTCATTGACCCAGTATCAGTTTGTGAAAACTTTTCAAACTACCTACTACTTTGACATGTAGTATGTAGTAGGCGGTTTGGAAAACAGCCTCAGATAAAACTTCAGGGATCTACAGCAATACAATATCCCCAAATCACTTCACACACACACACACACTCACACACACACACACACAGGTCGCGTCTCCGGGAGCAGAGGCCGCTGGCTGACCCCTCGCTGCTCTCCGCGGCCCCGGCAGCCGCAGGACACAGAGAAGTAGAAAAACACACAAACAAACGACAAATTTATGAGCGAGCAGACTCCTGCCTGCAGGTCAGGGCGAGGGCAGAGAGAGAGAGAGAGAGAGAGAGAGAGAGAGAGAGAGAGAGAGAGAGAGGGGAGAAACCTGTGACTCTGTTCATAACACTCTGGCGCCATCTAGTGGCTGATTAACACAAAAACAACCTCACTTTCACCTGCATCTAAAGATGTAATCCAAGTTCACGATCACGTACCTTTTGGCCCTCATCTGCTCCTGTAGTCTGCTGTACATCTCCAGAACTGTAAGACATAAACGCAAAGATGTTAACTTGAATACGAAAACAATTTGTAAACTGTTATTCTCTCGTTTATTGACTGGATTTGTTCTAACTCCTTTCAAATCTCTCAGCTGCTGTTTCTGTCCAAAATGTTTGAGAAAGTGTTTTTTTATTCACCGTCAGTCATTTTTGGTGGCGAATGATATTTATGAATAATTTCAATCAGACTTTAAATCACACCACAGCACAGAAACACAGTTATTGCGTGTTTTTAACCCTTTAACACCGATGCACAAGACCTTTTTAATGTCACTTTGAATGAAATTAAGACCAAACACATAAATATGGACGATGGTTTGGAGGTTCTGCTGCATCACAACAAAATCATAGCATGTGTCACTTAACGATCATTCACGTTTACTTCTGAACCGTTTACTGAATATAAAGTTGCTCATTGGTTAATATCTGTATGTAAAAGTGCAAACAGTGACTCATAGTCATAGACTGGTGAATTAGGATGTAGATAAATTATATTTGGGTCAATGACAAAAAGAGGGTCTAACAACTTATTTTTAAAAAGTTATTTGAAAATGGATAAAAACATATTTCTGAGTGAAGGATTATGTTTTCTAACAGATTTCAGTAGTTGATCAACATTTCAAAGTTTTTAGGTTCATTATTTTTTAGTATTTTTAATTTGAGCACCCAAAAATGTCAGGTGGAGCAACCAAATATATGAAAATATATTTATATGTTCCTGTTATTTTTTCTGTGTGAAATTATTGGCAAGTATCTCTCAAGTGTCTGTAGTGACTCATACATTTTCATTTTGTGTGTTTCATTTCTTTTATTTGTGAATAAGATCAATAATTTGATGTTAAAATAACATTTCACATTATTACATTGGTTGTTCCNATTGTTCCAGTCACCAATGAAGTGAAAAAAGCTTTTTTATCAGTATTTCAGAGAAATCTACAAACTTTTCCACTTGGTCACAAATGTCATTTGGGCTCCTCTGGCTGATGCAGTTTCCTGTTTCCTGTTTTATTCTCTTCACTTTAAAATAAAAGTCTAATGTTACGGTTGCACCACCCTGACATTTGACAAGGTGAAAATTACGGGACAAAAGTTTTTGACATTTCTCAACAGCTTTAAAATTCTTTTTATCTGCAAAGAATGTTTTATTTAAAAAGGTTCAAGCATAAAATAATTCCACTGTATTTTTAATTTCCATTTACAATAACTGACATTCAATTTATAGAGTTTAATTACTGTGGATACTTGTCAGGACGGTTGCACCACCTGACATTTTGGGGGTTTGAGGAACCAAAACACAAAAAAACATGTTATATTTTAATAGTTTAAAGATGTGTTCAAATAACACAGGTTTCATAGAATAAAGAAATACATGTGATGAAATACTCAATTCATGATGGAAGGAAATATTACACTCGGACACAAAAAAAGGGGACGTCACGTCATTGACCCAAAAATAAAAAAAACATGAATGAAGTTGTTATTTGGGATCTTAGTCAATCGTTTGTAGTAAATAAATCTGACCTGGCAGACAGTGCGTCAGTTTGTCGATGGTGGTGGCGATGTTTCTCTGCTGAACGCGACACTGCTGCAGCTCCTCCATGGAGCTGATGAGCTGCAGAGGAGAAAAAGAGAGGGAGGAGGTGAAGACACAAACGTAAACAGAAAGATTTCATGCTCCTAAAAGTGTTCACTCACCTCTTTTCCATCGTCCTGCAGACGCCGGTTTGTCTCCGTCACTTGACTCTGAGAACGAACAAACACGACACAAACGTTCAGTTTCTGCTTCAAACTCTGAATCTGTTTGTTTCCTCCTCTTTCTCCTCCTCACCTTCAGCTTCTGCGCCTCCCCTCGCACTTTGAGCAGCTCGGTGATGGAGTCCACGAAACCCTGGAAGTGGTGGTTACACATCTTCTCGATCTCGCGGTCGTGGTTCCTGATGCGAGCGTCCAGTTTCTCCATGAAGAGGCCATGTTCCTGACCGTCGTACACCGACCTGAGAACAAGAGAGAGCGGGAAAACTTTAAAGAGGAGAAGGTTCAAGAAGAAAGTCATGACCCAGCTGCAGTAACACAACATGTCCACAAGGGGGCGTCATAGCAGCGCTCGCCACTTTCTGTCTGTGGTTATTTCCAGGATTTATCTGAACATTTATTCTTATTCAATAAAAACCTCAAGATTAAGGCTGAGCAATTCACAAAAATCATCTAAGTGCAATTATTTTTCCTTATATTGCCAATGCAATTTTTCATGTGATTATTTTTAAACAAATACCCTGAAATTATTTACTGCACAACAACCCATGAGGTTCTTTTGAGCAACTTAGTATTTTCTTGCCAATTAAGTCACTTTTCTCTATTTTCTTGCTTCTTTCTGACTGTTTTTTAGTTTTATCCTTTAGCCATTTTACTGCTTTTCACTCTTTTTTTGTCACTTTTTTCTAATTGTTTTCCAATTTTTCTTCCAATTTTCTTGCTTTTTATCAATTTTATTCACTTTTCACTCTTTTTTGTCACTTTTTTCTTGTTGTTTTCCAATTTTTCTTCCAGTTTTCTTGCTTTTAATCCATTTTATTCACTTTTCACTCTTTTGTCACTTTTTTCTAATTCTTTTCCAATTTTCTTGCTTTTAATCCATTTTATTCACTTTTCACTCTTTTTTTGTCACTTTTTCTAATTGTTTTGCAATTTTTCTTCCATTTTCTTGCTTATAATCCATTTTATTCACTTTTCACTCTTTTTTCTGCCATTGCTAGACTATATTTTCGCTACCTTTTGAGTATTTTTCAAGTTTTAATCCAGGTTTTTACCCATTTTTGTTGCTTTATATCCATTTTAATGGTTTTCTTTGCCACTTTTTCACCATCCTTTTGCCTCCTCCTGACTATTTTTCAAGTTATTGTCAAGTTACACTGTCTGAGAGAAGAAAATTGCATCAGGACAGTTTCAGTTTAATCTAATTTGTGATTAATTGCCGAAATTTACTCAAGATCCCACTGAGCAACAGAGAAAAAACATGTTTACACAAGTAAACAAGCCTCCAGAGTGAAGCTGATCACAGCTCTTCCTGTGTCCTTCCTCCACACACACACACACACACACACACACACACACACACACACACACACACACCTGTGTATGTCCTGAATCCTCCACCCTTCCTCCTGTTGACCAGGAAATGCTCGAATGGTACAATAGAGAGCAGCTCTGACGCCACACACTGCTTTCTTTACACACACACACACACACACACGAGGAGACAACTGTGTGTGTGTGACTTCAAATGGAGATATTCTTTAAGACAGAGATGAAACGTCACTGAGTGATGTCAGTAAAAACTATATATCCTCATAAAAGTTTAAATATGAGACAGAGAGAGATCCTGTCAGACAGCAGAGACGCTGAGGTCATTTTCTGTTTCTCTCCTGTTAAGGCTCCAAACAATAGTGTTTCCTGACTCTGTGTGTGTGTGTGTGTGTGTGTGTGTGTGTGTGTGCGCGTGTGTGTGTGTGTGTGTGTGTGTGTGTATGTGTCTGTGTGTGTGTGTGTGTGTGTGTGTGTGTTGCAGCAGAGCCTGGTACCACCTGACACAGAGAGGAGAGCAGCATGTTTTCACTCCTGCTCCAACATGTGTGTGTGCAGATTTTCAAACCTCTACAACTTCAAATGTTGCAAAAAAAAATAAATTTGCCACCTGAAACTTATCTCTATTGCTACTTCTTGCTGTTTTTGCCTCTTTTCATCACTTAAATTGTTGCAGCCAGTAATAGTTTGTCAAGAGTTTGTCTCTTTGGTTGAGTACAGTTGATAAAAGAAGTTTATCTGATAATCTGATATTGCACTGTAATATTGCAAAATTTCACCCTGACTTTTACACTTTCATTGTTTTCCTTTACAGTTATGGATGGAGGAAAAACAAAAGCAAAGGAAAAAGATAGAAAGAGAAAGTAAAAGTTGTTGGTTTAGGATTTTTAAGAGAGTTTAAGAGGAGAGGAGGGAAAGATGGCGGCCTGTCGACTCTGGAAACTAAAAGTTTGGACTGAAAGTTTGAGAAAGCTGCAGAGCTATGACATCATCGCAAGCAGCTGCCTATATGTGTGTGTGTGTGTGTAAGAGTGTGTGTGTGTGAGGATAATTCTGGGTGTGTTGTATTTAAACCCACATCTGCATGAAGTCGATCTGAACCGACGTGAAACGAGAACAAGTCTATAAATTCAAGTGTGTGTCAGTCGGTTTGATGAGTCAGCAGGGTGTGTGTGTGTGTGTGTGTGTGTGTGTGTGTGTGTGTGTGTGGGCTGTAACAGGCTGGTGGCAGGTTACTCCCTCTTTCCTCTCCAGTGTTTGCAGACAGGAGAAATTAAAGCACATGTAGGTAATTTTAGAGTCTTCTGTCATTGATGCTCAGATCCAGGAAAAGACTCAGCAGCTTAAACACAGGGTGGAGCCCAACAGAAACACACACACACACACACACAAAGAGTGTGTGAGAGTGTGTGTGTGCTCTCTACATCCAGCTGCAAAGACCTCAGACTGACTCAAACACAGATAAGAAACACGCTTACGACACAATCAGCTTTTTCTGAGGCGACGCTGCAGCTGCACGATCGGTCAACGACAGAAACAGAAAACAAACCACACACTCTGAATTAAAACAAGAACTTCTGCTTTAAAGAAGATAAACTGAGCCAAGAGGAGGATGAAAACACTCTTCTTTCTCTGGTGATATAACTTAGAGTTGACACAACGTGACCTGACAGTAACGCAGACGAAGAAGAAGAAACAAAAGCACAAACACACTCTGACACAGAGATAGTGTTTGAAAATAAGCTGCTTTACCAAAACTTTCTGGTGCTGTGACGTCCAAACTGAGCCCACATCCAAAAACTGACTTTTTAAACTAATGATGGGAAAAAAAAAAAAACATTTGACGCCGTAAAAGTGCATTAAATTTAACGGTAGTAGACCTCACCTTTACAGATGCTATTGTGCTTATGCATCACTTTCTAAGAGGCTGTTTACATGAAAATGGTTTTAGGGTGAAAGCAAAAGTATTGTTTACATAGAAAAGGCGTTTCAGCCAAACTAAGACACAAAAAAACGCACTGAAAAAAATCTGCGATTACACAGAAACGCTTAGGGACTTAAGTCACTGTAGTACGCATGTCAGGACTGTAGGTGGCGATCATTGACTGTATGTAGAATCCGGTGGAGCAGAGTGAAAAAGAGAAATAAAAATATTTATTTCTTCTTCTTCAGAAGGTTTAGTCTCCTTTTGGCTCTTTCCCGAAGTTTCTTATATCCCCGATAAAAAGTACTCACGAACGGCAGCTGTCAACTATCGTAAAACGAAACTTATATCGCGTTTTTTAACGTCCAATAACTAATGAGAAACTAACTTCTCAGGAAAAAAACACCTGAACAACATGCAGCCAAATGACATCATCATACCACCTTAGTGTAAGGATGAGAGAAACGTTTCTACAAGGTATCGTAATTTTTTAAAGTTTTCCCGGCTCATATCTGGAATACATGGGGAGGCGGGGCTTATGACCTATACTGCAGCCAGACACCAGGGGGCGGGGCTTATGACCTATACTGCAGCCAGACACCAGGGGGCGGGGCTTATGACCTATACTGCAGCCAGACACCAGGGGGCGGGGCATCTGCTGGAGGCTTCAGTTTGAGCCGAACGTTGTTACGTCCACTCATTATACAGTCTATGGTCCGGACTCAACGGGACCACGGTGCAAAAGTTTTATTTTGAAAGGTTCAGACCTTCGTACCAATGACAGGAAATTACGAAAGTAAAGAGGAAAATCACCACCAAAACAAAATAAGCCACTGGAGCACATGGGGGGGACAAAACACTTAACAAATATTTATAAACAGAATATTTAATTATAATTATTTACTACTGACAATTCATCTCACACTGCCAAAATTACCCAGCAACCTCAACAGGGGGCTAATGATGAAGGCTTTACGTTACACGAAGGGTAAAAGGGAGCGTTATTATGTTGAATGGGTTTAAAGTTTACAGACAGATTCAGAGATTTTTCTCCATTTTGTGGAACTTATTTATCTCTACGGCTGTAAATCAGAACAGAACACGTCTCAGGACACTTTGAAAAAGGAGCAGGTCGTAGGTGAGAACTTAGACGCTGCTGTTTTTTCCTCTTCAGGTGAGTGTGTGAGCTGGCAGACTTATTAGAGTTATTCTGCTGTCAGAGAGGAATGCTGCTGCTGGCCTCAACCTGCACACACACTCACACACACACACACACACTGCTGCTGCTGGAGGAACACACACTCCACCTCATCTCAACCTCTCACCTGATTGCAACCATTGGAAAACTCCAGGACGCAAGGAAACAGCATTTAAAGAGGGGGTATTCTACCTTTCTATAATGTTAATGTGGATTTAAAGTAACAATCCTGGATGTTCAGACTGAGCATGTGCAGATTTTCAAACCTCTACTTGTTGTAGAAATCCCTGAATCTGTCTGTGAGCTGATGAAAACACTGTTCCAGAGCTTGGCGAGGGCCTCAAACACTAAGGGCTCAGACAGAAGCTGGAGAAAAGGTTTCTTTATAACAACAGTGAGAGAAAAAAAGTGATTTTTTGGGCTCTGAATCAAGTAAAGATGCTACAGACGCACCAGAGGGATAGAATTAAGACTTAAAAAAAAAGCACAACACCCCGCTTTAAGAAACCATCAGCTCTAAATTTGAGACCAAAGACCTTTTAAAGAATAAATCCCTGTTCATCTGATACACTTCCCTCAAATCAAAACTCTATTTTCAGCATCTCTGAGCTAAATTTAGCAACTCAAGAGGCCAACATCACTTCATTGAGGGAAAGAAAACACACACTCAGAGGAATTTGGCACCTGAAGGTGTCACACAAAGTTGTCAAGTCATTTGGTATCAGAGAGAGCCTGTTAGCGCTCACACACACGTCTGAGTTTGATAACAGGGACAGCAACCTGCCTGGGATTAAAAATATCCGAGTCTGAGGAGGAAAAATTTCCACAAAACACCTCTGACCGCTCAGTTCCTCTGTTATGTTTCTGCGTTTCCTCTTCAGACAATCAGCTCATAAAGTTTCTGCAGAGAAGAGGAAGAGATGAGGTAAATTTAGCTCCAATCAAACTAAATTTAACTCCACGCAACTGAATGAGATGTCCAGGAATGTCACTTTTAGTTCAGTAAAATAAAATAAAACACTTTTAGCTCAGCTCCTCACAGCTCGGTGCTCTGATACATGTCAGTAACATTAGTGAATCCTGGTTGTGTCCTAACCATAGACTGTATAATGAGTGGACGTAACGACGTTCGGCTCAAACTGAAGCCTCCAGCAGATGCCCCGCCCCCTGGTGTCTGGCTGCAGTATAGGTCATAAGCCCCGCCCCCTGGTGTCTGGCTGCAGTATAGGTCATAAGCCCCGCCCCCTGGTGTCTGGCTGCAGTATAGGTCATAAGCCCCGCCTCCCCATGTATTCCAGATATGAGCCGGGAGAACTTTAAAACATTACAATACCTGGTAGAAACGTTTCTCTCATCTTTACACTAAGGTGGTATGATGATGTCATTTGGCTGCATGGTGTTCAGGTGTTTTTTTTTCTGAGAAGTTAGTTTCTCATTAGTTATTGGACGTTAAAAACCGCAATATAAGTTTCATTTTACGATAGTTGACAGCTGCCGTTCGTGAGTAGTTTTTATCGGGGATATAAGAAACTTCAGGAAAGAGCCAAAAGGAGACTAAACCTTCTGAAGAAGAAGAAATTAATATTTTTATTTCTCTTTTTTACTTGGCTCCACTGGAAATTCTCTACTGCGCAGACTCTGGCTGCACAATGGCGGCAAGAGAAACGGGTTTTTTTGGCCTCAAAATCGTAGAACGGTGACAGGCGGAGCCACGCTGTTTATTCTATATACAGTCAATGGTCCTACCAGTGCTCATCTACCAACTCCAACCTCACCAAGCAGAGCAAACGTAACCTGGCTCTTCATTTTATTGATAGACTCTCAGGTTTGAACAGATCACTGCAGAATAACTGCTGCATGTGGACAGGAATCAACATTAGCACAAACACATTAGACACTGTTTTAGCCTTTAGCTCCAGTTTTAGTCTTTAGCTTTGGCCCCTGTTTTGGCCTTCAGCCTCTGTTTTTCGTCTATTAACTTGTGTTTTCGCCTTAAGTGCATGCTTTAGACTTGACCCTTGTTTAAGCCTCTATCTTGCATTTTAGCCTTCAGCCTGTGTTTTAGCTTTTCAGCCCATGTTGTAGCTTTTGGTACATATTTTAGCCTTTTAGCCCATGTTTTAGCCTTAAGCCCATGCTCTATCACTCTCCCGTTTAGCTTCTTTCTTCTCTTCTGTCCCTTTTCTGTCAGACAGTCCAGCTTGTTTCCAACATTACTACTAAATAAATCACTAAAATTGATTTCAGCAGAGAGAAACAGATCTCTCTTCTCACTGTTGAACTTTGTCAGACGGCGTGGTGCTGTCATAGAGAGTCCAGTCCGACCCGTACAGTCCAGATTGAGAAAGCTGGTAGTCTCATTTTTAATTGGGGATTATGGTCAGGCATATACCTACATATGAGACCTTTTGAGGGTCACTTAGAAAGTCCTCACAGTCCCTTTAATCACAGTTGTGGTAAATAATGATCCCAATTCCATGCTCTAGAAAGCAGCCAATCACAGCACACTTTGTTAGGTGTCAGTGAATGTTTTTGGATGAAATAAGGGCAGAAGAGAACTGAGAAAACAGCTGTTTCTGACCCATTTCTGCAGGACATACTGCACTAATGGGATCATATCTGGCACAAACACCGGGACAAAACCACAAAGTCATCCAGTTTCCACTAAAGTGTTGTTGTGCAACAGTTTGAAAACTCAAACCCACCACACTCAGCAAGAAGAGTAGTTTCTGTGTGGTGTAATAACACAGCAGCTCAGTGGCTCTCATTCATTTTAAACACTGAGCAGCAGCTGCACTTGACACTCCTTGATACATATCTTGGCTGTTGCTAACACCTAGCAGGCTAACTGGTAAAAAAGAGCCTCTAAAACGTCACTATTTGTATTTTATTAATCCTAAAGAATAATAAAAACAGCCTGACAAACAATGAAAGAGTCATAATGAAGCAGAAACAGGCTTTGAATCTCAGAGTGAGCTTCAACACCAGTGAGCAGAATGACAATAAGTTAGCCTGCGTTCACGTCACAGCGGATAATCGGAAATTTTAGTTTCCATGTGGAGAAATACACAAGAAAGCTTCATAAAGAAGAAAATAACAACTTTAAAATTTGGAGGGAGAAAGTGTAACAACAAAAAATTAATTCTTTGATACTAATACACTTTTTGAATAATAATAAACTCAACTATTTGCCTCTTAAACCAGTTTTCTATCACATAAGGTTCAAGAAGTTGTTTTGAACTATCAAGAGTTTCTTTATAAACTGCAAAGCAACGAAATATAATACACACTCACTTGGTAGTGTCAGTATGATTCGTACATCACGTCTCACAGCTTAGAAATTAACAGAAATCAGGCAATAGATTCGACAACTTGAAATTCCGAGCATGAGCAGAGCACCCGAATGCACCATTAGCGAAGTTAGCTCGTAGCGTTAGTTGCTAAAATGCCTACACAGAAAATAACACATTTATGGAGAAATTTAATCAGTTAACTCGTAAAAATATTCCAGATATTACTGATTTAATGTAGAAGTCTGTATATAAGAGTTTTTAAAGTGAATTAGTTTGTTTTTCGTTAGTTAGCTGTCCGATAATGGAAACATGACGGTTAAAGTTTGGAGCAGCCTCCCGGAGGAGTCGCTAACTTGGAGCTAAGTGGCGGCTCGCTCCGCTCAGTGACGCCGACGGTTCAGCCGTTTTCTCGGGGATGACAGTGAAGCAGGAGCCGGGAACACTCACCGGAGGGTCGGGCCGATACAGTTGGTGTCGGTGCTCTCGATCTCCCGCAGGATTCGCTCGTGTTCGGCGGCTGTTTCCACACTCGCCATCCTGCATGTTGCTCCGGACGGTTCCGAGCTGAAGCCGAGCGGACTGGTCCGGGGTCTGGTCCGGGATCTGGTCCGGGATCCGTGCGTCATGCAGGAGGAACCGCAGGGTGGTGGTTTGATGTGTGTTCAGGACATCCCGAGTGAGCGGGGCTCCAGTGTGTTATTGAGATTTTTTTAAATATATATTAGTAATTATGTCGTTTTGGAACAATAAACAGCTGTTCATTTATCAGTGTCACAAATTACCAGAGGTGTAACAAGTTTTTTTTTTTTTTTTTTTTTTTTTTTTTACTAGGGNTTTTTTGTTTTTTTTTTTTTTTTTTTTTTTTTTTTTTTTTTTTTGTTTTTTTTTTTTTTTTTTTTTTTTTTTTTTTTTTTTTGTTTTTTTTTTTTTTTTTTTTTTTTTTTTTTTTTTTTTTTTTTTTTTTTTTTTTTTTTTTTAACGCAGAATTACTTCTATTAGACGAGTTTTTATTCAACTAAAAGTGTTTGTCACAGGGATGGAGACACAAATAAAAACATGACATCATTAGAAATGCATTACCACTGTGAGGTCACTGCTCAATACATAATTTTTTGTTGTAATTGGTGACTGATTTAATTTCTGATCCAAAATCCTATCTCACATCTTATTTATTTCATTTTCAGTGAGTGAGTTTCAGTTGTATATCACCTTAATAAACTTTTTTTTTTTTTTTTGAATATTCTTAAATGCATGAGTCCTTTTTCATTCTCCATCATTTTTTTTTTCTTTCAGTCTAGAGCTGAACAGTTCAACTATCAATGATTTGTGCTTTTGGAAATCCAGGTCAGTTTTTATCAATACACAGGAACAAAAAAATGGGAGTGTCTGTCCTCCGTTTGTTGCCAAACGTATTAGAATGCAACACCTCCTCTCAGTTTTCAAAGTAAAACACACGACCAAGTTCTACTGGTAAAATTGGGAGCATATTTAACGTAATCATACAAACAGTATGTTTTAAGTATTTAACTGTAAGAAAAGTAAATTTATACTCGTCCTTGAAGAGGAAAGTACGTATTTACAGAACGAAATACGCGGCATGCTTTTATTTTGAAGGCGCACTCACATCACGTTGAGCTGTAATCCAGGCTGTTTTGATTCTGATTCAAGCTGCTGTCGGAAGCGAAAAGAAGCAAGAAAAACTGTAAATGGAGGTAAAAAGAAATGCTGTTGAGTTGTTGTCGTGTTTTCTAAAGTGTGTGAGTCGTGATGCATGAAAGAATGAGTGTGTGAGAGCGTGAATGTGTCTGAAATAAAGAGTGACAGCAGGTTTTTTCAGCATGGAAGAGTCAGTGTCTGTGCACATGCTGCTGTAAAGGATCAGAGTCCATTCAAAGCTCTTTTATAATAGAGACAGAGCTGTTAAAGTGCACTTTTATCTCCTGTTGTTTTAGCAGATTAAAGTTTACAGACAGGTTTTTGTAAATTAAAGTTTTACTGCACCTGTTCTGTTTGAAGTGAACATTTTATGTAATGGAAAATACATAATGTATGGAAGCCAATTTCTGCCACTTAGTAAATATATAAATCAAGTCAAGTCAAATTTTTAAACTTTAAGGCAGTAAAATTAATTTGATTGAAAGTCAAAATTTGGACTTATTATCTCAAAGATTTTTTTGCTAAATCTCAACATTTATACCAAAAAAAACCCCAACTTTTCTCAAAAATGTATACTTTTTATCTAAAACAATGTCGATTTTTTTCCTCGGAATTTTGACTTAATCTTAAAATTTTGATTTCCTCACATAAATTTGAACTTTCTATCCAAAATTTAGAATTTAAATCTGAAAAATTGAGATTTTTTTTCTTGTAATTTTGACTTTTCACCTTTAAATGTTTTTTTCCTCACCATTTAGACTTAATTTTCCTGTATACTTTGACTTTTTGTATCAGAATATCGACTTTTAACATCAAATCTTGACTCCATTATCTCAAAGCTTCAATTTCTTTAACCTGAAAATGTAAACTTTTTATCTCAAAACTCAACATTTATGCTCCAGAGATTGACTTGATCTTAACATTTTGACTTTATCACCAAATCTCAACTTTTTTCCTCTTTTTTTTGACTTCTTAACTCCAAAATTATATATTTCTTTCTCATGATTTTGTCTTTATTTTCTTACAAATTTGCCTTAATATCTCAAAATCTAACTTATTTAAAAAATGGACTTATTTCAAATATTGACCTAATATCAAGATTTCAACTTTTTTTGTCACAATTTTGATTTCCTTTTCTTATTGTCCCTATGATTTCCAGCAGGACATGTTTGGTTTATTTTTGACCATATTTTGTGAACTCGTTGAGTAATTTGTGTGTTTTTTTTCTCTCTCAGCCCAAAAGGAAGTTGATAAACTCAGCAGACACCTGTGTGGATGAGGCTCTCTGTGGTTTGGTGAGAGCCAGCGGGGGCCTCGCTCTGCTGAAGGGCCACAGAGTCGTGTTGCGCTCAGACCTTGAAAACCTGAGGGGTAAAGTGGCCCTTCTGTCCGGAGGGGGGTCAGGACACGAGCCGGCACACGGGGGTAAGACTTCCCGCTCATAACACTGAACAGTAGATGTTTAAGTCTTTATTTCTGTCACATTAATCTGTGTTTCTGCAGGTTATGTGGGTGCAGGGATGTTGTCTGCAGCTGTGGCAGGAGGAGTGTTTGCTTCTCCACCTCCGGCCAGTATCCTCGCTGCTATTCTGTCTTTACACGGTGCAGGTAAATTCAAAATATATGGGTCAATGAGGTGACGTCCCTTTTTTTGTGTCCGAGTGCAATATTTCCTTCCATCATGAATTGAGTATTTCATCACATTTATTTCTTTATTCTATGAAACCTGTGTTATTTGAACACATCTTTAAACTATTAAAATATAACATGTTTTTTTGTGTTTTGGTTCCTCAAACCCCCAAAATGTCAAGTGGTGCAACCGTCCTGACAAGTATCCTGTCATTAATTTGAGATTTTTAACTTACAGTCAATAACATTTACCTTTAATTTTTATGTCACCGTAAATTTTATGCTTGAACCTTTTTAAATAAAACATTCTTTACAAATAAAAAGAATTTTAAAGCTGTTGAGAAATGTAAAAAACTTTTGTCCCGTAATTTTCACCTTGTCAAATGTCAGGGTGGTGCAACCGTAACGTTAGACTTTTATTTTAAAGTGAAGAGAATAAAACAGGAAACAGGAAACTGCATCAGCCAGAGGAGCCCAAATGACATTTGTGACCAAGTGGAAAAGTTTGTAGATTTCTCTGAAATACTGATAAAAAAGGTTTTTTCACTTCATTGGTGACTGGAACAATTTCCATGTCAGGTGGTACAACCAATGTAATAATGTGANTATTTATCTTATTCACAAATAAAAGAAATGAAACACACAAAATGAAAATGTATGAGTCACTACAGACACTTGAGAGATACTTGCCAATAATTTCACACAGAAAAAATAACAGGAACATATAAATATATTTTCATATATTTGGTTGCTCCACCTGACATTTTTGGGTGCTCAAATTAAAAATACTAAAAAATAATGAACCTAAAAACTTTGAAATGTTGGTCAACGACTGAAATCTGTTAGAAAACTTAATTCTTCTCTCAGAAATATGTTTTTTATCCATTTTCAAAGAACTTTTTAAAAATAAGTTTTTAGACCCTCTTTTTGTCATTGACCCATGTAAAAATGTATTAAATGTCGATTAAATGTGAATTCATAGATATTTTAACTCCGTTATCCCTCTACAGGAGCCTCCGGCGTCCTCCTCATTGTGAAAAATTACACCGGGGACCGTCTCAACTTCGGGTTAGCTGCAGAACAAGCTCGCAACCACGGCGTTGCTGTTGACATGCTGATAGTTGCAGAGGACTGTGCCTTTAATCAGCCCAGTAAAGCCGGCAGGAGAGGCCTGTGCGGCACCGTCTTCATACACAAGGTGAACAAAAAAAATGGAAGTTACTCGCTTGGCTCAACTGTTTCCATCGTAACAAAGTTGGAATGCTAATTCAGCAAATTTTGTTAGATTTTCACTGTTCAAATTCTAAACTATTCAGCTTCTTCAGAGGATAATTGCGATGACTTTTCACTTTTCTAACTATGAAACTTTTTGACTTCTTTGAATTTTTGTCGGATAATTTCCCCATTTGAAATGAATGTAGAACTTCAGCTTCTCTGCTTAAAACTACTTCAACTTTAAGGAGCTTAAACTTCGAGGCTTCATTTTTGGTTTAAAATGTTTATAAATTGTTCCACTATTGATGTATGATTTAACTTTTAAATATCTGTCACAGTTTTTAAGATTTCGCTGTTTAAGCGACAACGAGCTTTTGAGTCTTTTCACCAAAAACTCAGTTCTCAGAGTTTATCAGCCAGAGTGCAGCAGAAATTTCCTGAACAAACTGCCATAAAATCCAAAAACCTCACTTCACAGAACTACTTAACTAAACTACTAAACTATTCAGCTTCTTCAGAGGATGAGTGCCGTGACTTTTTACTTTTCTAACTATGAAACTTTTTGACTTATTTAAATTTTAGTCAGAAAATTCCCCCATTTGAAATGAATGTAGAACTTCAGCTTCTCTGCTTAAAACTACTTCAACTTTAAGGAGCTTAAACTTCGAGGCTTCATTTTTGGTTTAAAATGTTCATAAATTGTTCCACTATTGATGTATGATTTAACTTTTAAATATCTGTCACAGTTTTTAGGTTTTTCGCTGTTTAAGCGATACAAACTTTTAGGTCTTTCACCAAAAACTAATTTCTCAGACATATATCAGCCAGAGTGCAGCAGAAATTTCCTTAATAAACTGCCTTAAAATCCAAAAACCTCACTCCACAGAAATGCAAAGCTGAGCATGGCATCAGCATTTCCACCGAAAACTCCGGCTTGGCGTATGCACGGAAACAGTGGAAACAGAAAAATTCCGCTCTGGAGGGCATTTTCAAAAGTTTGGCTTCAAAAGTTCTGCTCTTTTTCACTGGCTTTAACAATTCTATCACATTTTTCTTCCCTTTAAGCTTTCAGGTTCAGCATTTCAACGCATTTGCTGCAAGGAAATGCAACTTCTTTTGTTAGTTCTCGTTTTTCCTCATGTTAAAATCTGCTCGCACTGTTCGACAGCTGGCAGGCGCTTTGGCAGAAGAAGGCCGCTCACTGGACCAGATTGTTTCCAGGATGACAGAAGTTTTGAAGGGAATTGGTGAGTTTTTCCTTCCGTTAAAGCTCGGAAAGTTTTTATTTATATGATTATGGGATAAATTCTGTTTCCCTGCAGGTACGTTAGGGGTGAGTCTGTCACCGTGCAGTGTCCCCGGCTGCTTGCCGTCCTTCGAGTTGCCGCCCGGAGAAATGGAGCTAGGATTAGGTGAGGAATTAAAATTTAAGTAGCTGAGAAAATGTTTATTTTTCTTTTTCTTAGTCGTGATTTTTGCGCCCTCTGCAGGTATTCACGGGGAACCTGGGGTCAAAAGGTCAAAGGTGATCGCTCAGCCAGTAGCAATATCTGCGTCCACTCATGACGTGTTTCTAATATCCACGTATTTGGTTATTTTCAGGTGGCGACGGCGGACGAAGTGGTGAAGACGATGATCGATCACATGACCAACCCTGACAGCCAATCACATCTGCCCGTTCAGTCAGGTCCTCTGAGTGTAACGTAGCTAAACATCTGAAATCAAACTCCGGTGTTTTCTTTTAACTCTCTCTTCTTGCAACAGGAGACAGTTTCGTCGTGTGCGTGAACAACCTCGGCGCCCTGTCGTGTCTGGAGATGGCGGTGATCACCAGAGCCGCCATCATCAGCCTGGGTAACCGTGTTTGTCATTTACGTCTCTTTAGAAGCAGAAATCTTCAGATTGTCTCACAGAAAGTGATCGTGTCGTTACCATTGACTGTATATAGAATGGACAGCATGCTTCCGCCTGTCACCGTTCTACGATTTTGAAGACAAAAACCCCGTTTCTCTAGCCGCCATTGTGCAGCCAGAGTCTGCGCAGTAGAGAATTTCCGGTGGAGCCAAGTAAAAAAGAGGAATAAAAATATTTATTTCTTCTTCTTCAGAAGGTTTAGTCTCCTTTGGCTCTTTCCCGAAGTTTCTTATATCCCCGATAAAAACTAAACACGAACGGCAGCTGTCAACTATCGTAAAACGAAACTTATAACACGGTTTTTAACGTCCAATAACTAATGAGAAACTAACTTCTCAGAAAAAAAACACCTGAACACCATGCAGCCAAATGACATCGTCATACCACCTTAGTGTAAAGATGAGAGAAACGTTTCTACCAGGTATCGTAATTTTTTAAAGTTTTCCCGGCTCATATCTGGAATACATGGGGAGGCGGGGCTTATGACCTATACTGCAGCCCGACACCAGGGGGCGGGGCTTATGACCTATACTGCAGCCCGACACCACCCCCGCCCCGAATACTGGATATGACGTCGGTCTGTGGTCCCCCGGGGGCTTATGACCTATACTGCAGCCAGACACCAGGGGGCGGAGCATCTGCTGGAGGCTTCAGTTTGAGCCGAACGTCGTTACGTCCACTCATTATACAGTCTTTGGTCGTTACAGAAAGTCGTGGTGTCGTCGTCGCCAGGGTGATGTCCGGGTCTTTCATGACATCACTGGAGATGGCGGGAGTGTCGCTGTCGTTGATGAAGGCGGACCAAGAAACTCTGAGACTGTTTGGTGAGTGGGATTAAACATCACACACTTTTAATTTGACTTAACTTTTGTATGTAACGTCATGTTTTCCACACAGATGCTGAGACCAGCGCCCCCGCCTGGCCGAACCTCAGCAGTGTTAACGTTAGTGGACGCAGCTACGTCACTGAGCCTCAGGTTACGGGCGCACGCTCACAGGACGCCGCTCACTCCGAAGGTTCGTACCTGCAGCTAAAAAGTCTGATAAAATAATGGCTATCATTTGTTCTCAAGTGAGTTTTTGATTTTAGCGTCATCTTGTGCAACAACAATTCCGATAAAGTTGAGATGTTGTGTAAAACATAAAAAAAAAAAAATTGGATTCGCAGTAAAAAACAAGATATGTATTGTATGATTCTGACTTATATCATAAAATTATGACTTTTTATTTGAAAACTCTGGACTTCATTATATTAAATTTGATTGTATTATCAAAAAATAAATATTTCTTTTCCCACATTTTTGTCCTTGTCAAAAAGTTTCAACTTTTAGCTGGAAATTTTTTGATTTTATACCAATAGTTCGACTGCATAGTCTTAAAATTTCACCTTTTTTTTTGGGTATATTGTATCTCTGCATCTCATATTTTTAACTTTTTGAATTAAAAATTACAACTAAATCCTAAAAAAAATGGGACTTTTCCCTCATAATTGTGACATTATTAACAAATTTTGACTCCATATCTAAAATTTGTTAATAATGTCACAATTATGAGGGAAAAGTCCAATTTTTTTTAGGATTTAGTTGTAATTTTTAATTCAAAAAGTTAAAAATATGAGATGCAGAGATGAAATATACCAAAAAAAAGGTGAAATTTTAAGACTATGCAGTCGAACTATTGGTATAAAATCAAAAATTTCAAGATAAAAAGTTTGATGAGGACAAAATTGTGGGAAAAGTTTTTTCTTTTTTGATAATACAATCAAATTTAATATAATGAAGTAGAAAAATTTTCAAATAAAAAGTCATAATTTTGAGATATAAGTCCAAATCATACAATACATATCTTGTTTTTACAGCGAATCAAATTTAATATATGTTAACCAGAATTTAGACCCATAGTCTTAAAATTTCACCTTTTTTTTGGTATATTTCATCTCTGCATCTCATATTTTTAACTTTTCGAATTAAAAATTACAACTAAATCCTAAAAAAAATTGGACTTTTCCCTCATAATTGTGACATTATTCACAAATTTTGACTCCATATCTAAAATTTTGGAGGTTTTAACCCATAATTTGGACTTTTCATCTTAAGATTTCAACTTTTTATTTCAAATTCAGACTGTGTCTCATAATTTTGACTTTTTTTGTCAAAAATTTGGATTTTTTTTTCATAGTTTTGACATTATTATCAAATTTTGACTGGTCATCCAAAAAAAAACAAATGTACAACCCAACTTCTTTCTGACTTATTTACTCATTTAATGTAAATATTTGAATAAAGTGTTTGTCTCTGTTCCCGTCAGGCCCCCTGAGTCCTGTGATGCGTAAAGTGTTGGAGAGAGTTTGCTCCACACTCTTGGAGAAGCAGGAGGAACTAAACGCTCTGGATCGCGCTGCGGGGGACGGAGATTGTGGGAACACTCACGCTCAGGCTGCTAAAGGTGAAAAACCCTTTTGTACAAAATAAAATCCTAGAAGGAAAAAAGTTAATGTTGTGTAAATGCTCCTCCTCCAGCCTTTCAGGAGTGGCTCCGGGATCACGCCGTCCCCGGCTGCCCGGGTCAGCTGTTGTCTGTCCTCGCCGGATTGGTCCAGGAGAAAATGGGCGGGTCTTCAGGAGCGGTTAGTTCCACGTCAGATTCACGTTAAACTCGAGTTAAAACCGCGCTAACTCTGCTGTTTCTCAGCTCTACAGCCTGTTTCTGACGGCAGCGGCGGGTCATGTGACCGAGGGGCGGAGCAACGCTGCGGCCTGGGCTGCCGCAATGCATGCTGGGACACAAGCCATGAGGAGGTGTGTTATTCCCCTTATGTCTGTTTGCTTTGCTGTGAAATTCACATTTTTGAGGGTCCTTATGGTATTTCAGGACCTTACATTCAAGAAGCCTCCTTCACTGTTGCCATCCCAAAAAATAGTGTTTTGATACTTTTGCCCATATCGCCAAAATTTGTGTCCCAATATTTCATCTTTTGACCTTTTTTATTGCCATATTTCCTCTATAATATCAAAACTTCAACTATAACTGCAAAAGACAAGACTTTTTAGTTCAAAAGTTAGACATTTTTTCTCATGGAATAAAATGAAATAACAAAGACTTTTTAACTCAATCTTAATATTTAAACTTTCTTCCTCAAAGTCCCAACATTTTTTCCTCAAAGTTCTGATTTTATCTGCATATTTTGACTTTTTTCTCATAATAATTTTAACTTTACTATCCCAAAATTTCGACTTAACTGCATTATTTTGACCCATCTCATACTTTTGACTTAGAATCCCCAAAAATTTGACTTTTCATCTGATATTCTGACTTTTTTTCTCAAAAGTTTGGATTACTTATCTGATAAATTTGACTTTTTGGACCCAAAATTTTGCCTCTGTCTCTTTTTTTTTGACTCATCTCATTTTTATCCCACTTTATCTCTAAACTTTAACTTTAAATCTCAAAATTTTGATTCTTTTTCCCAAAAACTTTGGCTTTTTCTCAAAAATTTGGATTACTTATCTGATAAATTTGACTTTTTGGACCCAAAATTTTGCCTCTGTCTCTTTTTTTTTGACTCATCTCATTTTTATCCCACTTCATCTCTAAACTTTAACTTTGAATCTCAAAATTTTGATTTTTTTCCCAAAAACTTTGACTTTTTCTCACAAATTTGGATTATTTATCTGATAAATTTGACATTTTTGACTCCAAATTTTGACTCTATGTCTATTTTTTTTTTTTTGACTACTCTAATTTTATCCCACTTTATCTCTTAAGTTTAACTTTTAATCTCAAAATTTTGACTCTTTTCCCCAAAAACTTTGGCTTTTTCTCAAAAATTTGACGTCAAATTAAAAAAAAACGAAGCCAAGTTTTCATTTTTAGTTTTTTATCTGATAGAAATAGGCTTCCGGGATCCTTACAGTCTACTGTTATGTCCTGACTGTACATTTATTTATTTTTCTTTTATTGATATTACTGAAATTTCCTTGTGTTGTAATGCCATACATATTAAGTGATGTTGTCAAGGATTGTTTTCTCTATATTGTGTCCTTTTATGTTTGATAAAAATAAAAATACAGTTAAAAAAAAAGAAAGAAATGGGCTTCCATGCTGAGATGATCTGAGCAAATCTTGAGTTAATGTCGGTGAATTCTTGAAGAAGCTGATCACAGCAACATTTTAAAGTAACTTTAGTGTATTCGTATATGAAAAAGCAAAAAAAGCAGATGGCCACTTTTGTCAAAGTTCACTAAACCTGACAGTAAAGAATCTTCAGCCTTGTTAGAAGTTCAGTAACAGCAACAGGAAACGGTTTAAAGGTCGACGTGTGGGCGCTGTGATTCTGTGGTTTGATGTGAATCTGTTTTCAGATACGGAGGAGCCGAACCTGGAGACAGAACCATGGTGAGAAAAAAACACTCCCTCACTTCTTATCTGTGAAACATCTGTTTTAGAGTCTTTAAAATCAGTCTGTTCCTCCCGTCTGTAGTTGGACGCTCTGTGTCCTGCTGTGGACGAGCTCATGACGCTCACATCGGCGCCCCCTGGTGGAGAGATGGCTGTACTACGGAGCGCGGTGCAGGTACACAACGTTGATTTTCACTGATTTAAATCACTTTTTATTTCTACTCATGCTTCCTTTTCCTTTTTTTAGAAAGCTGCAACGGGGGCGGAGTCAACCCGTGACCTCACAGCGAGGGCGGGGAGAGCCAGCTACATCGCCACCGAGCGCGTCAACGAGCCAGATCCTGGCGCCGTGGCAGTCGCCGCCATCTTGAAAGCAGTGCTGCAGTCGTTAGAAGAATAGATGTCAGATATCAAGACTAATTTATCAACACATTGATGCCTCTAGAAACGAACCTTTAATGTGAAAATCATCACTTTTAACACTATTTTTCAAAATAAAAGAGCACGAATATTGATCGAAAGCTGAAAATGGAATTTTAAGATCATCTTCCATCATGTTAATGATACTTTTGTTTGAATAAGAGTTGAAAAATGAAAGTAAAGGGGATGATTCCTTTCAAAATAAAACAATCTAACAAACTCTGCAAAGCCAATCAGAAGAATGCAAGACTTCAAATTAAAAGAATTAAAAATATAAAGTGTTATCACTGAGACCTAAAGTGGTTGAATTATGACTGAAACATTCCTTTTTTTGTTAATAAAATTAAAGTAGTCATACAAATGAGTTATACTAGTATTGTTTGTGTTCATTTAAGCGCTCAAAACTTGAATTTTGCAACTAATTCAGTAGCAACAACTGAGAGTAGCTGACTTTGATGCTTTTAAGGCTGAAACATATGTAAAACTAATGTTTATATGCTGGAATTTGACAAGTTATAGGGTACGAATTTGAGGGAGCTCGTCCTACAGTTTTTATTGGATCATCTTCAAATTGGACATATCTATACTAGATAC
This sequence comes from Thalassoma bifasciatum, assembly GCA_008086565.1. Classification (NCBI taxonomy): domain Eukaryota; kingdom Metazoa; phylum Chordata; class Actinopteri; order Labriformes; family Labridae; genus Thalassoma; species Thalassoma bifasciatum. Next base: position 47,683 of record RPOG01000592.1, on the reverse strand, counting down.
ACTGATGCTGAAAAATGATTAAGGGATTTTCTGTGCAGCCTGAGTGCATGTAAATGTTTAATTTCCTTCAAAGTTAGGCGCCCGCTTCTGGTGGCAGGAAGTTGCACATGCGGCAAAACCAAAAAAAAAATTACTCACAATGTATAAAAGTGTATTTGCAGATGTGCAAAGCTGCTATAATCTCTCAAAAAAAATTCTTTTTTTAATCTGGTAGGCTCAAGAAATTATCTGAACCTTGTCAAACAAGATGAGTTTTTTCCTCTGATGAGAATTAAAGGTCTTTACGAGTACTTCCTGTTGGGTTTATCAAAATAGAAAAAGAAGAAATAAATTCTAGTCTTAAATAGTGCTCTGTCTCTTTATTACCGGGTTTGGTTTTGTTGGTCAAATCGTCTCATGTTTTAAATTTAGACGAGTTAGAAACCTGACGCAGCTGTTTGTGTGGTGCACCGTGGAGATAACGATGCAAGCGAAGCTAAAATATTCTGTTATGACACAAAATGTTTGAATTTAATGAATAAAATAACTGTTTTTAGATGGAATAACACTCTTGATATAGTCTGTACACTCACTTAAATGTATTTTTTGTTTTCTTTGTTAATGATTAAAACAATTCCTGACACAAATCTTTTCTTCTTCTCTTCTTTTCTTCCTTATAACTTTCATTTGTCTCACTTATCAACTTCCTGACACGAGCGCAGCGCTGGTTTTCAGACTTTGAACACAGCCTACACACACAAACCTGCACACACACACACACACAGAGTTTCAGTTTGAGCGGCACAGCTGTAGACAGAGCGGTGAAGGTAACTCTTTTCTTCTTTCAATGTGTTTGACTTTGTGTTCAAAGAGCGTCAAAAGTTAAAAGTACCTGACAGTTTTTTTAAAGTTAGTGTCGCCGTGCTTCTCGTTATAAGACGTTATAAGAAGTAATTAAGTAACAGGGTTGATGGTTACAGTCAGTAATCCTGAATATATGAGCAGGAGGAAGAATTCTTTGAGTTTCATTTATGGTTTGAAATGCAGACGAGGTTTTGAGAAAGGACGTCAAAGTTTTCTGGAGGTTTCCTGGTGATGGAAAGGTCGTTCAGAGAAATGATTTATTTTCCTGGTTATAAAATGCAAAGGAACCAGGAAGCTAATGGCTAATGGAGTTAATGACTACAGACTGAGACTCACAGACAAAGACCTTAGAAAGGATCTTGAGTTTCAACTGGATCCCTGGTATCAAGAGATTTTCAAATGGTCTGGGCGTCCAGAGTTTCCAAAGGATTCAAAGTATTCAGAGTTAGTTATCGGATTTTTCAAAAGGTTCAGAGTGCCCAAAGTTTCCAAAGGTGTCCAAGCAGACAGAGTTTTTAAAGGGCTCTAAATGTCCAGACTTTCCAGTGGGGATTAAGTGCCCAGGGGTCAGGTCGTCCAGAGTTCCCCAAAAGGACAAAGTACCAATGGTTTCCAAAGTACCCAGAGTTTCTAAAATGCTTGAAAGGCCTTTGTTTCCCAATAAGGCCTAAGTTCCTGAAGTTTCCAAAGGGGTCAACATGCCTCGAGTTTCTGAGGTATCTAGGGTAACAAATGGGATCTCTAAATCCAGAGTTTCTCAAACCTGGGGTATTAGTTACCAGATGCTCCATAGGGGTGTTAGTGTCAGAAGTTTCCAAAGTAGTCCAAGCAGAAAAGTTTTCAAAGGGGCCCGGGTATCTGGAACTTACCCGAGTAGGGTCTGTCTGTAGGCTCATAGCAGAGAGGCAGATCTAGTACACAGCGAGCAATTGCTGTTAATTTACAGCCCTGACATCTGGGCTTTGCCATCAACAACTGGTCAAAGCTGGGGAGCGTGGACAGCCAGTGTTGATTTACCCATGTACAGCGGGCTATCATGTCCACTACATGCCCTCCTCACTCATGGTCACAAGGTAAAATGTGATGTGATGAACAGTAAAATACTGTAAATTTCTGCTACAGTAAAAAAAACCTGTTTATTTTACAGTAACATGATGGCAACCCTACTGCCAGTTTTGCCAGCCTCAAGAGAGGATGACGCATTGGTAGGCGTATCTCGTACTACCCTAACCCCAACCTCGGTGGGCAGATCTTGTACCGGCAGGCGAGTGCCCAGATTTTACCAAGGCTTCAAGTATCCAGAGTTTCCAAAGGGGTCTAAAGGTCCAAAGTTTCCAAAACCAGGTCTTAGTTTCCTGATTTTCCAAAGGGGTGTGTCTGACTGAAATTCCAAAACACTCCAAACACACAGAATCTGTAGAGGCCTTGAAATGACTTTAAAAGGGGTCTTAGTGTGTACCGACTTTCCAAAAGCTGCCCACTGTTTTTGAGGCAGTATGAGCCCTCAAAGTCTTCTAAAGCCTTCATGTGTCCAGGAATTCCAAAGGAGTCGGAGTGTCTAGGGTTTCCAAAAAAGTTTAAGTACCTGGGGTTTCAGATGCAGTTCAATTATCCGGACTTTTGATGGAACGAAGAAGTCTCTAGAGTTTCCAAAGAGCCCAAAAGTTTTCTGAAGGGGTCAGGTGACGAGAGTTTCCCAAAAGGTTTAAGTTCTAAGGATTTTTTTTTTTAAATGAGTTAATGGGTTTTCCAAAGAAGTTTAAGTGTCCAAGTTTCCAAAGAAGGTTGGGATAAGAAATCTTACATTTGGGATGATAAAGACAAAATTTTGTGGAAAAAATTTAGACAAAACTATAAGAAGAAATGTGGGATTTTTGAAATAAGCTGGGAGGATAGAGTCAAGTTTCCTCCAATAAAAGTTTTGTTTCGTTATTAACATTTGAACTTGTTTCAGATGGAGTTTGCCTGCAGTCATGTTGTGTGTAACTGGAGACCTGATGGAGCAGGTGAGAAATTACAAGTTTCAACCACATTTTTTCCAATATTTGCCGTGTTTCTTAAATTCTTTCTGTAATTTTACATTTTTTAAAATCTGATTTTAATCCAGTGATTCTCATTCTTCGACATCCATAGGCCTCGCTAACGACAACACGTACGACAACATCTGTGTGAACGTTACGCAGCAGGAAGGTAAATAAATGAATTGTTTTTCTGTGTGGAGCGTTTGTCAGATCCTCAAGAGGATTAAAGAGAAATAACAGGAAATCAAATTCAGCAGAAACACGTGTGAGATACTGAACATACGACAAGTCTACGTGTGTGTGTGTGTGTGTGTGTGTGTGTGTGTGTGTGTGTGTGTGTAGAGGAGAAGTAAGTGGGCGGTGTACAATCTGTACCAGAAAATGAAACACAAAGAGATGAACAGATAGAGATTCAACAAGGGAAAGTCCACACGTCGATTATGATGATTATCAGCAAAGTGAACTTTTTGTTTTTGCTTATTCAGGATTTTAAAAATTTAAATTAACTTTAATTAAAATTAACATAAAAAAGGTTAAATGACAGTCACTTACGGTTTCCAAACAAAGGAAAATACCCTAATTCAAGTTAAGTGCAAATACATTATATATAGTATTATATTGATGCTAATAAAGTTTAAAGCATTTCAATAGTTTTGACAGTTTTTCTCACAATTTTGACTTCATCTCAAAAATCTGACGATATTTTCTTCAAATTTTGACTTGTTATCGTTAAATTTTGGCTAAATAATTTTAAAATTCTTGCATTTTTTACCCTTTTTTTTACTTTTTATCTCAAAATTTTGACTGAATATGAGCATTGAAAAGGTTTTACTTTCATTTCTTAACTGGCAGAAATGGTCTTCCATGATAATGTCTCAATTCATACTTATATAACAATAATTTTTTATATTTGCTTTGTGCCAAAATATAACTGATGCCTTTAAAATCTCAGTCAAAGTTTAACTTAGATTTTGAGGCATTTAAATTTTCAGGTGGCACAAAATGAAAAGAGTTTATCAGATTGACTGTGGAAAAATAAACATAGTTTTTCATTATGGATATAACATTTAAGAAGAACCAGGCTGTTAATTTACAGGTAGTGTCTGTAATTTTACAGTTTGGTGTTTTATTTGTAAAAAAAATGGGAAAACTGCTGTAAAAATTTAGAGTTATTTACCATAAAATTAGGATTGTTCTTTTTTTTTTCAGCTCCTCCTTTGCCTCCTCGTCGTCTCAGAAAACCTCCTCCTCCTCTCCTCCCCTCTCTCCCTCCTCCCGTCCCCCCCAGAGGTGAGATTTTTTTTGTTACCTTAAAGTTAAAGTTTCAGAGACGCATTTCCATCTTTGTTTCTTCGCTTACGACAGAAAAACAGGACAAACAAGTGACGGCAAACGTCAACGTGGTTTTGCTCAGTGTGGGGAAACTGGTGGACGTCAGTGACGGTAAATCTACGTCCAAAAAACACGCTCAAGTACGGAGGCCTGTTTCTGCCATTTAAGAAATAAAAATGAGAAGAAACTGATTTTTTTTTTTTTTTTTGCCCATAAAAGGTTGAGCTAATGAAATCAAAATACCAAGTTAGAAAGTCAAAGTTTACAATTTCAATATTTCAACCTTATAACGCAAAAATTCAACTTTCTTTGTTCCATATTTTGACTTTTAACTCAAAATTTGGAGTTTTTATCTCAATGATTCAACTGAATAAACGCAAAGTTTTGATTTTTCATCTCCAAATTTTGACCAGAAATTTTGACTTTTTTAAATTTGAAATCTCAACCTTCTATCCCAAACTCAAACTTTATGAAATCAAAATTTCCCCCAAAATTTCAACCTTATACACTCAAAATGTTGACTTCTTATCTCGTATTTTTGACTTTTTATGGGCAAAAAATATCTATTTTCATTTTTCTTAACTGGCAGAAATCGGCCTCCATACTAAAGAAACGCCTGCTTTAAAGTTTGTCTACCTGGTTCTCTTCTTCTGAACAGCATCGTGTGTGGAGAGCGGTCAGAGCCCGGTGGTTTGTGGGAAATGTAGTGCAGCCTTGTCATGTCTGAGTTTTATCCAGAGGAGTGTAAGTTTCCATCTCTCTCTGTTTCTCGATGTTTTCAGAAACAAAATGTGCTTCAACCTCCCACCACTTCCTCTCCTTCTTCAGGTGTGGGTGTGTGAGTTCTGCGGACACGAAAACGGCCACCTGCTGTCGCACCTCTCTCACACACACCCGGTCGACCGCCCACAAGTGTCACTACTGTAAATGGACGGGCAAGTCTCGCTGCTGCAAATGGTCTTGGACCTCCTGTGCTACCACCAAAAGACACACCTATAAAGGCCTTCGTACTCGCAGTGGTGTCTCCACACACAGCCCATTTTTGGAAACTGAGTGTCTATTTTGCAAACAGAGTGAGCTTTAAAAGGAACCCTGACTGTCAGGACTAACAGGCATGAATATGCTTAAATGTTTGTCTCAAACTAGAATTTGTTGTTAAAAGACATAACAAATTGGTTTTTCTTTAAAAAAATACAGTTTAAAACACAGTTCCTATCCTTCGGGCGCAGCCATTGTTTTATTGCAGCAATGCATTCTGGGTTGATGATGTAGATTGGTTGCTTGGTGCCGAGCATCTGGATTTGGCCGTTTACTCACTACTAGTCACCGTAAGTCACGAGGTTTGAGGAGGGAAAAAAACATAATAATGCCACATGTGGCTGCTTTTGGGTGAACTTTTCAGTCCAAAGGAAACAAGGAGACTGATGTTAGTCTGCACAGCTTCCCAAAAGACAAGAGAAGAAGGAAGTTGTGGGAAATCTCTTGTGGGCGTAAACAACTTCCCATGGACCCGCGGCTATGTTCTGGCCACTTCTCCCCAGAAGCATTTGCTGCATTTAGCCCCGGGTACGACTACTTTCTCGACTGTCCACACCCAGTAATATTTGCCTCTGATTTCGGTTTACGACAGCCGACTATTTTCCAACACAAACCCACAAAACTTCCTCTGGAAACCACTGAAGTCCGCTCCAGGACTTATATGATCCTGTATGAGATCGAGCCCGGTGCAACCATATGACATCACTACCCAGACGTTATTGTAAACAACAATGGAGGCCTACAGGTGAAAATATTGTTTCAAATTTTATACAAACTAAGATATTTTGAGAGATTTTATTATGGTTCTTATGTAGCTGGTAAAAACACTGATCTTTTAGGAAAATGACGCTCTGGTAGCCAGGGTTCCTTTTAAAACTTTGATCTAGTTAATGACGCTGAAAAAAATCTGGTAATGTGAATATTCGCATCAGTAGTAACCAATCCTTACAGAACCATGGCAACAGTGTCAGTCACATCCTCCATCATATGTGCAATGGCCATCGCCATACTAGAAATGCTAAGCAGAACTAAGACGGCCTTTAAATGCAAAACTTGACCATTTAATTTGACATAATATAAGATCAAGAGGAACATCAAAATGTTCATTTCTGTCCACAAGCAGCAGTTATTCGCAGTGATCTGTTTAATAAAATGAAGGGCCAGGTTACGTTTGCTCCTCCTAGTGAGGTTGGAGTTGGTAAATGAGCACTGGTAGGACACAACCAGGATTCACTAACGTTACACGGTAATGACACGTCTCAGAGCACCAGGCTGTGAGTAGCTAAGCTAAATGTAGGCAGCTACTCAACTGCCCTACAAACTTTAAAAGTTTGATTGTTTCACGTTTCAAACAACAGCACTACCTCGTTCAAAATCTCCAAGTATTTTTTTTTGTCCACTGTAGGTCACAGCAAGCAACGGATCCCAAACACACATATCCAGACTACAGGTACGCAGAGATACATGATGATATCTACAGGTTGATACATTATTAAACAGACTTGTAAAGGCATTGTAATGTGTGGGTTGCTTTTTTTCCTCACAGGGTATGAAAGATGCCCTGAAGGGGGCGCTAACATCCGTGCTGCAGCAGTCTCCTCACAGGAGAGTAGCTCTGGTCACGTTCAGTGATGATGTAGGAGAATTACACGTCCTATTCTTCACATATGAAGTTACTTATATTCTGTATGGACTTATAAATCCCTCATGTCCTGTTCAGGTTGTTATTTACGGCGACGGTACGAGGGTTCCTCTCACTCTAAATGATTGGGCGTTGGTGGATTATGACCATATATGGCAGCAGAGCGTCACGTACAGCGTCCCACACTGTATCGCCGAGACGTATAACCAACTCATGCAGAGAGTCCAGGAGTAAGTGACCACTCAAGAGGGCGGGGTTTATTCTCCCTGTGAGCACCAAGACAAATAAAAATCCTTTATATCTGCATCTACAGCCTCGGGGAACACGGAGCTACGTGCCTCGGTTCTGCAGCTTTAGCTTCAGTCGCGATTGCATCGAGGTACCCGGGGTCGAAGGTGAGTGAGAGGGTGAAATAAACCGTCCAGAAAAAGTCGATGCACTCTGACATTTCTGTTCTGCAGGTGATTTTATGTTCTGACGGCAGAGCCAACATCGGCCTGGGCGAAATCGAGAACACGCCCTCCGCATCCGCGGCGTCCCTCGCTTCGTATTTCTACAGGAAACTTTCTCTTGAGGCCGTAAAGAGCGGGTAAGATGATTTTAAAAAGAGCTGAAATCAGGAAAAAGCAAAGTGTGAACTCTGTCTTTTCTCCTTAGAGTCATTATATCCGTGCTGACTTTTGAAGGAACTGACTGTCGTTTGGCTGAAATCGGGAGACTCGCAGACACTACAGGAGGAAGGGTGAGACTGTTTTGTCATTTTTACTTTAAGGTTGCAATAATGTGAGATTGAAACGCTCTTAAAGCACCGATGTTACTCGTGTAACTTATTTGCAAACGTCTGTTTCGTCTCCTGATCAGGTGAACACGGTGAGCATTGGTACGGTGGCCAAAGAGGTCCAAATCGCCTCCTTGGATAACGTCCTGGCAACAGGAGTCACTGCGACGTTACACGCTCCTGAAGGAGTGTGAGTTTTAACAGTAACATGAAGTTTCTTTTTCTTTTAAGATATTTTTTGGGCTTTTTCTGCCTTTTCATCAGATAGGTGAGGAGGACAGTGGATAGAGTTGGAAAGGGGGAGAGAGTGGGGAATGACATGCAGGAAACAGGCCACAGGCGGGAATCGAACCCGGGTCACCCGCTCGAGGGCAAACCTCGTGGTGCGCGGCCATATCCACTAGGCCATCTGCGCCCAAACATGAAGTTTCTAAAACAATCTGCATGCAAACACATGCCCTTTTTTCCTCGACACGTCCTCTTTCTTCTTCATAAAATTGTTGCCATCTGGTAAATTGAACTTTTGCATGACAAAATTCAAATTAATTAAGCCGGAATAATGAAGAAAATGTTAAAATTTTAAAATGATTTTGAAGGTATACACCCGCACACTGTCAAAACTTGCAAAGAATCTAAGTTTATCAACGACATTTTGGTGCTAAGACCTTCATCAGGCAAATAGTTTTTTTTACTTTAAAATCTTGAAATAAAATATCAAAGTTCTAAAGTTCAATAAGTCAATTATGCCAAAGACAACTATGGGAAAAAAGAAGTCGAAATCTGGAATAAAGTCAAAGTTCTTAGATTAGAAAAAATATATAAATAGTTGAAGTGTCAAATAACAAAAGACAGTGTCAGCAAACACATTTATGTCTCTTCTCTTTCTATCCTTTGTAGGTTTTTTCCATATGAGGATGAAAAAGTTCACAAACTAGTGAGAGACATTGGGAATGTCACCAACGGAATGGAAATTACCGTCCAGTTTGCGGTAAAACCAGAGTTCATGGGAGGTAAAACGATGGTTCGATCAAAATAAAAGTCATGAGTCTCTCTATAATTTACTTAAAACTTTAGCAAGATGTGCAAAATGAATGTTTGTGTGTCAGTTTTCCTCCGGAAGGGTACGCTTCCTTTCCAAGTCCAGCTGAGCTTCAAGACCAGAGACCAGGAGAAAGTTACTCGAATCGTTACCGAGCAACGTCCTGTTACGACCTGCAGGTAACGATGGACTGATGTGGTGAAAGTGAGATTTCATCCAAAGTGATTTATGTAACGAGTACGATCTGTTGTGTGCGTCGTCAAAGTGGCGTCCAGGCGAGTTTCCTCAACACGGCGGTTCTTGGCGTCCACTGCGCTCAGCTCTGTGCCCGACTGACCATGGAAGGTCGAGTTCAGGAAGCTCAACGGCAGCTAAGACTACAGCAAGATCTGCTCGAGCAAATCGGGTACGAGCTTTAGAAGAGGTGAAATTTAAAAGTGAAAACGTAGGAATCTTGGTTATAACTGTTATAACTCTTTCTGCAGTAAACAACGGCCCGTCCAAGACAACATCTACGGCAACTGGATGGACACCATGACTTCAGTCTTTCATAACATCAACGCAGACTCTCAGGTTCTTCGAAACTTTACCTTCAAGAGTAGAACAAAAAAAAAATCCCAAACAACCTCAAAGACAACAAAGTAGCTTCATAACCCACAATTTTTTTTTTAAAACATCCCTTTACTGTTTGAAGGAAACATTTTCTATAACGTGAGCATAAAGAGTATAGAAGCACATTTCTGCCTGTTGAAAATATAAAAACGATTAAAAAAAAAATTCAATGAGATTTTTCTTTTTTCTGCCCATACTAGATCAATTTTTTTAGATAAAATGTCAAATTCATGACATGAAGGGTCAAATTTTTTATTTTTTTTCTCATAATTTTGAATAATTGATAAAAATTTCAAATTTTATCCAAATATTTTCACATTTTATCTCACAATTTTGAATTGCTAACACAAAATCTCAACATTTTATCTCTTAATTTTGACTATTTTACCTTAAATTTTTGACTTTTTTCTCATTAGTTTGAATTTTCATTTTAGAATCTTGACTTTTTATGTCACAATCTTGACTTACCTTTGAAGTTATTACTTTCATCTCAAAATTTTGTCTGTTTTTCTCTTAATTTGGACTTTTATTTCAAAATTTCATGTTTTCTCTCAGAAATTTGAATTATTACACATCAAAATTTAGACTTTTTTTCCTCACAGTTTTTACTTTTAGCCCAAAATGTTTACTTATTATGGCACCCAAAAAAATCCTCAACAAAGAAAAATTTTCATTTTTGGTTTTTATGAATTTATCATAACTATCAAAGGTCTGTAGAGCAAACGGAGAAAAACACAAACCTTTTTGGGAAATTTATCCTACTCAGACATAATTTTACGACCAAAAAGGAGGACATATCACACTTTTCAGGACACTTCTCAATTAATCAACGAAAGATTTTGTACTCATAAAATTTTTTAAATGTTTCTTTCCACCCTGCAGACGCTCTCTGATGAAGCCGCTAAAGTGATGTACCAGATGAAAAGGGCGAGCAGTTTTAACGCCGAATACAGCAACTCCTCTACCATCCAGAGGACGGGTAAGAAGAAGAAGAAGAAAACCCCCATGGAAGGATTGTGAAGAGTACGACATGTTAGATGCATGTTTATCAATTTAATATACTTGTACTTTACTCTACCTGGAGAAGTTGGTACACGCCAGATGTCCCTCCTACCTCCATCAACTGGCGTGTTTCTGAAAGAGAAGGCAGAAATTACAGCAGACATTTGGTTAAAGTAATGGGAGGGAAGGGAAGCAAGTAACACAAGAGTTCATGTACTTTTGCACATGTTAAGTTTTCAGTTTTTGTAAAATAAAACACCTTCATTGAATTATCCCGTGTCTTGGCCTTTATCCTGTTTTTTAGCTTTTGGCTTGTGTTTTAGCCTTTATCAAATTTAAGACCTTTGAGTAATTTCTTTAAGACTAGAATATAAAATTTGAGTTAATTTAAGATTTTTTTTTTTTTTTAAGTTTTTGGTTTTAAACACATGAATTTAAGACTTTTGAAGGATGTGAAGGAACCCTGTTAAAGGCACAAAAAGAGGGTTGGGTTGTTAAAACCTTATATTTATGGATATAAAACTTTGCCAGCAAGGTAATGAGATTGACGTAACGTCCCTTTTTTTGTGTCCGAGTGCAATATTTCCTTCCATCATGAATTGAGTATTTCATCACATGTATTTCTTTATTCTATGAAACCTGTGTTATTTGAACACATCTTTAAACTATTAAAATATAACATGTTTTTTTGTGTTTTGGTTCCTCAAACCCCCAAAATGTCAGGTGGTGCAACCGTCCTGACAAGTATCCACAGTAATTAAACTCTAAAAATTGAATGTCAGTTATTGTAAATGGAAATTAAAAATACAGTGGCATTATTTTATGCTTGAACCTTTTTAAATAAAACATTCTTNTTTTTTCACTTCATTGGTGACTGGAACAATTTCCATGTCAGGTGGTACAACCAATGTAATAATGTGAAATATTATTTTAACATCAAATTATTTATCTTATTCACAAATAAAAGAAATGAAACACACAAAATGAAAATGTATGAGTCACTACAGACACTTGAGAGATACTTGCCAATAATTTCACACAGAAAAAATAACAGGAACATATAAATATATTTTCATATATTTGGTTGCGCCACCTGACATTTTTGGGTGCTCAAATTAAAAATACTAAACCTAAAATCTTTGAAATGTTGGTCATCTACTGAAATCTGTTAGAAAACATAATTCTTCTCTCAGAAATATGTTTTCTAACAGATTTCAAAGAACTTTTTAAAAATACGTTTTTAGACCCTCTTTTTGTCATTGACCCAAAATTAACTTTCCACTTCTCTCTCATACACTGTAAAGCGAAATAAAACATTATTTAAAAACAGCTCAAAGTCACAAATCGACGGATGCAACTCACAAACTTACCCTTTGACTCAGTTTCTGCCCATTTTGGAGCTTTTTGTTGGAGTTTTTTTGGTTTTTGGAGGTTAGAGATTTTTGGCGCCATCACCACTAGAGGCGGCAAAGTCTCCAGTCTGCTCTCGAGACGGTTGACGCAGACGTCGCTCGTGCGTGAAGACGTAAGGACGTAACGGGGGAAGAAGCAGCCTCTCTCCAAGATGGCGGCGACCATAGACAACAGCAACGCCGTTCAGGCGACAAAGAAGAAACACCTGGGGATCCCTGAGGCGGTGTTCGTGGTGAGTAAACCCCGCCGTGTCCCTCTCTGCCCGGTGTCCGCGGAGGAGTGTGACCGTTAGAGACGCGCAGGGGCCGCGTGACGCTGCTCCACGTTAAAGCGGCTAAAGCGGCTAAAGCTGCTGAGACTGGGCGGCTGCTGCTGGTTCAGTCCTTTTATGGACAGAGACAAGCTGCAGCCTCCTTATTACACCACTTTACACCTTAAAACGGGTTATTAACCACTTATTAACACCTTAATCTGACATTTACCTGCTCCAGNTTTTGGGTGCTCAAATTAAAAATACTGAAAAATAATGAACCTAAAACTTTGAAATGTTGGTCATCTACTGAAATCTGTTAGAAAACATAATTCTTCACTCAGAAATATGTTTTTTATCCATTTTCAAAGAACTTTTTAAAAATACGTTTTTAGACCCTCTTTTTGTCATTGACCCAAAACTTCTCTCTCATACATTGTGAAGCCAAATAAAACATCATTTTAAAACAGCTCAAAGTCACAAATCGACGGATGCAACTCACAAACTTACCCTTTGACTCAATTCTGCCCATTTTGGAGCTTTTTGTTGGAGTTTTTTCGGTATTTGGAGGTTAGAGATTTTTGGCGCCATCACCACTAGAGGCGGCAAAGTCTCCAGTCTCCTCTCGAGACGGTTGACGCAGGCGTCGCTCGTGCGTGAAGACGTAAGGACGTAACGGGGGAAGAAGCAGCCTCTCTCCAAGATGGCGGCGACCATAGACAACAGCAACGCCGTTCAGGCGACAAAGAAGAAACACCTGGGGATCCCTGAGGCGGTGTTCGTGGTGAGTAAACCCCGCCGTGTCCCTCTCTGCCCGGTGTCCGCGGAGGAGTGTGACCGTTAGAGACGCGCAGGGGCCGCGTCACGCTGCTCCACGTTAAAGCGGCTAAAGCGGCTAAAGCTGCTGAGACTGGGCGGCTGCTGCTGGTTCAGTCCTTTTATGGACAGAGACAAGCTGCAGCCTCCTTATTACACCACTTTACACCTTAAAACGGGTTATTAACCACTTATTAACACCTTAATCTGACATTTACCTGCTCCAGTTAACGTAGCTGTCATCATTCCTCCATAAAACCCAACAGCTCCTACTATAACAACCATTACTCAACATTATTCAGGGAACAGGTTCGACTTTAGTCCTTTAATGTGATTAAAATAAACATTAAATATTCACAAGGCTCTCACAGTGCTCACTGTGACTTATAACTACAAATGACAGGTGTTTTTACCCATCAGTCGTCAAATAAAGTTGATATTAGCTTCTGGTGTATTTAAATACCTGATAGCTTCCCATTCTATGGAAGCCCATTTCTGTCAATGAAAAAAAAAAAATAGAAAACTGTCTCTTTTAATGTTTCTTTTTTTTAAATGGAAGGCCATTTACACCAGTCGAAAACACAGAAATGGAAAACTGCCTCCGTTGAGCGTTGTTTGTTTGGTTTTCTCCGCTTTTTTGCCACCATAAATTTGTAATTTCCTGGAAGCCTATCTCAACCTGTTAGAATAAAAAAAAATGAAAAAATTGATTTGTCAAGATATTATTTTCCCGCATATAAAGTCGAAATGTTGAGATAAATGGACATAAAGTGGGATAAAAAGTTAAGATTTTAAGAATTTGTTTCAAATTTCCAGTTTTTACCTCAACTCGTGTAGAAATTTTTACTTTTGATTCCAGAATTTTCGCAATTTTGTCCAAACATTCTTGACTTTTTGCTCATTATTTTGACTTTATTATCTTAAAGTTTTGACTTTGTTTAGTTAAAAATTTTGCTGTAATATTGTTTTTACAAAGTAGAAGTTGAGATAGAACGTCAAAATTAAGTCATAAACAACAAAAAAAACTGGCTCTTTTGAGTATTTTTTTTTTTTTTTTGGTATGGAAGCTCTTGTACACATAGTTAAAACATAGAAATGGAAAACTTGCTTTGTTGAAGGATTTTTTGTTTGTTTTTTACCCCCACATAAAGTTGTAATTTTACAGAAGCCCATTTCAACTTGTCAAAAACATAGAAATGAAAAATTCAATTAGTTAAAATTTTTGTCACCACCTATTAAGTCAAAATTTTGAGATAGATGAAAAAGAAGTCATAATAAAAGTCTTAAAAGTTAACTGTCCATCTCAAATTTCTAGTTATTATCTTGATATTTTAACTCGTCAAGAAATTTTAACTTTTAATCTCAAAATTTTCACTTTTTTTTCGTTTATTTTCTGGTCTTTTTTCTCATTATTTTGACTATATCCTCTCACAATTTTGACTTTTACTTGAAATTTTTACTATATTATTATTATTTTGAATTCCATTAATCAAAAATTTGCCATAATAAAGTATCTCAAGTTTTTATTTTTACTATTTGTAATTTGTGGAAATGAATTTCTATAATATCATGTGATTAAAAACTTTAGATTATGACATAAAAGTCAAAATTTTGAGACAGGACGTCAAAAATGTGGGATAAAAAGAAGATGACATTTTGTCAAAATTAAATCATGATCAACTAAATCGTAATTAAACTGACGAATTATAATACTTTGCTTATTCATGCTGACCCAATGGAATTATTTGGCTCCTGCCGACATCGCAAAAGAACCGAATGCTTAATAAATAATGGTGATGTTACTGTGCTTGATAGTAATGTGAAAAAAGAGAAGTATCTGTTTGTAACTCTCTTCTCTCTGCCGGGTTTCACAGGAGGATGTCGACTCGTTTATGAAGCAGCCTGGAAACGAGACGGCCGACTCAGCGCTGAGGAAGCTGGACGAACAATACCAGAAATATAAATACATGGAGCTGAACCTGTCGCAAAAGAAGCTCAGGTAACGCCACGATAAGACACACGTCTGTGTTTTTCTGATGTGAAAATGTTAAGATCTGCTTGCCTTGGCTTCACTTGTGTCTTCTCTTTCTTTCTAGGTTGAAAAATCAGATTCCACAAATCACACAGACACTAGAAATCCTTCGACACATGCAGAAGAAGAGGGTGTGTGAACATTTTAGCCTCAAATGTTGGAAACTCACTGCAACATCTTCTTTTTTCAAACTTAATTTCTGTATTTTTTTCATAGGGAACCACAGACCCCATGGAGACATTCTTCCTCCTGGCAAACAATGTTTACTCCAAGGCCTCAGTGCCGCCCACCGACAAAGTCTGCCTATGGTTAGGGGTGAGTACAACCAATATTTAGCGCCCAAGCCCAACCATCGTATTGGCAAGGACCCAATTGGAACCTTAATGACAAAACCATGTTATATGTTTCCTATTAGAAGACACTACTCCCTCTGTTTTTTTTTCAGATCATCTTCAAATTGGACATGTGTTTACAAGACACATTTACAATCAAAGGAGTTTTTATGACTCGATGGGCGTGGCCAGGGGAGACCGCCATAAATGATGATTTTTTTTTTACACAAACTCCGATTTGATTGAAATTTTTTGGGCACCTTTATCATTCCAAGACCTTCAAAAAAGTCTCTTATGACAAAAGTGAATTCCGAGCAGGAAGTTTGAAATTTTTAGTTAAATGTCTGATTTTGACGCTTTATAGGGTTTGTCTTTCATTGTGATGGTCCCACAATTTGTATGAGATCATTTTCAATTTTAATTTGTATATGCTTGACAACTTAAAGATCATAAGTTATTCATTTTTTAACTCAGGATTGCCAGGATAGGCGGCAGAAAATGACAATTTTTAAAATTATTTCCATTTTTTTTCAGAGTTTTTTTTTTGCATATCTATTATGCTTTGACCTGAAAAAAAGTCTCATTTGACTATAGTGAATTTCAAACAGGAAGTATAGAAATTTGGGTTAAATGTCCAATTATGACAATTTACAGGGTACGTACTTAAACGTGCAAGTCCCTCAGTTTTTGCAGATCATCTTCAAATTTAATGTCTGTATCGTAGACACACTGATATTGAAAAGCTATCAAAAGAGTTATTGTAACTCAATGGGCATGGCCAGGGAAGAAAGCCAAAATTGACCATTTTTCCACTCCATTTCCATTTTTGCATGAAATTTTTTGGCGTAATATATCATGCCAAGACCTTCACAAGAAATGCATAATTTTATTTAAAAGAATACAAATTGAAGGTTTGGAAATGTCACGTTAACATGGATTTTTCCCACTCGCAGGGTTTGTACTTCAAGGAATTTGTCCGAGAGTTTTTTCTGGATTATTTTCAAACTTTCTATGTATACACTTGACACATTGACGATTGCTTATTTATAACGTTGACTGAAATACAACCTCTCCTTCTCTACAGGCCAACGTCATGTTAGAGTACGACATCGATGAAGCCCAGGCTCTCCTAGAGAAGAATCTTTCCACGGCGTCTCGTAACCTGGAGACGCTGGAGGAGGACCTGGACTTCCTGCGAGACCAGTTCACGACCACTGAAGTCAGTATCCTTCCACTGAGTCGCTGCTGGTCTTTAAAGTTTCTTTGTTGTTATTTTTCTTTCCCCATTGCAGCTTTTTTCTTCTCCTAATCCAAAAGTTTGACAAAGTAATAACAGTTCTCTCCCAGTTTTTCCCCTTGACTCCTGCTCTCCTCAGACATGGCGCGAGTCTACAACTGGGACGTGAAGAGAAGGAGCAAAGAAAACCTCCTGAAGTCCGCAGACAAGTCTTAATACCGAGCTAACCCCATGCACACCCTTTCTGCTAACTGTACTATTCTCAGTCAATAACAAACAACCCCTGAAGTCATGTCTGTGTTCACCAGGGCTCCCTCCACTGTTTTCTGTTGATTTGTTACTTTTTAAAGTATTTTTTCAAGTAAAAGCGAACAAAAACAAAAGGCAACGAGGCAATTTTTGTATTCTTTTTAATGGTTTGAGTTTGTTCCTGTGAGGGTCGCCTTCTCTTCCTGCGTTTTCCTCCTTTTTTTTCTTCACTTGTTGGACTTTTACTGCGTTAACACACCTAGTTGCTGTCGTAGAATCGGGCTCGAAGTTTGAAGAAACCAACGGGAGGTGATTACAGACCAGTTTCAAAGGGATCATCACTCTAAACCTCCTCTATCATTTCAGCTCTTCCTCTGTTTCCTCCTCCTCCTCTTCCTCCGGCTGTTCTGTCTTTATTTATTTGACTCTCACTGTACTCATTAAAAACATGAATGAAGTAAAAGAAGAACATTTGGGCAAAGAGAAACCTGGAGCGACGCTTCTTTATTTCTTTTTGTCTTGATTAAAACTCAGATGAAGCATGTTTGGACTTTTCTGCAGGTTGTCGAGTGAAATAAAAAACATTTAGAGCCTTTAAAGATTCAAGATATTCACAGCTAGCATTGATTAAAAAATCAGAGGTTATGAGTTTGAAATGTAACATTTTTTATAATAACAGGACAATGTTAGGTTCTTACAGAGCGCATTTCAACCTCACCATTACATTTGGTTACACACTTTGTAAAATCAGAGCATAAGATTATAACCAGGGGTGAAGTAGAATTAAATTCTTTCTGATACTAAACCTAAAAGTCTATAAAGTCTATAAGATATTTTTATCTTTACATAATTACAACCCCCATCCCATGACAAAAATCATTCTATTTTGGAAAAAAATTGGCGGCCCACTTGGGATACTTTCACGGCCCATCAGGGGGCCGTGGACCACAGGTTGGGAATCACTGGCCTAGTAGATATGGCCATGTACCATGAGGTTTGCCGCATGTCTTTCCCCACTCTCTCCCCCTTTCCTACTCTATCCACTGTCCTCCTCTATCGAATTAAAGGCAGAAAAGCCCAAAAAATGTCTTTAAAAAACAAAAAAGAAAAGGGCTTCATAAATAAAATGTATTGTTATTATCATAAGAAAGTGTTTGCATGAAGCAGCAGACTTTAAGGAGTATGGGTATGAAAGTCGACCCTGTTAAACATCAGTTTATAACCCAAACTTTTCTCCTTCGTTCTTGTGTGAGGCTTCAGTTTTGTTCCTGGCTTCCTCCCGGTCCAGCAGGTTTTGTATTCTGTGCACAGGCCGCCGTAATGAAACCAAACTCTGCCAAAGATCCTGGCAGAGAAAACTCCACAGAGCCTGTAAATCAGCTTCTACGTGTCAGAGCGAAGCGTCCAAAACCCTGATTACTCTGCTGTCAAACTCCAAAACTCCTCTCCATCACGAGAGCGCCACCTTCCTTCCACCTGTCCTCGTCCTCCTGGAGTCCTGAGGTGACTTTTCCTGAGCCTCAGATCAGGGAAAGAAGCTTTTGTGTTTGTGTTTGTGTGAAAAGCAAAGTCGGCCAAAAATGCTGCTTTCAGCTTTAGTGAAATCATGTGACTCCACAGTTTGTGTTGGAGGAAACGAGTTTATTTAACTCACCGTGAAGCTGAAGGAGAAGTCGCTCTCTGACCTCAAACGGCTGATTCAGTTTCCAGCTTTACAACACATTTTTGACACTTATCAGCACCCATAGAGTCGATAAGTCGCAGGTGAAAAACTGATTCAACTGAGCAAGAAAAAAGTTTGACCAATATCTACTTAAAAAAAATGAAGGCAACAAAGTGACACTTAAAATAAATGAATAAATCTTAGTAACTTGATTAAAAACAATCAACTGAATCAAGTAAATTTAAACAAAACTATTAGAAATAATGAAATCATAGGTTAAAATATTTGGGATTTAATAATAGTTATAAATCAAAATGTTGATCCAATCCATAGCTTTTCAATACCCCCTCTTTAAATATATTATTACAGACTAAAGTACTATTCCCATGAGATTAGTTCTGTGTGGAAATCTTTTGGCATTCATTCAAGACAAATGATAAGTGATAAAGTCAAATTTAAAGGTTAAATGGTGAAAACTGTAAGATAAAGTCAAAATTTTGAGATATGAGTAAAAAAAAAAAAGACAAATTTTCTAAGTAAACAGGGTCAAAATTATGAATAAAGTCAAAATTTTAAAATTAGGACATGATTAAGTCAAAATTATGAGAAAAAAGTGTCAATTTTTCTCACAATAGGGTCAAAATTATGAGAGAAGAATGTCAAATTCTCAGATAAAAAGGTGAAAATATTAAGAGAAAAATGTCAAATTATTGGATAATTCAATCAAAGTTATGACAGAAAAAAATGTCAAATTCTCAGACAATAGGGTCAAAATAATGAGAGAAAAAATTCTAATTTTCAGATAACAAGGTCAAAATTATGACAGAAAAAATTGTCAGCTTCTCAGATTATCTGGTCAAAATAATGAGAGACAAAAAAATTATATTCTCAGAAAATAAGGTCGAAATTATGAGATTATCGAACCAAAATTTTAACATTCTGAGATTAGTTTTACAGGGAAAATGATTGATATTACAACCTTTCCCTAAAAAGGCAATTTAGATACAAAATATGTGCAAATACAAAAAGAGATATTGTACTAGTGATGTCCTGGTGATTTGTAACTTGTTAGGTTTGGATTATAAATGATTCTGGGTATAACTTTAAAGCTGTAGCTTTGCTAAACAGCTGGGAGGGGCTAAGGTGTGTGAAAATAACACAGTTTTCAACAACACCTGAAGCAACCAGACGTGTATAAACTGTCAGGAAAATAAGTGACAGTAAACAGTTAAAGAATTGGAAACTAAATGAAAAAGTCGACTTGGAACATGAGATTTTAGAGACTTTGAATTTTATTGTATTTACTTAAATTCATAGTTCGACATTTTGGGATGTCGCTCGTTTTCTTTCCTGCTCAGAGTTGAATTTGTGGACGTCATGATAGTATTTAGCTTTCATTCCGTCAACCAATCCTCTCGTCCGACTCCGATCAGGAAAGAGAACGTGAGTTTGTCCCAAAATGTGAACCGATGGTAGTATTTTAAGACAATATTTCAGAGTAGAAGCAAGATATTACAGAGTGTAGAGATATCCGACTGCGTGCTGTACAGCAGAGCACATCAACCAGCTGCTTTGAGAGTCCTGGCAGTCCTCTAGGTGGCGCTGCACACACACAGGAGACTCGTCATCCACACACACACACCCACACGGATCTTCTGAAGACTTCCTGAGCGGTAAAACTGCGACGTAGAAAGCACTGGTGATGATACGGCGAGCAAAAACGGGGATGAAGCGGGAAACACAGGAGCATCAGGTTTCTTCTCTTTTAACTGGGGGATGGACCGTCATTTCAATAAACCTCAATCAAGTCCCGAAAACATCGTCCTTTCCGTGTGTCGACGAGACGACTCGGTGTGAAATCTCAGCTGTTACATTCGTGTTAGAAAATCAAAACGTAACGTAGCAGAAATCTTTGGAAACATGTTGAAAGAAGGCAAACAGTGTGAGACATGAAGCACTTACAGTTTCTGAACAGAACATCGTCGTTAACCGCGTAAAAGTGAAAGGCATGGGCAGACTCAGGCATTCGCTTCGAAGATCCAAGTCACAATAAGTGAGAATTATATAAAAGTTCGGATAAATACTTCGACATATTTAATCACTTCTTATGAAATTTGTCTGTACCTGATTCCAAGATTTTTGCTGTCCCTTTAAAACAGAAAAAAAGCCAAAAACGGGCAACACCTCTGCACGTCATTGCCTACTCCGACGGTAAAATTGACTAAACAGTCTTCACCCGTTCATTCTTGCGATCCTCGGATGGTCCCAGTTTCCGAATTGGACCACTTATCTCCTAACTTTGGCAGAGTAATATGCACGTCTCTGATTGGTCAAAACCCAATAACAATGATGATAAAGTCTGAATCATAGACTGTATAATGAGTGGACGTAACGACGTTCGGCTCAGACTGAAGCCTCCAGCAGATGCCCCGCCCCCTGGTGTCTGGCTGCAGTATAGGTCATAAGCCCCGCCCCCTGGTGTCTGGCTGCAGTATAGGTCATAAGCCCCGCCTCCCCATGTATTCCAGATATGAGCCGGGAAAACTTTAAAAAATTACGACACCTCTTAGAAACGTTTCTCTCTTCCTTACACTAAGGTAGTATGATGATGTCATTTGGTTGCATGGTGTTCAGGTGTTTTTTTTCTGAGAAGTTAGTTTCTCATTAGTTATTGGACGTTAAAAACCGCGATATAAGTTTCGTTTTACGATAGTTGACAGCTGCTGTTCGTGAGTAGTTTTTATCGGGGATATAAGAAACTTCGGGAAAGATCCAAAAGGAGACTAAACCTTCTGAAGAAGAAGAAATAAATATTTTATACTTGGCTCCACCTGAAATTCTCGGGGTTTTTAGCTTCAAAATCGTAGAACGGTGACAGGCGGAAGCACGCTGTCCATTCTATATACAGTCAATGGTTGGGACACCTGTAATTTAAACTAATTGAAAACATGCCCTCTGCTGCCAATCCAAAGCAATGGAATGAAAAGAAACAGAAGTTTGATGCACAGCTAAAACAAAGGCGTAAACTTGCTCAGAAGACCGCCAACTTTCCATCGTGCCTGCTCAATCCAACACCTGCCACCTGGACTATCTATGCATGATTATGTCGTCCACAGGCGTGCATTGTGGGTAGTGTGGTCCTCTTGTGGAGTCTTGTACCTCTCTGCTTTGCTTACATGAAATAAATAACCTCCAGCTCGTTTAGTACCACCCTTCAAGGTGGACTTTGCTGGTAAGGTGCATTCTGGCTCCAACAAGCCTTCAACGAGTCCATTTCTGTCCGTCAGCTGTACACATTGCTTCTTCCTGCTTCACGAGGAATTAGACGTGTAGTTATGTTTGTTAAAGCGCAATATTTAGCAGAATGAGAGTGGATATAAACATCCAGCTAATGTCATTGAGCTCGCTGGAGGCCCCAACGCCCCAAAGAGGAGTAATAAGGTCTTTGGGGATAACGTCACAGTTCCGGTCTCCCCTCGGGTCAGGACCTCCAGGACTCCTCCATTGAGCTGTGATGGGGGAACCGAAAGGATGTTCGAAACCAACGTAAGCGTGAGCATTTTCGTGAACATGTAATTGCATATTGGAGGAGGGAAAGTATCGAGAAGAGGAGGGAAGAGAGTCGATGGGAGAAAGAAAAGAGTTTCCTCGTATATTGGTGAAGAACCCAAAGTGGATCCTTCCTCTAAGGCCTTTCCAAGACTTCCAGGGAAGGAAGCCGCTGCCGAAATCAAGAAATCAAAGGAATACAGAAATGGGCACAATCTGTCGATGATCCTCCAACATTCGAGATGTTCTGCCCGACTTTCCCCGTCCGTTTCCCTGAATCTCTCCATCAGGAGTCCAGTCTGTGAAGGATCATCAGAGTCACAGCGTCCGTCAGTCACGTCCTCTGATTCCTCCCACCGTCCCTTCTCGTTTCACCTTCAAAAACTCGTCCCAGATCAACATAGACAGCGGCGGTCACTCTTAGTTACTTCCTCCGAAGAGTGCACCACGTTGGGGACGAAGCCGCTCTTCACGCCCTCCCAGCCTTCCTGGATCGTGATGTCCCCGGACCGCACCAGCGCGAAGATGTCCCTGGTCAGCTCGGTGAAGGCGTGCTCCACGTTGATGGCGTCGCGGGCCGATGTCTCGACGTAGCGCATCCCGTACGCTCCCGCTAGTTTCTCTGCTTCCTGGCGAGTTACCTGGAAGATGAAAAAAGATCAGTGTCAAACGGTGTCAAGGAGTTGATTCTTCAGAGGGGAAAGGACTTTGAAGATTTCTTGAAGATGTTAAACCTCTTTTCAGAAAGTCTCCTTAAAGGGAACCCCGACTGTAAGGACTAATAGGCATGAATCTGCTTAAATGTTTGTCTCAAACTAGAATTTGTTGTTAGTAGACATTGTTGTGGAGTTTTTTGATTGAAGTAAGCAATTTACCCTACTGAAGGCAAATTCTCAGATATCCTTACATATAGATGCCAGCTGTCGCGTTCGTCAGACGGCTGTCTCCAGGAGAAGACAAGGCCATAAACAAAAATGTTGTTCTGTGGTAACTGGAGACAAGCTCCCTGTCTCCAGGCTATTCAAAGCACACAGCAGCTGAGCTGACCCACAGATTTCTGCCCCTTTCAATGTTCTCTGTAAAAGTTAAACTTGAACACATTCTGAAAATCCTAACAGGTCCTGTGTAATTCCCTTAATTCCAGGTTCACACTGTCAATTTGCTGATGTTCATTTAACTTCATGGACACAAACTTGTAAGATGTAATACCAGATATTATCTGCACCCCTCCTCATTGATCAGGTGGTATCCTGTCCCCTCTACAAGGCCCTTCTGCTCTAAATAAACAGCCAATCACCACTGGAGAAGGGACGTCCACTGGGTTTTTAAGGAGGACAGGCTTCTACTCAGGGGTTTTTTTTCTACACAGGTTTTTGGGATGGAGGTTTTTAGGCTAAGAGTTTTGTTAGAAGGTTTAGGAAAGGTTTTAGGAAATGCGAGAGGTTTCTTTTCAGTCGTTGTTCATGTTGTTTAGTGTTAACAGTTGGTACAGAATATTTAACGTGCTGCAAACCTCTCAACTCAGAAGCTTTGTTAAAGATGGCTCTTGTTGAATAAACTTTTTTCTGGATTCAAGCTGACTGGACTCTCCTGCTGATTTGGACTCCTCTTTTCATCATTGTTTCATGGTTAAATGTCTGAGAATTAGGAGACCTAGGATGAGACATTATGTAGTAGAAATAGGGGTCCTCCCCCACCTTATATTAAAGTAACAGATTCAACAAGTAACAAGCGAGCCAGAAAATTAGATTCTGCAAAATGGCGAGCCAGCCAGGAGGGTCTACAAGCCACGGCCGAAACCTGCTGAAATGAGGTCCGATGTCCGTTTTTTCAGACACAAAAGCGCGCACCAAATTCAAAAACAAGGTAAGCAGACCTTTCAACATAACGAATTGGTTTTTCTTTAAAAAAAATACAGTTTAAACCACAGTTTCTATCCTTCGGGCGCAGCCATTGTTTTACTGCCGCAATGCATTCTGGGTTGATGACTTAGATTGGTACCGAGCATCAGGATTTTGCCGTTTACTCTTGTCTTTGGAGTGCATTTAATTGGTTAAATACGATTTGCTAATCACTGAATTCTGTTTTATTTACAACCTTAACGGACATTGCCTGGTGCCAGATGCCACACGAAGCAACGATGTCACTTCCTCTAATCTTGATTTCCAGCCCTGGAAACCAAAATGCTTCAGAAGGCTGTCTCAAACTAAAGGTTTTGATCCTAAAGAGGGTTTTTTTCTCTGCCTCTGAGTCCAATTTAAGTTTGGTACCACAAAGATGAGGCTGGTTTAAGAAGTCCAGAGAACTGGAAAGAAAAACTCAAGCCTATTAGTCGTTGAGCTGTCAGAAAGTGTAAAGCTTTAGCAGAGACTTTCTGGGTGATAAATAAGCTCAGAGGGAAGACTTTAATCCTCTCTCTGTATCTCTGCGTCGTATATGTGTAGACGGAGCGTTTTGCCGAGTCATCCTACAAACGTCTGAGTATCAGGGAGGNACGTTCTGGAAAGAGCGGCGGTTGGTGATGTCGAAGAGGAGGAGGCCGCCCACGGAGTTGCGGTAGTAAGCCCGAGTGATAGACCTGCAGAAACGAGGAGCAGACGGAAAAACCAAACCTTTGAGCAATCATTAAAATATAAGACCCAACTCCAGACGATCACACAGATAACTCCATCTCTGACACTTTTGCTCCTGGATTTGGAGTTTCTAAAAGACTTTTTATCTCGCTTTTTTCAGTCAAAGGATTGATAAGACACTTTAAAACCAGGGGGAAGCTTTTCAGATGAAAGAACAGATGAAAAAGAGGCAGAGGTGTCAGCCGGAGGAGAGGTGGAGCCGGGATCTTACAGAGGAAAGGAACATGATATCTGAATCGGATCATTCGACTTGTTAAACAGGGTGTGAAAAAGCTCCCAAAGTCAAAAACTAGTTTGAGTTTGTATTTTTGGAAGACCACATTTTGTTTTGTTCTATTACTCTTGACCTTTTTTAATGGTAAATTTGGTAGATATGTTCTTTTTCTTTTTTTTCCTGTTTCCATATTACTGGCACGAGTATTATTATTAATATTAATATTATTATTACTACTATTATTCTTATTATACTATTATTATTATTATTATTATTATTATTATTATTATTATTATCATTACTTTTATTAATATAAATCTATTGTTATTTCTATTATTCTTGCTATTATTGTTATTATTGTTATTTTTTATTGTATATTTGTATATATTTATATTTATTATTCTCATTTCTATGATTGGGCTTGCTCTGGGACCAGGGTAACCTAATTTCGTCCCACCCATGTTTTACATGGGTTGTATGACAATAAAACTCCTTGAATCCTTGAATCCTTGAATTATCATTATTAATCATCATTATTATTACTACTATTACTGCTTTTGTTTTGTTTTATTTGGTACTTTGACTATTATTTATTTATGTATTTAACACTATGTGTATCGATTTTATATAATGCCTATTTTTACAAGATGTATCTGTATCTTTACCAAAAAATTAAATTAAAAAAAAGAGTTTGGGGAAAAACTAGTTTGAAAGTCACATTTCATCCTCTCTTGTAGAAATATAAACACAAACAGACGTTGAATTTGAAATAAAAGGGTGTAAATGGACAATGTTTTTTGTTTAAGATATTTTTTTGGCCTGTGTGCCTTTATTGGATAGAGTAGGAAAGGGGGAGAGAGTAGGGAGTGACATGCGGGAAACAGGCCACAGGTCGGATTTGAACCTCATGGTGTGCGGCCATATCCACTAGGCCATCTGCGCCCCAAATAGACAATGTTTCATCTCTTTTTCTGTCTGTTTTGGATAAGACACTTCTGCCTATATTTGTACTTTCCTATATTTTCAACACTTTCTTTTAACACGAGTAGCTGTAAACAATAAAGAAATTTCCCCTAGGGGATCAAATAAGTTTTTCTGATTTCTGTTTTAGCCTTTGGCCCTATGTTTTTTTGTCTTTAGCTCATATTTAACCCAATAAAGCTGTGTATCATAGTTGATGCATGAGTTCAGAGACCCCTATCTCATTAAAATGATAGGTAGTTTCTATAAAAACCCGTTGAAAATATTTAAAATAAAACATATTCTACCACCTTGATGATTGTCATATCACTACAGTTGGCTGAAGTTTTATTTTGGTCCTTTTCTAAATGTCTGCTCTCATGAAATCATCCACTCACATATTTTGAGGAAAATCATTGTTTGATTTTCAAGAAGCTGCAGCAAGAATAACATCGAAATAGTAACTTTTTTAAAACAAATAAGTGTTTTCTGCATGAAATAAATGCATACTGACTAAGAAATCTTTAATAAAATAGATAAATAGTTTGCAAAACTGCCCGGTATGTCAAATGTGATACAATGAGTATATCATGAATGAAATGATATAGCAATAATTTTTTGTTGTGGATTTTGTTAAAAGGGTTAATAAACATCTCAGTTCCAAAAAAATTTGAATTTTCTGACTTTTTTTTGGTAGGTCCAGCTTTACAGGGTTAAACCTTTGACTTGTTTTTTAGCCTTGAGCTCATGTTTTAATCTTTAGCTCATGTTTTGCCTATTTCCCCAAACTCATAAGGTTTAAATGAGTTTTGTTTTTGTGCTTTTTGTAAGTGGATATAAAACTCCACACCTTGTATGTGTAAACCTTTAAAGCAGGCGAAGCTTTTCTTACAAAAACACCAGTATCAGCCTTTAAAGCTGGAGATCAGTGGATTTATCCTCCAAAGCTCGTACTGCAGCTTCACTGAGACGCCGAGAGCTGCTAGATTTTGACAAGCTGTGACAACCTACACACACACACACACACACACACACACACACACACACACACACACGCCCTTGTGATGCTTCTATCTTCCCACAGTATCCTCCCTGCGAGGACGTCAGCGAAAAAATAACGAGGGAAAATAAGAGAGAGGAGGTAGAGACAGACGTGTTGTCGTGATACAGTGAGAGAAGAGGAGGAAAATCTCAGACACTGATTCATTAGATCATACGAACTAACACACACGTGTTTGTTTTTACATGAAAAGAAGGACAACAAACAAAGACGACGGTGATAACGATGGGACGCGTGTGTTTAGGTGGGCTGAAGTCAGGTGGGACGTCGTCCATTAACAAAACAAAACAAAACACACCGTTCTTATAATCCTGAAATACGTCAAACTGTTGGATTAATGGAGCTGAAACAGGGAACGGTGGACGAACATTCATCACACAGATATCCTCGTGGTGAAATGAACAATTTCTTGTTCCCACACTCAACAGAGAAGAAGAAAAGGACAAACAAACTTTAAGCAACACTTAACTGCGATATTAAACTATGACTGTCTCATGTTTTCTGGCAGCTCATTTACATCTATTTGTATTTGTGTCAATGACAAAAAGAGGGTCTAGAAACTTATTTTTGAAAAGTTCTTTGAAAATGGATAAAAACATATTTCTGAGAGAAGAATTATGTTTTCTAACAGATTTCAGTAGTTGACCAACATTTCAAAGATTTTAGGTTCATGAATTTTTTGTATTTTTAATTTGAGCACCCAAAAATGTCAGGTGGTGCAACCAAATATATGAAAATATATTTATATGTTCCTGTTAATTTTTCTGTGTGAAATTATTGGCAAGTATCTCTCAAGTGTCTGTAGTGGCTCATACATTTTCATTTTGTGTGTTTCATTTCTTTTATTTGTGAATAAGATAAATAATTTGATGTTAAAATAACATTTCACATTATTACATTGGTTGTACCACCTGACATGGAAATTGTTCCAGTCACCAATGAAGTGAAAAAACCTTTTTTATCAGTATTTCAGAGAAATCTACAAACTTTTCCTCTTGGTCACAAATGTCATTTGGGCTCCTCTGGCTGATGCAGTTTCCTGTTTCCTGTTTTATTCTCTTCACTTTAAAATAAAAGTCTAATGTTACGGTTGCACCACCCTGACATTTGACAAGGTGAAAATTACGGGACAAAAGTTTTTAACATTTCTCAACAGCTTTAAAATTCTTTTTATTCGCAAAGAATGTTTTATTTAAAAAGGTTCAAGCATAAAATAATGCCACTGTATTTTTAATTTCCATTTACAATAACTGACATTCAATTTTTAGAGTTTAATTACTGTGGATACTTGTCAGGACGGTTGCACCACCTGACATTTTGGGGGTTTGAGGAACCAAAACACAAAAAAACATGTTATATTTTAATAGTTTAAAGATGTGTTCAAATAACACAGGTTTCATAGAATAAAGAAATACATGTGATGAAATACTCAATTCAAGATTCAAAGTTTTATATCCTCGTTAAAGCAGTGACATAACAGTTTAGTCAAAACAAAACCATAAAGAGGTTATGAATCAGAGAACACTGGGTTAGTGGTGGTTGTTTAGTTCCCACAGGTCAAAGGTCACGGTGAAAGAAACAGGAGTTTAAAACCAAACTCTGAAAATGTGGAACGGTTTCTCTGACACGGTAAAGATCTCTGACCTCGCTCCATGTGACGCTCGTCTGCTTACTCAGTAAAAACAAACCCTGCGGTCGTTTACTGATCTCACATCACCTCTAGACTCATTTGTCCAACTGCTTTTTTTTAAGGTGAGAGCAAATAAAATTCATCTTCAGGTGGTTTTACGAGTTTAAGAAGCTGCAGGCTGTGTCACTGTTACTGTTACTGATTTGCATAACCACCAAGTTCACTGAACATTGTCCCTTCCAGGAGTCTACATCTAGATATTTGGCTTTTTAAAGCAAAGTTTGGGTGGTTTTCTGTCTTATTTTCCAATACTAAGAAATTTCCTCTTTGCTCTATTTCAGAAACTGTTTAGTTTCACTTTCAGGAGGTCAAAGTCCAGTGTTTCATAAAAGAAGAAATCCACACAGTGCAGGATTTTTTTTGGACACTGGATTATTCAGACTTCAATATCATGAACATCTGTGCTGGATTCTGACTACATTTCCCAGAATTCACCTGTTATTAAAGACTGTATTCTAAATATCTGACATGTAACCTCATATTTCCTTTGGGTCCAGATGTTGAAGCTTTGATTTGTCTCCTGAAGTTTTATGAAATTAAAACATTTGTTCCAATTTATACCTCTTTGGTTTGTCTTGTTGTGTAAGTCTGTTCTCAAAAATGTTAATATCTTTCCAGAAACTCTTATTTTATCAAAAGTTACACTGCACGTTTGACTTTTAAGTCTTCTTGGAAGAAAAATGGAAACGTAGAGCAGGAGTTTCCAAAATTTCCAGACATAAAAGTTTCAAAAAACAAAAACTGTGTCAGAATTTAGAGGAAAATATAGCTTGGTGTCACAAAAATATTCACAAAATTACCAAAATATATTTATATTTGCTTAAGTAGAAGTTGAACGCTGTCAAATTTTTTTAATTTTAGGGGAGACTGGGGACAGTTGCAAGTGATTACGCCTTGAAAGTTTCTTTAGCTTTGCTTTTGTTAAATTGTTGGTCCTGTTTTTGTGATTCAGCTTGAATTTTTATGGTTTGAATAACAGTAATAATCGGAAAAAAGATGTGAAAGAACTTTATGAAATTAATAAACTACACAAATTGCCTCATAAGTTTTTCCCGTCTTCCTATTTCATGAAAGTCTGATGTAATTTATAGATCTACTCATGTAAACATTTTATAATTATAATCTAAATAAAGCTCAGAAATAATTAACACTATAATATCATCGTAACTTACATTTTTTAATAATAATCCCTTAATTGTATTAAAACACTGAAATATTTAATTTGCAACATGTTGCAACCATCCCCACACAGTGTTAAACATCTTACATCAAAATGCAAATTGTGAAGAATGTACCTTCTGTAATCATCTTTAAATGACTTGGTCTATTAACAGACAGATGTAAGTTTATTGTATTAAAATTTGGTTTGTCTAATCCAAACTATGTCTGAGTGACGGAGTAAAACGCTAAGATTGTCGTAACTGTCCCCAGTCTCCCCTACTGATTTTTTTTTTTTACATAATATTCTGAAAAACTTTGCAAATTTAATGTTTAACTCAATTAATGATCACTTTAAATATAGCATGATATAATACCACAGGTTATTTTTAGTTTTAACTAGATTAATAACTTCATCTGTGTTATAAAATTGTTCATATTTGACACCTGCATTTGTTTTTGTTTTGTTTTTTTAAGTATAAGTTTAGTGTCTTTTAATTTCCACCTTTGCTCCATGTTTCCTCACACACACCTGTTTGTCACACACACACCTGTCTGAGTGTCCTCACCTGAAACGCTCCTGACCCGCCGTGTCCCAGATCTGCAGCTTGATCCTCTTCCCGGGCTCGATCTCCACCAGGCGGGAGAAGAAATCCACGCCGACCGTGGGGTCCGACACCTGGGCGAAGCGTCCCTCCGTGAACCGCCGGATCAGACACGACTTTCCCACCGTGGAGTCCCCGATGACGATCAGCCGGAACTGGTACAACCAGATCGCCTCCATCACTCTCTCTGTCCGCGTCCGTGGGTTTGTTTTCGTGGGTTTGTGTAAGGGTCTAAGGGTCTGTGCGCGTCTCTGTGCGCATGCGCGGTAAAGAGAAACATAAACAGGCGTCAAACAACAACATCAGAGTTTCCTTCTATTTACACGTTTAACCGCTGATATTTCTCATATAAAGATAATCAGTCTGTCCTGGGATGTTTTTTAATAAGTTTCTCTGTTTTTAATGTTTCACTCATGTCTTACTTCTGACGGATTCAGCGCTACACGAGATTGTACGGTGGCCCAAAGACGCAAACACTACAATAGCTTAGAAAAAAAAACAGAGAGACAGAAAAAGAAAATAAAAGTTATTTACAATGGTTGCTTTTTAATTTATTGATTTATAACTACGATTAATGCTTCACATTGTATTAAATTATTTTTTTTTGATTATCTTTACATTCATTGGTGGTAAATTGTTTTCTACTCTCTTTTTGTAAGATTTAAATGCTCTTTTTTGAGACTTCTAGTCTTAACTCTTATGTCCTGTTTACAGCTCATGTTTAAGGTCTTAAGCTCCTGTTTTAGCCTTTGGCTCTTGTTTTAGCCATTAGCTCTTGTTTTTGACTTTAGCCCATGTTTAAGCCTTTAGCACTGGTTTTAGCCTTAAGCTCACGTTTTAGGCTTTGGGTCTTATTTTCGGCTTTAGCTTATGTTTTAGCCTTTAGCTCATGTTTTAGCCTTTAGGTCATATTTTAGCCTTTAGCTCATCTTTTAGCCTTTAGCTCATCTTTTATAATTTAGCTCATCTTTTAGCCTTTAGCTCATCTTTTATAATTTAGCTCTTGTCCTATGCTTGAGCTCTTGTTTTATGCTTTAGCTCTGGTTTAAGCCTCTAGTTCCTATGTTAGCCTTTAGCTCCTGTTTTAGCCTTTAGCTCTGGTTTTAGCCTTTAGCGTTTATTTTAGCCTTTAGCTCTGGTTTTCGCCTTTAGCACTGTTTTAGCCTTTAGCTCCTGTTTTAGCCTTTAGCGTTTATTTTAGCCTTTAGCTCTGGTTTTCGCCTTTAGCACTGTTTTAGCCTTTAGCTCCTGTTTTAGCCTTTAGCTTTTGTTTTAGCCTTTAGCTCTGGTTTTCGCCTTTAGCACTGTTTTAGCCTTTAGCTCCTGTTTTAGCCTTTAGCGTTTGTTTTAGCCTTTAGCTCCTGTTTTAGCCTTTAGCTTTTGTTTTAGCCTTTAGCTCCTGTTTTAGCCTTTAGCTCTGGTTTTGCCTTTAGCTCATCTTCTAAACTTTAGCCCTTGTTTAGCCTTTAGCTTCTGTTCTTAGCCCAAGTTGATTTTCTTTTTGTGATTATAATTTTCTTTTTATTGTCTGTTTGTTCCATTGATTTCTTTAAGGAAAACCATGTTAGCCTGTTTTAATTTGTGCCACTGCTTGACGTTTTTCTCAGGCAGTTTCACAGACGGGATCTTCCATTTATTAAAAACTATTTTAATTTTACATTGTTTGTCTTCTTATTATGTTTTAGTCATTTGTTTATCCCTTCGGAGGCCTTCTTCAGCCACTTTTTTTAAGTGTCTGATTCTGTTTTTATGTTTGTTTTTTCCAGTCTTGTTCTCCTCACATGCCTCTTTTATTTCTCTTTAATTGTACATTTTTTTGCTTTGAAAATTGATTAAAGAAAGTTGCACCCTGGGATCTTTCTCCTTTATGCTTCACATGAATGCAAACATTGAAAAGTCTTTGTGTGTCTATGTCGTATGTACATTAAAGAATATTCCTTGAATAACTCAGATGTTTAACCTCAGTTTGGCCCCCGTCCAGGCCCCTGTAACCCCCATAACTGAGCTTCATTGTGCTCAGTGCGTGATTTAATTAAAACCACGAGATATCTGAGAAAAGCCTCTTATACTTTCCTCGTCACTTGATGGCGTCAATTGATGTTTTAATAAGCCAGCTTTCTGGATTATTGCCTCTTTTTGATTGCAGGATTTGGTATTTGAGTGTGTGACCTCGTTGGCTTGTTGATAAATTTGGATCGTAGCAACTTTTTTCTTTTTTTTCTTTTTTTGGTGACGAGATGTCTGAGTGACCCCGTTTCAGAGAGATTTCACTCAGATTCACTTCATAGGGAGAATTTTTGATTTTATGGACGTCAGACACATTTAAACAGTAGATTATCAAAACATGACAATTTCCACATTTTCCATAATTGCTCTTAAAGAAAGTCGGACCACACTTTGAACAAATAATGCAAAAAAAGATGTTTATTTACAGTCGTTTCTGTTATTTCTCATATTAAAGTGAAGTTTACTGAAATTAAAGCGGCGACCAACTCTTACAGAACACCGGTGTTATGGTGTTTATCTCTAATGTGAAGAAAAAAGGTCTTGAGTTACACGATTAAAGGCCTCAAACACCAAGGTTTCTCCCTATAGCTCTGCCACTGTTGGGTCTCTACAAGGCTGACCAATCAGAGTGAAGTGGGTTCGTGGAGCGGGGAGCCTTAAAGAGACAGCAGCAAAAAAAAAAAAGAGGCTGAAATAAGGGTTTTCTAAAACACCAGAAAGAGAAAACTAGGGACTTTATTTTGGGATGTGACTCATGTAAAGATACTACAGGGATACCGGAGGGACAAAATACAGATTAAAAAAGAAACAGACCCCTCTTTAAATGGCAGTGTAAACAAAAAAGCAAGCAATTTTCTGCATCATTCTGCTCAATGTGCAGTATAAGCTACATTATAAAAACAAATCCTAATTTCATGGTTAAAACAACTCATGTTTAAGCCTGTAGCTTGGGTTTTAGCCTTTAGCCCCCCTGTTAACTGTAAGGTTTAAGCCATTAGCCCATGTTTAAGTCTTTAGTCAATGTTTTAGCCCTTTGGTTGGAGTTTTTTAGCCTTTAGCTTGTGTTTAAGTCCTTAGCCCATGTATTAGCGCCAAGTCTATATTAGAGCCTTTTGCCCCTGTTTTAGCCTTTAGCTCATGTTTTAGCCTTTAGCTTGTGTTTTAGCCTTTAGCTTGTGTTTCAGCCTTGAGGTCTTGTTTTAGCCTTTAGCTCGTGTTTTATCCTTTAGCTTGTGTTTTAGCCTTTAGCTTGTGTTTTAGCCCTGAGGTCTTGTTTTAGCCTTTAGCTCCTGTTTCAACCCTTAATCTATGTGATTGCCTTCTGCATCTGTTTTAGCCTTGAGCCTGGGTTTAAACATTTAGCCTGTATTTCAGTCTTTAGCCAATGTTTTAGCCCTTTGGTTGGAGTTTTTTAGCCTTTAGCTTGTGTTTAAGTCCTTAGCCCATGTATTAGCGCCAAGCCTATATTAGAGCCTTTTGCCCCTGTTTAAGCCTTTAGCTTGTGTTTTAGCCTTTAGCTCGTGTTTTAGCCTTTAGCTTGTGTTTTAGCCTTGAGCTTGTGTTTTAGCCTTTAGCTCGTGTTTTAGCCTTTAGCTCGTGTTTTAGCCTTTAGCCCCTGTTTCAACCCTTAATCTATGTTTTTGCCTTCTGCTCCTGTTTTAGCCTTGAGCCTGGGTTTAAACATTTAGCCTGTGTTTCAGTCTTTAGCCAATGTTTTCAACCTTTGGTTGGCATGTTTTAGCCTTTCGCCTGTTTTTTATTCCTTAGCCCCTGTATTAGTGCTGAGCCTGTATTGGAGCCTTTTGCTCCTATTTAGCCTTTAGGTCTCTTTTTAGCCTTTAAATTATGCTCTATCACTCTTTTTTCTTCTCTTCTGTCTCTTCTCTGTCAGACAGTCCAGCTCCTGTTTCCACCATCCCTTCTGAATAAATCAAAGAAATCATTTTCAGCAGAGAAAAACACAGATCTCACTTTTCTAAATTGCCATTGGTTAATTTGACCTACTCCATCCCAATTGAGAAGCTACGAATTAGCATTTATAAAAAACAACAACACTTTTTTTAAACTCTGATAATCTCACTTTAAATTGTGGATTTTTATCAGGCAAATATCTAGAGATGAGACTTTGTCAAGATCACTCAGAAAGTCCTCACTGTCCCTTTAATACGGATATTTCCCTTTTATATCACTTTATTGAAGGTGTTTGATGATTAATACTTGTAAATATGATGTGTTTGCACTTTACTTAAATTAAAATATTTCATACTTTGATTTTACTGGTCATACTTTTGCACTTTGAGGCTACCGTACATTTGAACTTCAGGCTTTTGTTGATGTTTTTCAGTCTTATTCTCCATCGTTTCCCACCCTGAGCAGCTCAGTCCATCACTCTACGTGTCTCTTTGCTCCAGCTGTGTGTGAGCAGGCCACAGGGCGGGCAGACAGCCTCCCATCAGCCCCTGCGTGTGTCTATAGAGTCAGGTTGCGTAGCTGGCTCGGTATGCAAACATTAGTGGCTGAATCCCCGGTGAATAGTCGCCTTATGGGCTCACACACCGGATGCGTTTTATGGCTGTGGAGGTCCGGCACGACGCGCACACATCACATGTCACACATTAACATATCTGAGAGAAACAGCTGATTATTGTTGTTTGAAGGGATTTAACAGAGTTTAAATCTAATGTGGCACCAGGAGAGAGAAGAATCTGACTCCACTGCGCGTAAAATGTCGCTTTTTCAGCTTCTTTTAACTCCAACTGGAGGCTATAATTAGATCAAAGCGCATCATGAGGCGCGTAAAAAGGCACATTAAAGGATTTAAAGGTGTCTTACTTAGGTAGAGGAGTGTAGCTCAGGCCAGGCAGCTCGCTAGTCCCCTCGTTCCGCTCAGGACCAGGCTGATGTGGGCTCCATGGCTCCGTGGAGTCTGTGTGGATCGATCCTCAGGACGCAGCAGAAAAAAACTGTAACACCGCCTCCGGGACTCGATGTTTGTCTTGAAAACACAGCACAGGCCCCTGGAGTTNAAAAAAAAAAAAAAAAGAGGCTGAAATAAGGGTATTATAAAACACCAGGAAGAAAAAACTAGGGACTTCATTTTGGGATGTGACTCATGTAAAGATACTACAGGGATACCGGAGGGACAAAATACAGATTAAAAAAGAAACATACCCCTCTTTAAAGGGCAGTGTAAACAAAAAAGCAAACAATTTTCTGCATCAATGCTCAATGTGCAGTATAAGCTACATTATAAAAACAAATCCTAATTTCATGGTTAAAATAACTCATGTTTAAGCCTTTAGCTTGTGTTTTAGCCTTTAGCCCCCCCTGTTAGCTGTAAGGTTTAAGCCATTAGCCCATGTTTAAGTCTTTAGCCAATGTTTTAGCCCTTTGGTTGGAGTTTTTTAGCCTTTAGCTTGTGTTTGAGTCCTTAGCCCATGTATTAGCGCCAAGCCTATATTAGAGCCTTTTGCCCCTGTTTTAGCCTTTAGCTCATGTTTTAGCCTTTAGCTTGTGTTTTAGCCTTTAGCTTGTGTTTTAGCCTTTAACTTGTGTTTTAGCCTTGAGGTCTTATTTTAGCCTTTAGCTCGTGTTTTAGCCTTTAGCTTGTGTTTTAGCCTTTAGCTCCTGTTTCAACCCTTAATCTATGTTTTTGCCTTCTGCTCCTGTTTTAGCCTTGAGCCTGGGTTTAAACATTTAGCCTGTGTTTCAGTCTTTAGTCAATGTTTTCAGCCTTTGGTTGGCATGTTTTAGCCTTTCGCCTGTTTTTTATTCCTTAGCCCCTGTATTAGTGCTTAGCCTGTATTGGAGCCTTTTGCTCCTATTTAGCCTTTAGCTCGTGTTTCAGCCTTTAGGTCTTGTTTTAGCCTTTAGCTTATGCTCTATCACTCTTTTTTCTTCTCTTCTGTCTCTTCTCTGTCAGACAGTCCAGCTCCTGTTTCCACCATCCCTTCTGAATAAATCACAGAAATCACTTTCAGCAGAGAAAAACACAGATCTCACTTTTCTAACTTGCCATTGGTTAATTTGACCTACTCCATCCCAATTGAGAAGCTACGAATTAGCATTTATAAAAAAAAAAACAAAACACTTTTTTTAAACTCTGATAATCTCACTTTAAATTGTGGATTTTTATCAGGCAAATATCTATAGATGAGACTTTGTCAAGATCACTCAGAAAGTCCTCACTGTCCCTTTAATACGGATATTTCACTTTTATATCACTTTATTGAAGGTGTTTGATGATTAATACTTGTAAATATGATGTGTTTGCACTTTACTTAAATTAAAATATTTTATACTTTGATTTTACTGGTCATACTTTTGCACTTTGAGGCTACCGTACATTTGAACTTCAGGCTTTTAATGATGTTTTTCAGTCTTATTCTCCATCGTTTCCCACCCTGAGCAGCTCAGTCCATCACTCTACGTGTCTCTTTGCTCCAGCTGTGTGTGAGCAGGCCACAGGGCGGGCAGACAGCCTCCCATCAGCCCCTGCGTGTGTCTATAGAGTCAGGTTGCGTAGCTGGCTCGGTATGCAAACATTAGTGGCTGAATCCCCGGTGAATAGTCGCCTTATGGGCTCACACACCGGATGCGTTTTATGGCTGTGGAGGTCCGGCACGACGCGCACACATCACATGTCACACATTAACATATCTGAGAGAAACAGCTCATTATTGTTGTTTGAAGGGATTTAACAGAGTTTAAATCTAATGTGGCACCAGGAGAGAGAAGAATCTGACTCCACTGCGCGTAAAATGTCGCTTTTTCAGCTTCTTTTAACTCCAACTGGAGGCTATAATTAGATCAAAGCGCATCATGAGGCGCGTAAAAAGGCACATTAAAGGATTTAAAGGTGTCTTACTTAGGTAGAGGAGTGTAGCTCAGGCCAGGCAGCTCGCTAGTCCCCTCGTTCCGCTCAGGACCAGGCTGATGTGGGCTCCATGGCTCCGTGGAGTCTGTGTGGATCGATCCTCAGGACGCAGCAGAAAAAAACTGTAACACCGCCTCCGGGACTCGNCTCACACACCGGATGCGTTTTATGGCTGTGGAGGTCCGGCACGACGCGCACACATCACATGTCACACATTAACATATCTGAGAGAAACAGCTGATTATTGTTGTTTGAAGGGATTTAACAGAGTTTAAATCTAATGTGGCACCAGGAGAGAGAAGAATCTGACTCCACTGCGCGTAAAATGTCGCTTTTTCAGCTTCTTTTAACTCCAACTGGAGGCTATAATTAGATCAAAGCGCATCATGAGGCGCGTAAAAAGGCACATTAAAGGATTTAAAGGTGTCTTACTTAGGTAGAGGAGTGTAGCTCAGGCCAGGCAGCTCGCTAGTCCCCTCGTTCCGCTCAGGACCAGGCTGATGTGGGCTCCATGGCTCCGTGGAGTCTGTGTGGATCGATCCTCAGGACGCAGCAGAAAAAAACTGTAACACCGCCTCCGGGACTCGATGTTTGTCTTGAAAACACAGCACAGGCCCCTGGAGTTAATTTCCTTGTTGATGTCAGGGCCTGCGCGCAGAGAAAAACGCATCCAGAGCAGGTGCGATGTGTCCAAAAATAGGAAAGGAAAGCGGATCTTGCGCTTGAGAGTGGAGCAAAATGTGAACCACACCGGAGGCGCCTCTTTCAGTTTCGGTGACCGAGCTCCTGGAGGTTTATTCGGCCGCTGTCAGAGGGGAATCCCGCCGGATCATGCCTGTGTTTGCTGTGTGTTTGTGGGGCTTTCGCTGCTGATGAAATGGCAGCAGGAGCAGCAGCATCATATAGCCTGACTCATCCCGCATCAGTACCATTACCGTAAAGACCCGAGCAGAGGCGCAGCGCACCAGGAAATCTACCTCACCCAGGGCTGCTGGGAAAATGACGAAAAGGGGAACAAGTTGTTTTATTACGCAAACAAAAACACATTTATTCAGTAAAATAACATTTCTGCTGCTTTATCTGCTCTGTGTACTCTGTTTTAAATGTCTTAGTTTGTGTTTAAAAGCACAAGCTGCACACTCACTGCGCCACTTTAAAGACCATGTGCACATTCATCACTGCGCATGAGCGGAACTACACGAGCTCAAAGCTGGGAAGTGTAGTTTTTCCTCCTCTGTTAGAACTACAGAGATAAAATAAAGTAATTATGGATGAGTTTGTGCTGTAAAGTAAAGTAAATCAACACAAATAAGACAGGAAAAGGACATTAGTCAAATTAAAACTTTATTTTTGAAACAAAACCATAGATAACATATTTATTTACTTCACAGTACATTGTCACAAATAATAACATTGCACTACAATATTTATATTAAAGCTGTGTACTGGACTTTTCCTCTATAAAAAAACCTGCTTTTAATAAATTATAATAATAATAAGTCTTCCAAAAAGTCATTTGAACATCTGCTAACTTTAAATTTTAGATTCATGTCATGCAACTCTGACACTGTTGTACTTCCGCTTCAACCTAAGTGGGAATAATAAATTAAATAAAAATAAATAAATAAGAATGAGTGTTTTGATTGAACAAAATTGAATTAAAAAATGCAGTTTTTGTTTTTATATCCATGCCCCTTTTTGTTTGTTTGTTTGTTTGTTTGTTTTTTATTGTAATTGGACACAAATTACTCCAGATTCCATTTTTAACGCAACCCCAAAAGTCTCTTAAATCTATGAGGAAGCCAGATTCACGCGGATGAGGAATCACAAGCAAAACTTGACTTTTTGGGACTAATTTGAGGGAAAAAAATGTTTTTACAGTGTTTTGATTTTGCAACCAAAATATTTTGCTTTATATGTCAAGATGGATTTTTTTTCATTTGAAAGTTTGACTTTTTATCTTACAATATCTACAGTTTTTGACAAATTGTTGACTTAATATCTCATTAATTTGACTTTTGTGTCATCATTTTGACTTTGTACCTAAAAAATTTGACTTTTATCTCAAAATTTAGCATTTTAATTTAATAACTTTTACTTTTATCAACAAATGAAGACTCTTTCTCCAAAATTTGTATCTTTTCATCTCAAAATAAAGACCTTTCAACTCATAATTCTGACTTTTTGTCTCGTATGTTTGACCTTTTAACCTCAAAAGTTTGACTTTTATCACATTATTAAGCATTTTAATCCAATAATTTTTACTTTTATCAACAAGTGCAGACTCCTCATCCAAAAATGTTTATCTTTTTTATCTTGAAATTGCAACTTTTATCCCCAAATTAAGCATTTAATCAAATGATTTCCACTTAAATCAACAAATTGAGACTCTTTATCCAAAATTTCTATCTTTTTATCTCATAATTTAGACCTTTCATGTAATAATTTTGACTTTATTGTCTTGAAGGTTGCCTCAATATCTTAAAACTTGGCTTTTCCTCTTATAATTTTGACTTTTTGTCTCAGATGTTCCACTTTTTATCTCAAAATTCTTCACTTCTAGGTCTCATAATTTTGAATTAACATAAAAAAAGAAATAATAAAAAAGAAAACTCAGCGAAATAAAGTTTTTATGTTCACTTCTTTCTTAACAGGCGGAAATAAACTTATTCATGCTCATACAGTTTGGGGGCGTGGTCATCCTCGCTTCTCGTGAACGCGCCGCTGACATGCGCGTTCATGCGCATGAGATCAGCTGGCAGCGACTCAGAGGAAGAGATGTGCACACAAACCGCAGGCACAACAGATAACAACTGTTGTTTTCACACTTTTTTTTCTACTTTTAGCTTCACGCAGCAGTTTTTTTAAACTTATTTCCTCCTGTTGTTGTTTCTGAGCGCAGGTTTGTGTCAGTTTAACGCGATTTTTACCTCTTTTTTCCCAAAATGAGGCAGAAATCTTCCTCTAATGAGTGACTTCAGCTGCAGCTCTGAGCTTTCTGCCTCTTTTAGCCAAACCCTCCGTATTTCGCAACTCTTCCTCCTCCTAATTAAAGACCTCAGTCCGGCTCAGTCTGTGCGCGCTCAGACGCGGAGCTGGATCCCAGGATGCAGAACGAGCGCCTGCTCAAAGTCCTGGTCATCGGGGACCTGGGGGTGGGAAAAACCTCCATCATCAAGCGGTACGTGCACCAGATCTTCTCGCAGCACTACAGAGCCACCATCGGCGTGGACTTCGCTCTCAAGGTCCTGAACTGGGACCAGAGGACGGTGGTGAGGCTGCAGCTCTGGGACATCGCAGGTTTGTCTGAGTGAAAAAAAAAACATTTAGACATTTAAATTAACATAATTAACATGATCAAATAAGAAACAACTGGTTTAACTCGTTACAGGAGTTTAAAAAAGTAGAATCAGCTCATCTGCAGACTGAGTTTAGAGTAAAGAATAAAGAATAAAATGCTCCTTTATGTGTTGAGAAAACTCTCTCCTCTAATCTAAATGAACTTTTCAGCTGGATTAACTGAAAATGCATAGTCACAAAGCTGAAAACAGGCTTTTTTTTCTGCTTATGAGATTATTCAAATTCAGCTTTTGGTTGCAAAATGTTTCAAAATGCAAAAGCCAACACTGTGCACCATGATGTATGATTGCAAACTTTTTCACTGCAACAGTTGGTTTTTGTCCAACTTAAACAGTAAAATATCAAAACAAATAGTCACACCTTACTTCAAAAATGTCAAAATAGTTGCATGTTTAATATCTGTCAACAATAATGGATTCTGATGTTGCTCTTAAAAATTAAAATAGTGTTTTTTAAAGATGAGGTGTTTATGAATTAGGGCCTGTGTCCACTAACTTTTTAACCTTTTTACATCAGCATCTCCTGTTTTCTTTGCAGGAAAGTTTAGGTCAAGTTTTTTAAGCAATAATGTCTCCATGGAGTAAACAGGTTAATGTCGCTGCATGAGGGGAATCCTACTAAATAAGGGCCTGTGTCCACTAAATGAAATTTAACCCAGTTTAATCACATGACTAATAAAGTTTCATTTCCTCTGAAACTGATAGTTTTATTTTTCTAAGCTCTCTGTGTTATGGATGCAAAGGTGTCCAAGGAATCTTTTTTTTTGCTACCAGTGTAAAGTCTGTATCAATAAGGGCCTGTGTCCACTAATGAGTAGCACTCTTTTCCTAACAGGTGAAAATTAGTCACATTTTTTAAGCTTTTAGGATCTGGGGTGCAAAAATACTCAGCTGTTTTTTGTTGTCACATCTGTAAAACCTGTATGAATAAGGGCCTGTGTCCACTTTCTGCAGTTTTTACATCTGCATGGCCTACTACCCTCAAAAGGGAAATTTCTGCCAAGTTTTCTAACCTCAAAGCATCCTAGGAACAAAAGTGATTCTCAGGACTTAGCTTTTTAAAGTTACTGGATGAGAGAAA
Source organism: Thalassoma bifasciatum (assembly GCA_008086565.1). NCBI lineage: Eukaryota > Metazoa > Chordata > Actinopteri > Labriformes > Labridae > Thalassoma > Thalassoma bifasciatum. The sequence goes on along the minus strand of RPOG01000592.1, from coordinate 6,192 downwards.
CCTGCATGAATAAGGGCCTGTTTCCACTGGCAGCAGTTTTGCCCGTTTTCTGTGCATAAGTGATTCAGTTTCACTTTCTAAGCTCTCAGCATCCTTGGTGTAAAAAACTCAAGGAGTCAGACACTTTTTGTCCTTGCATGACTGAAATCTGCAAACATAAGGGCCTGTGTCCACTGAATACAGATCTTACATTAACAGCGCTTGTTTTCTTCTTTCTTTGTAATTTTTTGTCACAGCATGTGTTATTGAAACCTGCTTCTATAAGGGCCTGTCTCCACTAAGTGCTTTTGCATGACTAGTGCCATTGTTTGTGGACACAGGCCCTTACTTTGTGAAAGTGCGGGCAGTGGTTCTCAACGTTTTCTAACTCAGGCCCCACTTTTAAGTCTTAAGAAAGTTTGCAGCCCATATCAAATGCCTTTTTAGAATCTTATTTGAAACGACGACCCAAAATGTAATAACTGGTCAATAATGTAACAGATTCTAAGCCCAAAACAAAATAACCTTTTGCCTAAAATGTAACAATTTGCAACAGTTTAAGTCAGTTATTACATTTTGACTTTTAATACATTCTTTTTTTTGTATTTTGGCTTTCACTTTTGTCACATTTTTGAAAAGTTATTATATATTTTTTATCACGTTAGGTTACCTATTGACTGCTAACATGCCCTCTTAGCTGACATTTTTTATATATGAATATCTGAACATTCTTAATTTCCGAACCTAACATGTATCTTTCTTAATTTATTTGTATCTTGTAACTTTATATCATTACACTCCACTTAAATCAGACTATTTGGGGAAATAATTTGGCGGCCCACTTGTAATACCTTCACGGCCCGATAGGGGGCCGGGATCCACAGATTGGGAACCACTGGTGTAGAGAGTTCAGTATTTTTTTTTTTTTTTTTTTTTTTTTTTTTTTTTTTTTTTTTTTTTTTTTTTTTTTTTTTTTTTTTTTTTTTTTTTTTTTTTTTATCATACCAACTTTTTAAGATTCGTAGTTAACTGTGGGTACTTTAAACTTGAATAAAGTTCATAAAACATTTGATGTAAATTGTTGAAGTGTCTCTTTGTTGAATCTTTGGCTGCATCTTCCTGACACAATCAATGATGATGATGCAAATTGAAGCAGCTCAAAAATGTGGTTAAATAAAATGTTGCGTTAACACAGCAGCACTTCCTGTTAACTGGTTAAACAGAGAGTCAGAGAGTTGAGTGTTTATCAGCGTGGGAGCTGATAGCAGCTGTAATTTACATGAACATCAGTCTGAAAATGGACTTTAAACCAGTTACAGTGATGGTTTCACACCAGAGTCTCTTTATTTAACCGTGTCACTGTTTTTTTTTTAACTCACACACTCAGCAGAGAATCGTCAAGGTAACGATGATCACATCACAGCTTTGAGTGATCATCTAGATAACAGAAAAAAACTCTTTTCTGCTTTTAACGTGCTGCATTCAGGGTCAACGTGTTGTGTTAGTGTCCTGCTGAGAGGGTCATGTGTGTGTGTGTGTGTGTGTGTGTGTGAGTGTGTGTGTGTATCACCTCCTCACTCGCTGATTCACCACCACATCAGTATCATGTGGAGGAAGTTAACGTTCAGGATAGAGACTTATTCATACACTCACACACACACACACACATGATCACGTACTGGCAGTTTGCACACACACACACACACACACACACACACACACACACAGATTCAGACAAACAAAGCTGCAGTAGAATCATTTTACCAGGTAAGAAAAACAATATTTATTTAGTGATTCAAAGTGAGTAAAAAAGAAGTTTCCTTGTTTTTTTTTAGGTGTGTAATCAAGTTAAATGAGTTTCAGCTCAGTTTTGGCGTCATGTGACTTTTTCTCTTTCTGTCGTTTTTTCTGTTAAAAGGTCAAGAACGTTACGGGAACATGACCAGAGTTTACTACCGAGAAGCCGTCGGCGCCCTCGTCGTCTTCGACATGACACGACTCTCCACCTTCCAGGCCGTCCTCAAGTGGAAAGGAGACCTGGACTCAAAGGTAGATCAGAGGAGTGAAGCTGAAACATACAGAGCTCCCCCTGGTGGCTGGGTGCGGTACTGCTCATTAATGTGTTCTGGTTCTGTTAGGTCGCTCTCAGCAACGGGAGGACGGTTCCCGCCGTTCTACTCGCCAACAAGTGCGATCAGCGGCGTCACGGTTTGTGTCCGAAGCTGCCAAAACTGGAAAACTTCTCCAGAGATTACGGATTCGTGGGCTGGTACGAAACGTCGGCAAAGGTGAGACACGGTCAAAACATTTACGTCTCTAGATCTGAGTCAGAATGAGAAAAAAAAACTTTTTTAAGCTCTTGTTACCATGGAAGCACATTTCTGACAGTAAAAAGTTATGAAAACTGGACTGTGATGCCTATTTTTGTTTTTTTTTTGCTCACATTATGTCAAACTTTGGGGTAAAAAAAACAGAATAAAGAGATAGAAAGTCTTTATCATGAGGAAAAATTCAAGATTAAGGGGTTAGAGACAAAATTTTGAGAACTTGAGACAAACTAATGAGGATAAGAGGTAAAACTTTGAGTTTAACTGTCAAAATTGAAAGGTTAAAAGGCTGAAATTTGAAATGAAAAGTCAAAATTTTATGATGTGAAAGTAAAAATTTTGAAATAAAAAGTCAGAGTTTTGGGACAAAGTCAATTTTTTTTACATATATAGGGACAATTTTGAGGTAAAAGGCCAAAATATGAGCTCATTGTGAAAAAAAAGGATTCTATGTCAAAATTTGGGGATGAAAAGTTGAAATCTGGGAAAAAAAATATCAAAATCATCAGATGAAAAGTTGAAATTTGAGATGAAAAGTCAAAATCTTAAGATATCAAAGAAAAGAAATTGAATGAAAAGTCAGAGAAATTAGATAAAAAGTCAAATTTTGAGACAAAAACTCAACATTTTGAGAAACAAAGTTAAATTTTGAGATAAAAATGTTTAACTTTGGGATAAAACTTGAAATTTATGGATGAAAAGTGGAAAATGAGAAAATTGAGTCAAAATGATCAGATTACAGTTAAAAATTTGAGATAGAAAGTCAAACTTTCAAGATTTTTAGCTGAAATTATTAGACACAAAGTCCAAATTTTGAGTCAAAAACTCAAGTGAATAAGTCAAAATTCTGACATAAAAAGTTGTTTAAAAGTTAAAATCATTTTTTTCTTTCAGGATTTTTTCTAAAACCAAACGCCTTCTAAACCCTCGAACTTCACACACTAGAAACATTTGGATGATCTGTGGCGCTCATGTTCTCGCTCCTCTGATTTAATTTCCATGATCTAATCATTCAGCAGATCAGTATCTGGCGCTGAAGCACAGAAGTTTTCTTTCATGTTGCTGAACAATGAAGAACCTTTGTGCTGAGTTTTTAACCTCCTGCCCTTTGCTTTCGTTTCCCTTTTTAACCTCTGATCACTTTTTAATCCTCTTTTTATGAACATGAACCTCATGATTTAGCGTCTTTCACTTCAGGTTTATGGTTTTGTTTGGCTCAGTTTTAGAAACAGGAAGTGACCAGAAGAGACGGAGTAAACTGGGTCATGTTTTGCGGTGATTTTTAACCCATGCGGTGACTTCCACTGCAGAGCTGTGTCTCTTTTTAAAGGGAACCCCGACTGTAAGGACTAATGGGCATGAATCTGCTTAAATGTTTGTCTCAAACTAGAATTTTTTGTTAAAAGACATAACAAATTGGTTTTTCTTTTAAAAAAAAAATACAGTTTAAAACACAGTTTCTATCCTTCGGGCGCCGCCATTGTTTTACTGCCACAATGCATTCTGGGTTGATGACGTAGATTGGTTGCTTGGTGCCGAGCATCTGGATTTGGCCGTTTCCTCACTACTAGTCGCCGTAAGTCACGAGGTTTGAGGAGGGAAAAAAACATAATAATGCCACATGTGGCTGCTTTTGGGTGCACTTTTCAGTCCAAAGGAAACAAGGAGACTGATGTTAGTCTGCACAGCTTCCCAAAAGACAAGAAAAGAAGGAAGTTGTGGGAAATGGCTTGTGGGCGTAAACAACTTCCCATGGAGCCGCGGCTATGTTCTGGCCACTTCTCCCCAGAAGCATTTGCTGCATTTAGCCGGCCCATGCTGATGAAAGAGCTGACAGGTGTGGGTCATTATAAACGGAGACTAAAGCCAAATGCTGTGCCGACTATTTTCCAACACAAACCCACAAAACTTCCTCGGGAAACCACTGAAGTCCGCTCCAGGACTTATATGATCCTGCATGAGATCCAGCCCGGTGCAACCATATGACGTCACTAATCAACTAATCAAATTTTATACAAACTAAGATATTTTGAGAGATTTTATTCTCGTTCTTATGTAGCTGGTAAAAACACTGATCATTTAGGAAAATGACGTTCTGGTAGCCAGGGTTCCTTTTAACACCTCTCTCTCTTTCCCTCCAGGACAACACCAACATCGACGCCGCCATCACCTGCCTGGTGAGGAGCATCATGTCGGTGGAGGAGGAGAGAGAATCGGGCGACGCGTCCAGACCCGAAGCTGACGGCAGCGTTCTGGTTCTTCCTCGGTTCGACTACAACAGGAAGGAGAAAGGACTGAGCGGCTGTTCGGGATGTTCGTCACACAAACCCAGAGACGGAGACAACGTGTGAGAAAGAAACAAAGAGATCAACTCTGAACTGAGAGACTGAGAGAAAACAGATTCACAGCACGATTCTTCTGTTCCGGCTTCAATCTCAAAGGTTTTCCTTTTAAAACTTTTAATAATCATATTTATAAAAGAACAAATTGTTTCAAAAATATTTAAATATTCAGTCTGCAGCACAGCAGATAAAAAAGATGTTTGGTTTCATTTAGAAGATTCCTCAATGTAATACCACAAGTGACCAGCAGAGGGAGGTGGCGCTAACACAGGTGAAGAGTCTACAGGTGTAATAAAAAAGTTTTAGACACTGCTCGTTTCTAAATGTAGTAAATTTGTTTCATGCAGGAACAGTTTAAACCTTTTTACCCCAGAAAGTGACTGAAAGTTGGACTTTAATTAATATTTCACTGTTATTGATTCTAGTTTTGAATGGTAAACAATGTATTTAAAGAAAACTTTAACCTTTGACAGTTTCGCTCTGTGATTTCTCAACAGTTTGAATGTGTCATTTTATGTTTTTATAATAAAATATACAAAGATTTTTTTCTTTTATCTTTTATTATCAAAAATTAACAGATAATAAATGTCATAACAATTATTCTCCTGAGGCTGAATACACAAACAGATGACAAACACTATATACTAAACACCCACTAATACTAATATATATATAAAATCCTCTTGTATGAGTCCACAGTGAGTCCACTATTCTCCATCCATCCACCAGGTGGTGTCAGATTTCTTGTTTTCTACTCACTTCAGCATCTACGAGCAGTGATTCTTCAATTAATAGAAGAAAAATGTATAAAAAATACTTCTGTACAACCCTTCTTTAGCTGTACTTAAAAATTCAAAATCAATACCTGTTTGTTATTAATTGAGAAGTATATTTTTTCCACAACAACCAATGATTTGAAATGTTCCTTTAAAACTAAGCATACGCACTAATATTCTTTTTTTTGGGGGGTCACAAATCCAAACTACTGTCCACAATAAGCACAGCTGTACAATTTTGTCAAGTTGTTTAGCACTAATGTGAATTAAAGTGATAGGTTATCTTATAAAGTAAGGACAATGGGATATAAAAAGATATCCAAGGAACTGAGGATGCCAATAAGTAGAGTTCAAACTCTAATGAAGAAGTGGAAAATGAGGAATTATATCAGGTAGACCAACAAAAATTTCAGCTACAACTGCCAGGAAAATTGTTCAGGATGCAAAGAAAAAACTACAAAATAACTTCAGCTGAAATACAGGACTCTCTGAAAGAATGTGGTCTGGCTGTTTCAAGATGCAAAATAAGGAGGCACTTGAGGAAAAATGGGCTGAAGAAAGACATTTCTACACAAATGCCACAAAGTATCTCACTTACAATACGCCAAACAGCACAGAGACAAGCCTCAAAACTTCTGGAACAAAGTCATTTGGAGTGATGAGAGCAAAAGTGAACTTTTTGTCCACAACCATAAACATTGTTCCATTTGGAGAGGAGTCAACAAGGCCTATGATGAAAGGTCCACCATTCCTACTGTGAAACACGGA
>RPOG01000591.1:242399-290026 GCA_008086565.1 Thalassoma bifasciatum | reverse complement strand
GATGACCGTTGGCCTGGACGCTGGAGTCGACCAGGAGAGCTCGCCGCTCCTCTGCGAGCGAGGACGACTGGTCTTTGAAGGCCAAGATGATCTGCTCCAGGACCAGGACCAGGAAGAAACCCATCGCCATGATGAACTCAGGCAGCGGGAACTGGAGCTGTGCAAGAAAAACAACCGAGTTTAGTCGGATTTAATATAAAACTTTAGAGACAGGGTTACTGCACATCCTTAAAAAGTCTTAAATTCATGTTTTTAACCCTCTGATGAATGAATTATAAAAGTCAGTGTCGGGGCGCTGATGGCCTAGTGGATATGGCCGCACACCATGAGGCTTGCCCTGGAGCGGGTGGCCCAGTTTCGATTCCCACCTGTGGCCTGTTTCCCGCATGTCATTCCCCACTCTCTCCCCCTTTCCTGCTCTATCCACTGTCCTCCTCGATCCAATTAAAGGCAGAAAAGCCCAAAAAATATCTTAAAAAAAAAAAAGTCAGTGTCAGGATTTTTCCCTTGAGTGTTTTTATTTGTCAGTTTAAATATTTGTATCTGAGCATTCAACATAAAACAGTGTGAACTTAATGTAAATATGACTTTTCTTCTTTTTCATAAATAATCTTTTTTTAATGCTTTGCAAAACATTTTAACTCTCTTTCATCCATTTTAACACTGAATAATTTCTAGTTGATAAGCTTTTTCACCCTCAAATATTTCTCTATAACTTAAAAAAAAACAAATGTTTGGGGAAAAAATTGAAAATATTTTTTCAGGCCCTAAGAAGAATAAAAATATCCTGACACAGGTTAATATGAATTTCCACCACATGAACCATTGAATTTAGGAGTAAACAACTGTAGTGACCACTATGCACCACAGAGTTAAAAAGTCTTAAATTCATTAAAATTTTATATTCTGGTCTTAAATAAACTACTCAAATTTGTCAGGCCAATTTTTTATTTTTTTTTTGCAGGACTTTTCGAGAAGGAGACTTAGACTTTTACACACAGCCATTAATCAGAGAAAATCACTTTATGTTCAATAAATAGACAAAAAGTAAACTTGAATGACTCTCTTCAGAGTCAGTATTTTATTAGAGAGGATTCAAATGTTTGCAAAAAAAAAAAAACCTTTCTCTACACTGCAAAAACTCACTAGAAATCTCACTAACTCATGTTTTATTTCAGTAAAATTTGTTTTATTACTCTTGATAATGAGCTTTAATCTACTGATAAGTCCTGTAAAACGTCTTATTTCAAGTTATTTAAAGACAAAAATGAAGTCTGAATTGCTTGTAACAAGTCAAAAAATGTGTCAATGAGATAAGAAAAGAAGTTTTTTCCTAATTTCAAGAAACTTTGCGAGTAAAATTTTCTTATCCCATTGGCAGATTTTTTTTAATAAGATGTGAAATTGTCATTGAAGGAGCTTTAAGTCTGATTCGATCACATTTCCTGAGAAATAAGACTTCGAAATGACACATTTTGGTGCTTTGTGTCAGTACTTGTGCGATATCCCACAACTTTGTCAGCACGTATATACCTCACATTTTTAAGTAGATTGTACATACTTTATAGTTTTTGATCTTATTTCTATATTTAAGGGTTTTTTTTAAATATAAGACACTTCTGATTTTATTTCTACTTTCCTATATATATTTTTTATGACTCAAACTCTATTGAATTTTAATTTTTTACAAAATCAAACCAAAACAAACATAAAAAAAATGAAGAACAATTAAAATACACAATCTCAGGTAAAAAAATTTCGTGCTTAACATGACCAGCAGCCTCTCTAAGAAATAACCACATCACTGCTTTGTGTCTACTTTCTTATATTTTTAACACTTTCTTGAATGGGAGTAGCTGTGAACAAAAAAGCAATTTCCCCTGTGAGATCAATAAAGTATTTCTCATTTTGAATCCTGGATTACAAACTGTGGAATATATGAAAGTGAAACTGTTTTTAATTCCTCACAGGGCCTTTATATAAATGCTATGGTGTTCTCAAGTGTTCAACAAGCTGAATTTACAACCTCCGGAAAACAAGAAGTGCAGTGAGGCTTTAAAAAAAACCCAAAACATCAAACACGACGCGGTGAGAGGCAGGAAGTGCGGGAAGAAACACACACACACACATACGTGTATTTAACACATAATGGGGACTTGACTCTGTGAATGTGGATTAATAAGGGACGAAGAGAATGTCACTTAAAGCGACGGCGTCCTCAAACGAGTGGCTGTCAATCACGATAAAGTCCCCACAAGTATGTAAAGACAAACACAGTGTTTCCACAGAATTTAGCTTCTGCCTGTCGAAGCAGCTGGAGGTTTATTCAGTGTTGTTTGAGGGGGAGGAAAGCGATTCCCGTTAAACACTCCCCTACACACACACACACACACACACACACACACACACACACACACACACATAACACGCACACACAGCAGGTTTCCCAGCAGTGTCTTTTTTAGTATTAACCTTCAGCTGCCCTCCGGTGCACAAACCTCACATTAGAGGCGTTATTTCCTCCGTGCTGCATAAAGTCACACTTTGCTTTGAGCCACTTTTTCTGGGTCATTGGCTGAAAAGTTTGGGTTTTTTCAAATTAAGCTGAACACGCAGAATTATGTCTCTCATATTTCTGAAATTTAAGGCAGGTAGAAATCATGCGTGGAGAATAAACCATCAATACTCTGGTTTCCTCTTTTTCTCTAGCGTAAGAAGCAAACTAAGGACCCAGAGAAAGCAGGTATCCTTTCTTTCTTTTTTTCTTTTCAAGTCAATAAATTGTTTAAAATCCCGAAAAGCTGCATCTTGTGCACAGAAAATTCACTGGAGGAATCCATAAGAATAATTATAATCATAAATTTTAATTAAAAGCACCTTTCTCAACACCCATAAGGCATTTCACAACAAGAATAAAAGCAGAAATACACAACTAAAGAAGGTAAAACAACAAGCAAAGTTGCAAAGATTAAAAAAAAAAAGAAAGATAAGGGGATCGGTATAGGTATTGGTATCGATAAAATCTTATCAATTCCATTCCCTAATCTGTATATTGTAGCCAATAGCACAATTTCTTATGCATGTTTCAAAGGTTTTAGAAAAGAAAAAACAATTTTTTATGCATATCTATAATTTTTTTTACTACAACTATATAATAATTTTTAATTACCTATGTAACCGTCATTAACTGAATTATTTTACATAATTTTCTTTGACTGTTGATCAATTTGTAATTTTATCAAGTTACAAAAATAATGTTTTGACTCTGAGAATCATGCTGTAGAATGATCTCAAAATGTGGAAATTTTGAGATAAAAGTCAAATTAATGATATATATAGTCAAAATTTCCACTTCCTAACTTTTTTTTTTAAACTTTTGAACTTTTTAAGTCAAAATCAATTTCGACGCCAATTGAGGTTTGTTTATCTGAGGTTTATCAGGCACTAAATTTCTACATTTTCATTATAAAAAGATTTGCAAAACATAAAATTCTGGTTTTGTTTATATTTCATACAACATCTTAACTCTTTCAAACAGGGGTTGTACATTTTTGGATCAACAGAATCTGTATTACTTATTCTCTAGTGCCACCATGAGGTCGATATTGACCTTGACTCTTAAACTGAAAGCAGCTGCTGAATAACTCTCCAGACTCCGCTGACAAAAACAGTAATTTAGCCTCAAAGAACAACAAAGCTGGTCCACGTCTGCCTCAGTAAATATTGTTTTGGGTCTGAACTCGTTGTTGAAAACACAAAGTCACCACACAAAGAAAAGAAAAATGGCAGGAGTGGATGAGCTTTTTCTGCAAAGCTTTTTCAAAACAGCTGACTGTGCATTTTCCTGAACTAAATCTCATATATTTAATGAGTTTTAAACCTTTACCCCTAATCTGTCTGACTCTATTTTACGACCCTTTGTTTCTCTGTAAAGTGTTAAATATTGCTCTTCTATGACTCTGTTATCTTTCTCATAACACAGACCTTATGTTTCTGTTTCTGTTTCTGTATCTTTACGACACAGACAGTTTAAAGTGTGATCTCACCATCTAGGGCTGAACGGCTTCAGAAAAAGATCTTATTACGATGTTTCTGGCAGATGCAGCGAATTCAATTCGATTCACAATTTTCTTTAAATCAAACTTTGGTGAAATTTTCACAATTTAAAGTCAATTTACAAACTTGACAGAAAATTACATCAAACCATTGAAACATCAAAAGCTTTTACTCTAATGCCCGGATGAAAATAAAAACTGAAGGTAAGAATTGTTTCAAACTTTGAGATGAAAGGTTAACATTTTAATATGAAAAGTGGAAATTTTGAGAAATAAAGACAAAATTCTGAGACAAAAAGTCAATAAATTTCCAGAGTTTAAGAAATCAATTCAATATGATGTGAAAAAAGTCCAAACTTTCTCATTTTAGGTCAAAATTTCAAGACGTTAAAAAGCCTACGTTTGAGATAAAAAGTTGAAATTTTGATGTAAAAAGTAAAAACTCTAAGATTTAAGTCAAAATTATATGAAATAAATACAAAATAAACCCTCATTTCATGAATAATCTTTTTTTTAATGCTTTGTGAAACATTTTAACTCTCTTTCATCCACTTAAACACTGATTAATTCGTAGTTATTACGCTGTTTCACCCTCAAATTTTTGTCTATAACTTTTTTTTTTTAAATATCTATATTTGGTAAAAGAATTGAAAACATTTTTTCAGGCCCTAAGAGGAATAAAAATATCCTGACACAGGCTAATATGAATTTCCACCACATGAACCATTGAATTAAGGAGTAAATAACTTTTAAATAGGTGTCTAATGTAGTGACCACTATGCACCACAGGGTAAAAGGATAAATATAGATAGATAGAATTGTTTCAAACTTTGAGATAAAAACTCATTATTTTAATATGAAAAAGTGGGAATTTTGAGAAATAAAGAGAAAATTCTGAGACAAAAAGTCAATAAACTTCCAGAGTTTAAGAAATTAATCTAACATTATGTGAAAAAAGTCCAAACTTTCTCATTTAAGGTCAAAATTTTAAGATGACAACAGTCTATGATAAAAAGACTTTGTTTAAAAAAAAGGCAATGTTTGAGAAAAAAGTTGAAATTTTGATATAAAAAGTCAAAATTCTAAGATTTAGGTCATAATTTTACAACATAAATACAAAATTATAGGATAAAAGGCAAAAAAAAAAAATTTTAAGGAGATTTTTAGATAAAAAGGCGAAATTTGACTTTTCTCAAATCCCTAAAACTTATTCCTGTTATTTCTAAACCAGATTTTCTAAAGTGTATTTTTCGTTTTAAAAACTAAAGAACAAAAAGAGCATTCTTTGACTCGTGACTTTTAAAAATGAACTAGTGCAAAATATCCCTAATTGTGTCAAGTTAAATAAAATAAAATACAAAACAATTCAAAACAAAATTCAACAATCTCAAGGAAAAAAGGATTTTTCCAACAGTCTCACACTCAAAGACAGGTGTGTGTGAAACAGCTGATTTAACAGATCCTGGGTCAGTCAGGAGCAAAAAAAAAAAAAATCGCAGCTTTAGCGATCACATGATCACGATGTTGGAAATTTCGATCAGAAGATGATAAATCGTTCAGCCCTACCGTGATCCCTGCGTCCCTGAAGGCATCATTGATGCTCTGCAGGTAGTCGGGCAGCAGGTCCAGCAAACAGGTGGCCAAGAAAACGCCTCCAGCAAAACAGCTGATCAGACTGAGAAGGCGGCGCCGCAGATCTGCAGAAATAAAGACTCTGAAATCAAACTTGAGCTCGAATTGACAGATGAAGAAATGAAGTTATGACTTTGTATGGTTTTGTTTTTTTACCGGGGTCGACGCTGCAGCGACCTGCCCCCCGGACAACGCAGAGCGGCGTGAATCCAAACAGCAAAGTGACGGACAGCAGCACCACCAGCGCCCCGAGTTTTATCTCCAACGCGGGGACGGCGGCCGGGTTGGCGAGCAGCTCCGCCGTTCCCTTCCCAGAAGACAAACGGACGGACATCTTTGGTTTGGTTTGTCTTCCCCTCCTCTGTTACTGATAGAAAAGATCACGAACCGCTGCCATGGGGATGACGTAGATGAGGAACGTCTGACTGAAATTACAAAAACACATGTATGGGTCAATGACAAAAAGAGGGTCTAAAAAGTATGAATAATAGTTATATAGTTATATAGAATTATGTTTTCTAACAGATTTCAGTAGTTGACCAACATTTCAAAGTTTTTAGGTTCATTATTTTTTAGTATTTTTAACTTGAGCACCCAAAAATGTCAGGTGGTACAACCAAATATATGAAAATATATTTATATGTTCCTGTTATTTTTTCTGTGTGAAATTATTGGCAAGTATCTCTCAAGTGTCTGTAGTGACTCATACATTTTCATTTTGTGTGTTTCATTTCTTTTATTTGTGAATAAGATAAATAATTTGATGTTAAAATAACATTTCACATTATTACATTGGTTGTACCACCTGACATGGAAATTGTTCCAGTCACCAATGAAGTGAAAAAACCTTTTTTATCAGTATTTCAGAGAAATCTACAAACTTTTCCACTTGGTCACAAATGTCATTTGGGCTCCTCTGGCTGATGCAGTTTCCTGTTTCCTGTTTTATTCTCTTCACTTTAAGGGTCTAAAAACTTATTTTTAAAAAGTTCTTTGAAAATGGATAAAAACATATTTCTGAGTGAAGAATTATGTTTTCTAACAGATTTCAGTAGTTGACCAACATTTCAAAGATTTCAGGTTCATTATTTTTTAGTATTTTTAATTTGAGCACCCAAAAATGTCAGGTGGCAATTCATATTCAGCAGACCACGAGAACAGCGTATTTTCATCTTCGTAACATTAGGAAAATCAGGCACTTCTTGTCTCAGAGCGACGCGGAGAAACTAGTCCATGCTTTCGTCTCCTCTAGGTTAGATTACTGTAACAGAGAAAATAGTCCGACGAGATTTTTCAGATAATCCTGGGAAGTCAATCAAGTCTTGCGACGTCGAGCCCATAACTGACCTTGGTCCTCCTCCCAACACATTTCTCCAGTATTGGCTTCTCTACACTGGTTACCTGTAAAATCTAGAATAGAATTTAAAATTCTCCTCCTGACCTATAAAGCCCTAAATAACATTGGGCCGTCCTATCTTAGACAGCTTATAGTTCCATATTATCCGTCTAGATCACTGTGGTGCCTGTGGTCTCTAAAAGTAGTATGGGAGGTCGAGCCTTTAGTTATCAGGCTCCTCTTCTCTGGAACAACTTACCAGTCGAGGTCCGGGGGGCGGACACCCTCTCTATTTTTAGTAGTAGACTTAAAACTTTCCTTTTTGATAAAGTTTATAGTTAGAGCTGGATCAGGCCTGAACCAGCTCTTAGTTATGCTGCTATAGGTTTAGACTGTTGGGGTGAAACTGACACACTAGGCTTCTGTTTCCCTTTCTCCTCTATCTGTCAGTCTAACTTTTATCTTAATGCACTATTATAGTTATTAACCATGATCCTCTGGGAGTCTCTGAGCTTGTTTGTAGGTTCAGCTGGATTGTTGCTGTGGATCTACCAGCTGATGTGGGACGACCTGACTCCTGCTGCTGTGGCTTTGACAGTTCTCCAATTTTTCTTCTCTCTCTCTCTCTCTCTCTCTCTCTCTCTGTCTAACATGAGTCTGGTTCTGTCCGAGGTTTCTGCCCGTTAAAGAGAAGTTTTTCCTTGCCACTGTAACTTTGCTAAAAGCTGCTGCAAAGTGCTGAACTCATGGTGGATCAAGATGAGATAACACTCCTTATCCTGTCTTGATGTTGGGTCTCTGTTAATAAAATAACTAAATACTTTAACATTAACAGGTATCAACCTGCTAATGTTTTGTAAAGTGTCTTGAGATAACGTTTGTTATGATTTGGCGCTATATAAATAAAGATTGATTGATTGATAAGGTGTTGGGTCTATTGATGTGTTCAGAAAAACTACAAAGATGTGGAAAATCTCTTGAACAAAAATGAATGTGACACCCCTGCACTATTAATAATAATAATAATAATAATAATAATAATAATAATAATAACAATAATGCATTTTATTTCAAGGCGCCTTTCACGACACCCAAGGTCGCCTTACAAAGGGTAAAAAAACACATAAAAACATGTCCTGTGACACTTCCGTAGCATCTGAATTCCATATTGCGCTTTGTAGACTGACCCAGCGAAATTCGCGCAGCCAAATTCGCGTCATTCGCGTAGCCCGAAAAGAATCCGCAAATATTCGCGTCTGTACATTTACTGTACATTCAATTTTACCGCGTGACGACCGCATCCGCGTACAGTGTTAATACACACATGTACTGTAATAACAGCCCGTATTAGCGCTTAGTTACAGTTAAATTTACCGTTATCAGTCTGTTATGTTTGTAAACAGGTGTCACTTTTTCAAAACTAACCCTTTTTTGATTGGTTAAATAATCAGAAACGCTGAATAAATGAAATTCTTTATCTGAGCGTAAACTTGTGACTACATCTGTAACAGCTGTCCTGTTTTAATTTACTGTTATACTGAAGTTTAAAACAGTCAAGAGGAATTATCCATCCTTTTCTGTGACTTAAACTCATATTAAATCTGTAAAAATGAGAATAAGTCCGCATATAAAGGCGATTATAGTTCAACATGTGACTCAGAAACATGGAAACTTTCATCAGACTCTTTATGTTTCCGTGTTTTCTGTTTCCACATGGGGGATAAAAAAAAAAAATTGGATCCTACCTTTAATCCGGATTCTCTTCAGAACCAATAGAGTTCGCTGTGGTCAAATAGAAATAAAATAAAACTGGGTTTAGTGTCTTTTTTTCTTCCTCTCGGTGTTTTTACATGTTGTCCGGGAAGAAGAGGTGACTCAGTTCCCATCAGCTGATCCCGCTTTATGGCTGGAAGACGAGTCAAGTTAGAAAACACACACTTATTTACCGGTTTTTCAAAATAAAAGCCGGTGCTGGTTGATTCCACTTGCAAAAGGTAGAATTTCAACATGATGAAACATGAAAATAAAAACAAGTTGAGGATCTTTTCAAAGATATTTTTAGTTATCTGATATGTAACTGTATTATTTTTTTCTTACTTATTCTCATTAATTTTGTTATTATTTTGAAAATATGAACATTTGTGTTGATGTGCATGTGAGTGTTTATGTATGCATGTTTACAAGCATATGTGTAAATGTTAAATGTATGGTATAGATATAATATAAAAGCTATAATGTTACTAACATAGTATAATCTGAAAGGAAATTAATATACAGATATGTGTGTATTTGAGTTTACATTTAGATATAAATGAAATACATATAATATAGTTTCTATTTCATTTTTTTCTTAACTGATGTTCCCCTTGTTGTCTGTTTATTTGTCTGCTTAATTTAGTGTATCTATATTTTTTACACACCATATAAAAATGTTAAAAGTTAGAAAATACACACTTATTCACCGGTTTTTCAAAATTAAAGCTGGTGCTGGTAGAACTTTCTAACAATGGACAGAATTTCAGAAGGTTCCTTTACTTAAAATAAAAACAAATTAAGGATCTTTCCAAGGATATTTATATTTATGTGACATGTAATTGTACTTTTCTTAAGTGTATAATTTTTCTTACCTATTCTCTTTACTATGGTTATTATTTTGAAATTATGAACATTTGTATTAGTATATTTGTGTATGCGCGTATGGCTGTTTCAGTATGCATGTATATAAGTATACGTGTAAACGTAAAATGTAAGTTATAGATATAATATGAATGCAAATTTGACGTATACAAAATAATCTGAAAAAAAATAATATACTGATGTTACTGTACATGTGTATGAATGTATGCATATGTTAATATAAGTGTGTACTTATGTATGCATATATATATATTTTTGAGTTATTTTTCTTATTTTTTTTATTTGTGTACACATTAAAATATAGATAATAAACTTATAATATTGTTTCTATTTCATTTTATTCTTAACTAATTTTTCTCCTGTTTGTTTGTTCATTCGTCTGCTTAATTTAGTGTATCTATATTATTTACACTCCATATAAAACACATAACAAGGTTTTTGGTACCCTGTAAACTTGAAAATTGTGAGAAAAATTGAGTTTAAAAAAAAATAAGATATTTATATCATTTTTCGTCAAAACACTGTCTTAACAATACATTATTATTCATTAACAAATTGATTATGGTTCATAGTATCTGTCTTCTGGTCTATTATGCTTCATTACACAAATCTTATAATTCAACATTAAAATAAGGCATGTTACTTGAATATTAAATGTTTTTAGGATTATTTTGTAAATAAACTTTTTTTCCTGCAATAGCAAATACATACTGAGGGCAATATTGGTTATGAGTTATTGATTATATGTAGATCAATGATAGATGCATGAAGTATTCAAAAACATGAAGAGATAAACTGTATATTAGTTGAATTATACACGCTAAAATATACATTAAAAAACTATATTTGATGTGTGTTTTCTTTATAATATTTTTATTCAATAATTTTTAGAAAGATTTAGAAAAGTTTTCCATTTCATGCTGTAAATGACTTATTTGAAACTGAGTCCATGCTTTTATTTTGATAGTACATCCTCCTGTTTCCTGTATTGGTGTGTGTTGTTAGTTTGACTGCACACAGCTGCAGGAGGAGGATCCAGCTGCTGAGCACAGATCCTGGAAAAGCTTCAACATTTATTCATGGCAGACAGTCAGAGGTCAGAGGTCAAAGAGAGAGGCGGTAAATAACTAACTTTCCTGTCAGTGTCACGTCTTTGTCGTTATCTTTACCGATTGTTACAGACTGAAGCTTGGACACAGTGTTCAAAACCACCTTTCACACACACAGAAAACAATCCTTTTGTATTTCTCACTTTCAGATTACCACTGATAGGAACTGTCACCATGGTTACTCTGTTTTTTTTTTCCTCTATACACAATACTGACACCCCATTGGTCAATTCTACATTAAACACTTCACTAACGTACGACAAATTTAAGAGCAAACACAACACGTCTTCTATTAAAATCCAGACTCTTGAGTACAGTTTGGAATAAAAGTCACAAGATCCCATAAAGTGTGAACCTTGTCTCCCAGACAACTTTAAAAACTCTATTAAAATTTATTATGTCATTATGTAAGATTACATGCACAGGCTGAAACTGTAAAATAAAGCTCATATATGCACATTCTGTACAAATTAATATGCACCTTAGGACTAATCAGCATCAAAAAGGAGAAAAAATGTGATTCTTAACACGTCTAACCTTAAAACACATATAAACTTTACAGTGAATTTTAGGTAAGACATTGAAATACAACAACCAACCTTATTGTAAATACGTTTTTCATGTGAACACTTAATCTTTTCATTTATTTATTTATTTGCTCAAAACCTTCCAACAAGTCATTTGTATGGAAGCCCATTCCTGACATAGAAAAAAAGTTATAAATAGAAAATAGTTATAACTTAATTCATAAATTATGACTTTTGTATGGAAGCCCATTAAAAAAAAATAAATACTTGGCTTTGTTGAGATTTTTTTTTTGTCTTTGTGAGTCATTATTTTCATAAATACATCAAAATTATGATATAAAGTCAAAATTATGGGCTCAAAATGTCATTTTAATGACAAAAAAAAATGTGAGAATAGAATTTAAAACTATGAGGAAAAAAAAGTTGAAATTATGAGATAATGAAGTCGTGTTTATGAGATAAGTTGAAATGGGGAAAAAGAAAGTCATAATTCTGTGATAAAAATTCAAAACTTGTGAGATAAATCATTAGAATTATGTGATAGCAGAAAGGTAGAAACCTTTATTTTGGAGTGGGCTCTAGCTGCTGTTTAATATCACAGAGAAAATGATTGTGAGTACATAAAGACATTTAAACATTGCTATACCACACATTTTTGACTTTTTAATCCCCTAGTTTTGACATTTTATCTCAAAATTTGACATTTTATTTCATAATTATGATCTAATAGGAGCAAAAAAGCTGGAAAAAGCAAGTTAAAAAAAAAAAAAAAATATATATATATATATATATATATATATATATATATATTATTTTAACCATAGCAGAAATGGGCCTTTTTACTTTGCATCATTATTATTATTATTATTATTATTATTATTATTATTAGTAGTAGTAGTAGTAGTAGTAGTATTATTAATAACAATAAAAAACAATCATTTTTTTTTGGTCAAAATTTGACATTTTATTTCATAATTATGACCTAATAGGAGCAAAAAAGCTGGAAAAAGCAAGTTTTAAAAAAATTATATTATTTTAACCATAGCGGAAATTGGCCTTTTTACTTTGCATCATCATCATTATTATTATTATTATTATTATTATTATTATTATTATTATTATTATTATTATTATTATTATTGTTATAATTATAATAATAACAATAAAAAAACTTTAAAAAAATATTCAAAATTTGACATTTAATTTCATAATTATGACCTAATAGGCGCAAAAAGCTGGAAAAAGCACGTTATTTTACATTTATATTATTTTAACCTTAGCGGAAATTGGCCTTTTTACTTTGCATTATTATTATTGTTATAATTATTATTATTATTAATAATAATAATAATAATAATAATAGTAATAACAATAAAAAATTTCCCCCAAAAAAAATCAAAATTTGACATTTTATTTCATAATTATGACCTAATAGGCGCAAAAAAGCTGGAAAAAGCGAGTTATTTTTAAAATTTATATTATTTGAACCATAGCAGAAATGGGCCTTTTTACTTTGCATTATTATTATTATTATTATTATTATTATTATTATTATTATTATTATTATTATTATTGTTATTATCATCATCATACTCATAATAATAATAATAGTATTTTTTTATTTTCTTCTTATTATTATTATTTATTGAATGTAACATTACCTCATTGTTTTTATTTATTTACTTTATTTTTGTCTCGTGGCATCATCTGAACCCCGTCGTGAGGTTTGCGACAGTTTCATCGTTTTACGGCTGAGGTAACACGCTTCAGCTGAAGTAAACATGTGGACTTTATTAAAACCATAAAATACGCACCAGGTAAGACTGAAACCTTTTACTACTTTAAATAAATAAATGAAAGTTTTCTCATTAATATCTCCTCGAAGCCTGAAGTTACTTCCTTTAACATTAACCAGCATTATTAGCCTGTAGCTTAGCCACCGGAGCTAACTCTGTTTACAGTTTAGTGAAGATTAACTTCATTATATAAAGTTTCTGTGCAAAATAAGTTCATCACCTTTAAAGAACGAAGCTCGTTTTAACTATTTTTTACACCCAATTCATCGTTTTGCTCTTTTCTAGCTGTAAAACTTGAGTATTATTCATTGACGCTATCGCACCAGTTCTCATTCAAAATATCTCAAAATAAATATTTTCATATCACTGTTAAGTTAATACTGACAGAAAATTCAGTCCATGACATTTAATTTAATCAACATAAAGCCTGATTCAATTCGGCATACTTTCAGTACTTGATACGTTTTTGGTTTTTGAGTTATTAGACATTTTATTCGGGTCTTGACTTGACTTCAAAGCTGATTTTACTTCTAGTTACTGTGGTTAGTTGAAGATAAAAGTTAGATATTTATATGGAGTTTGACCATTAAATGACTGTATTTGGTCGCCGAATTCCTGAGAATTAATAGGAGATATCCCTAATTTTCATCATGCCTAATATATTTTGATTAAGCAATGAAAAAGAGCTTTTAAGGTAAAGTGTTCATTTTCTGAATGGGGTTCAACTTCTCCTCTTTTCAAGGCTTCGAGTGCAATATTTCCTTCCATCATGAATTGAGTATTTCATCACATGTATTTCTTTATTCTATGAAACCTGTGTTATTTGAACACATCTTTAAACTATTAAAATATAACATGTTTTTTTGTGTTTTGGTTCCTCAAACCCCCAAAATGTCAGGTGGTGCAACCGTCCTGACAAGTATCCACAGTAATTAAACTCTAAAAATTGAATGTCAGTTATTGTAAATGGAAATTAAAAATACAGTGGCATTATTTTATGCTTGAACCTTTTTAAATAAAACATTCTTTGCAAATAAAAAGAANATGTATGAGTCACTACAGACACTTGAGAGATACTTGCCAATAATTTCACACAGAAAAAATAACAGGAACATATAAATATATTTTCATATATTTGGTTGCACCACCTGACATTTTTGGGTGCTCAAATTAAAAATACTAAAAAATAATGAACCTAAAAACTTTGAAATGTTGGTCAACTACTGAAATCTGTTAGAAAACATAATTCTTCTCTCAGAAATATGTTTTTATCCATTTTCAAAGCTTTTTAAAAATACGTTTTTAGACCCTCTTTTTGTCATTGACCCATATACATATTTTAGCGTTATCTTGTGGCAAAGAGGCAAAAATTAGGGTTCCTGCAAAAATACCTGAAGCTTTTCGATGACAACTAAGTAGCTTCAAAACCCAAACATTTATTTAAAAACTTCTTTTAATACATAAAGTGAATATTTTCTTTAATGCAAACAGGAGGATTATATGGAATTGAAAAACTAAAAAACCTTTGTCTTTAACCGTTGACTATGAATTCAAATTTTACCTTTTTTTCTTTTTGGAACTTTGACTTTCTTCCGAATATTTTTTTTTAATTTTCCTAAGTTTAAAGTTTTAATCTAATTTTTTTCCATAATTTTTGCTTTTATTTTATCAGACTTTTGACTTTTATCTCAAAGATTTCGCATTATTATCTGAAAATTTTGACTGTCTTTCTCATAATTTTGACTTCTTTTTTTTCAAACACTTTTGACTTTTTCCCTCATTATTTCAACTGTCGCAAATTTTTCACCCTTTACTTCAAAATTTTGACTTTTTCCATTTATGAACTTTGATATTTATCTCTAAAATTCGACCATGTTATCGAAACAAATTTGACTCTCACATCTTGACTGATAATTAAATCTATTTTTCTCATAGTTTTTACTTTTTATCACTACTTTTTGACTTTTTTATCACAAAATTTTCACTGTTTATCTCAGAGTTTGGACTTTGTATCTCAATGTTTCGACTTTTGGTTTGAAATCTCAAAATTTCGACTTTTGGTTTGAAATTTCAAAGTTTACAACTGAAATGTTAAATTCCCTGATTATCATTTAGTCTGAAGTCAGTATCTGCAAAGAGGGGGTTTGTTTTGAACCATAAAAAGCTTATTAATTCACAATAAATCATACATTTGGTGAAAGGATGATTTGGCCTGTTGTGTTACTGCAGTGAGGTAATTTTACAGTTATTTAAAAGCAGCTTAAATTTTGGTTATCACTCTGATTTTATTCTCATTTGTCATGTTCTGATGTTAAAGCTTGATTAATGACACTTTCTTTCTCCTGATTGTTTGCAGATGGAGAACTACAGCAAAGCTCGGACGGAGGAGCAGCCGTCCGTCTGTCCGTTCCCCGGCCTCCCCCCTGACACCCCCGAGGTTCGCGTCAAAGACGGCAGCAAGATCCGCAACCTGCTGCGCTACGCCCTGAGCCGCATGGAGGCCAAACCGCGAGCGCCCGAGGACGAGGAGGGACGACCTCCACCTGAGGAGGGAGGAGGAGTCGACGCCGCGGAACAGGAACCCGAAGCGTCCGCTCGCCCGCTCTGCAAACACCTCGTCTTCACCGCCACGGGGAAAAGCGTCTCCAAAGCCATCACGTGCGCCGAGATCGTGAAGCGGCGCGTGAAGGGGCTGTACCAGCTCACCAAGCTGCTGTACGGCGCCGTGGTGGAGGTGTGGGAGCCGCTGGAGCCCGCCGCCGGCCTGGACAGCCTCACCGTCAACAGGAACGTCCCCGCCATCTGGATCCTGCTCTCCAAAGAGCCGCTGGACTGCAGCGAGCCCGGGTACCAGCCGCCGGGCCGATACGACCTCCTGTGGGCGGAGTCTCTGAAGGAGGAGGCGGGACAGAGGACGGGACACAAGAGGAAGAAAGGAGGAGGAGGAGGAGGGAGAGGGTGGGGGTCAGGACGACAGAGCGGACGCTCCTGAGAGTCAGTCAAAGAAAAGATTATTTTCTACAAACTCTTCAGACGTAAAGAGATATTTGTCTCTGATGTTCTGTTTTTTCTTTTTTTTTCGTCTGTGCTCGCTTTCAGTTCAGTTTCAGCCTCCAAATGTTTTTAAGTCTGATTAATCTGTTGTTTCTGAGTCTAAAACGTCATTTAAATCCTGATTCTTTCAACTTATTTGACAAATCCATGTATGGTTTTTAGTTTTGATGGATGTTGAAAGTTGTTATTATTTCAGAATTTACTCATGATCCATCCATAGGGCATTAAAACAATCAGAAATGTTTTTTTTATTCTGAATTTTTAAGCGCTTTTTGGATTGACAGAGCTCTAATAGAAACTTTAATCAAAGGACAGTTTAACTAAGCAAAGAGAAAAAACTTCAACATCTTAATTAAGTTGATCAGATATTGACCGTAATTGATAAAGTCCTAAAAATGAGGATGGGTTTATGAATTGTCTAAGTGAGTTAACTTGTTTTTTTCAGTCTTATTTTTGCATTTTCTGGACTTAGTTTGTCTCATTTTGTGCAAAAATGTGGATTTTTGTGTGTGTAAAAACATGTTTTTGGCTTTGAAATGATTTATGGATGTGTTTATAATAAAAAAGGATTAAACAAATCTGAGTACTGAGCGTGTGTCCACATATCTTTTATCATGATCTGCTTTTTCCTTCAATGGAACAATAAAGCTGACAGTTGTTCAGGGGCGTCCTTCATGACAGAGGGCCGTGGCCTGTGCGCTAATGACACTACAGTTCACAGTGGCCTTGATCTTTATTCTAAAAGGTGAACAGGTTGATTAGAAACAGGTGAGTGTCATGATTGGGTATAAAAGGAGCATCCCCAAAAGTATGGGGCCAGGTTCACCACTTTGTCAACAACTGCGTGAGCAAATAGTCCAACAGTTAAAGAACAATGTTTCTCAACTTTGTCCAACTGCAGGAATTGATGGATTTCATCATCTACAGTCCATAATATCATCAAAAGATTCAGAGAATCTGGAGAAATCTCTGCACGTAAGCAGCAAGGCCCAAAACCAACATCGAACGGCCGTGACCTTTGACCCCTCAGGCGGCGCTGCATTAAAAACCCACATCATTGTGTAAAGGATATTAGCACGTGGGCTCAGGAACACTTCAGAAAACCATTGTCAGTTAACACAGTTCATCACTACATCTACAAGTGACAGTTCAAACTCTACCATGCAAAGACAAAGTCAGACATCAACAACACACACAAACGCCGCAGAACTCTTTTTGGAAATCATGGACGTGGTGTCCTCCAGGCCAAAGAGGAAAAGAACAATCAGGATTGTTCTCAGAGCAAAGTTCAAAAGCAGCATCTGTGATGGTATGGGGGTGTGTTAGTGCCCAGTGCATCATGGGTAACTGTCCCAGTATCTGTGAAGGCAGCATTAATGCTGAAAGGTACAAACAGGTTTTGGAGCAACATCTGCTGCCATCCAAGACACTTTGTCTTTTTCAGGGACGTCCCTGATTATTTCAGCAAGACAATGAAACCAAGTCACATTCTGCTCCTGTTACAACAGCGTGGCTCTGTAGTAGAAGAGTGCAGCTACTAGACTATTAGACTTCAACAATTAGTGTCATCAGTTCACAAACTCTTATTGAGTGTTGTTAAAGGAAAAGTGATGAAACAGTGGAAAAATGAACCTGTCCAAGCTTTTTCAGGAAAATGTAGCAGGAATTACATTCAAAATGAGTGAATATTTGCAAAATTCAGAGTTTATCAGTTTGACCAACAAATATCTTGCCTTTTTTTCAAGTAACTGCGAATTTTTTTCCTCACAACTTTAACTCAAAATTTTGACTTTTTACATTTCTAAATTTTGGTATTGCAATTTCAGAGTTTTGATATTTTAAACTCATAATGTTGTATTCTTATCTCCAAATTTTGACCTTGTTATCTGAAAATTCTGACTCTCTTTTTCATAATTATGACAATTTTCTGTTTTACAAATATTAAAAATTTTCCTCATAATTTTACTCAAAATTTAGACTTTTTACCTTCAATTTTTGACTTTCTACATTTCTAAATTTTGATTAATTATCTCAAACTTTCAACCTTTCAATCTCATTGTGTCAGCTTTTTTTGTTTTTGTTTTAAAAGCTTTGATTTTTGTTTCAAAACTTTTCAAAAGGTTTCGACATTAAACCTTAATTAATGTAATTCTCATTCTTGTCTCGTTACAGGCATCAAATTCAAAAGGAGTGAATATTTTCAAAAAACAATAAAGTTTATCGGTTTGAATATTTAATATCTTGTCTTGTAGTGTGTTCAATTAAATGTGATGTAATGTCAGGTCTTCATCATTAACTGTGACTTTGGTCTCTCTCTAAATAAGAGAACACAGCGTCCATGGTTTCCAAAAAGAACGCCAGAGTTCGATAGGACCACAGGACACTTTCCCACTTCCTCTGCTCCGTCTTTGAAGAGTAAATGCGAACAGTAAATGTCTGTGGGGTTAAACCTCAGTGTTTGTGAGTGATGCTCCTGTAGCGAGCGTGCTCTCAGGATCCCGGTAACATCTTGTGTCCGTGTTGATCCCTTTATCTCCTTTATCAGTGGGCCTCCCCGGGCTTACGGGATTAGAGTTTCCCTGCAGGAGGATCAGCGTGGAGCATCTGTCCGAGAGGAAAAGTTTCAGCAGGAGAAGTGAAGCATGGAGCCGCGTGGTCGAGCGGAAGAATCGTTCAGGTTTCTGGTTTTGCTGGTTCTGCTGGTTCTGCTGGGTCCAGGTCTGGCTCAGGTCAGACACCCCCTCCCTGTGCTGTGGATGATGCCGGTGAACTCGGGGTCCAGGGGGGAGAACTTAACGGCTTCTGTGGCCCCCGCTGTTAGACTGGCTCTTCAGGATCTGCAGAAACAAGCGGCTCCTCTGGGAAACTACGAGATCCAGCTCCAGCTGCTGGACTCACAGGTCGGTTAGATACGTGAAGTTTGAGCCTAAACTTTCCTCAAAGAACTTTTATTCTGCAGTGTGAGGCAGAATCTGAGTCTGTTTCATGTTTTAGCTGCAAAATCTGAGAGAAGACCAGAAAACAAACAGATTTATCGTTGTTAGGTTTGTTCTTGAACCACACATTAAACCTAAGAGCAAGGTTTAAAAAAAATAGACCTTTTTTTTTTATCTTAGGGGAAACCCCAGCTGCAAAAATACTGCAGAAAGAAACAGAGATAGTTTCTGTTTCTCACAGTTTAGAGAATCTCAGTGATTTGTGCAACGTGCTGCTGAGAAAAGTTTGAAGCTCTGATGATGTCACAGCACGCCACAGCGGGTAGTGAGACTGGAAGAGTGATACAGCTTTGTTTTTGCATTGCTTCTCTCATGTCCATCACTTTTCTGATTTCATATCACTTTTCTGTTTTTGCAGCTTTCTCTGTTGGTGCATCACTTTTCTGATGTTGCAGTCTTTTACATTTTGGCATCACTTAACTGTTTTTGCATCTTTTTTCTGTTTTGCTTCCATTTTCTGTTTTGTCATCACTGTAATGTTTTTGCACATTTTTTATTTTTTGCATCACTTTTCATTTTTTGCCTCATTTTTATGCTTTGGCTTCCCTTTTCTGTTTTTGCATCACTTTTCTGTTTTTGCACATTTTTCTGTTTTTGCATCACTTTTTTTTGTGCACATTTTTCTTTTTTGCATCCCTTTTGTACATTTTTTGTCCATTTTCTGATTTGTCATCACTGTAATGTTTTTGTACATTTTTTGTTTTTTGCCTCATTTTTATGCGTTTGCATCACTTTTCTGTTTTTGCACATTTTTCCAATTATCATCCCTGTAATGTTTTTGCACATTTTTCACTTTTTGCATCACTTTTCATTTTTTGCCTCATTTTTATGCTTTGGCTTCACTTTTCCATTTTTGCATCACTTTTCTGTTTTTGCACATTTTTCTTTTGTTCCATCATTTTCTGTTTTTTGCCACATTTTTATGCGTTTGCATTATTTTTCAGTTTTTGCATCACTTTTCTGTTTCTGCATCACTTTTCCTGTTTGTCATCCCTTAAATGTTTTTGCACATATTTCCGTTTTTGCATCATTTTTCAGTTTTTGCATCACTTTTCTGTTTTTGCACATTCGTCTGTTTTTGCATCACTTTTCTGGTTTTTCACATTTTTCTGTTTTTGCATCATTTTTATGCTTTGGCTTCACTTTTCCATTTTTGCATCACTTTTCTGTTTTTGCACATTTTTCTTTTGTTCCATCATTTTCTGTTTTTTGCCACATTTTTATGCGTTTGCATCATTTTTCAGTATTTGCATCACTTTTCTGTTTCTGCATCACTTTTCCGTTTTGGCATCACTTAACTGTTTTTGCGCTTTTTTCTATTTTTGCATCACTTTCCTTTTTTTGCACATTTTTCTGTTTCTGCATCATTTTTCAGTTTTTGCACATTTTTTATTTTTTGCATCACTTTTCTGGTTTTGGTATCACTTTCACGTATTTGCAGTGTTTTCCACCATAAATCTGTCTGATAACTAGTTTCCTGGGAAGTTTGTTCCAGTAGTTTTTCTAATGACATTTCATCAGTGAAAGTTGTGTCTTTGCATCTTTTAGTTGAACCTAAGCTTCAAAGATGGTCATGCAGTTTGCTGCGTGTCTTTAGCGGTAGATTACAAACACCTTTATTTCAAACTTGTGAGAAAAAAGTGCGTTGAAGTTCTTGTGTGAAAGTTGTTGTGATGTTATGTTTTATGCATGTTGGTGCTTTTTCATCTTTGCAGTGTGATCCTGGGAAATCCCTCAAAGCTCTGTTTGACGTTCTGTGGGCGGGGCCTAAGTTCCTCCTCCTGATGGGAGGGGTGTGTCCATCGGTGACATCACTCATCGCTCGCTCTCTGCCCGCTCTGAACCTGGTTCAGGTTTGTGACTCCTCCCCTTCAGGTGTTTGATCGTGTTTGGTGTGAAACATGTTTACCTCTCTGTCCCGTGGCGTCCTCAGGTGTCGTTCGCCGCCTCGTCCCCGAGTCTGTCCAACAGGAAGTGGTACGGGAACCTGTTCAGCGTGATGCCGTCAGACCGAGCGTTAAACCAGGCCACGGTGAAGCTGCTGCAGCGCTACAGGTGGAGCCGAGTGGGCGTGGTCACGCAGGAGGGAGCCAGACTCTCAGAGGTCAAACAAACAAACACCTCTCTTTCCTGTGACCTCGTTCTCTTCTTTCGTTTCATTTCTCCTGCGTCACGTCTTTGCGTCTGTGTCCTACAGATGAGGAAGGATCTGATGAGGCAGCTGCTGAAGGTCGAGGTTCAGGTCGTTGCCATGGAGATTTTCTCTGCAGACGCCTGCAGCAGCCTGAGGAGGCTGAAGGTGCTGAGAGAATAAAAACACAAATAAAACAAAAGAAACACAACATGAAGATGATTAAATGAACCTCTGATTTAAATCTTAACCTTCTTTCAGGAGCAGGATGTTCGGATCATCATCGCACAGTTTGAAGAGGATTCTGTGTCTCAGGTTTTCTGCTGTGTACGTACTCGCACTGAGATTTAAAAGTGATCAGGTTGCCTGAAATCAGAATCCTGTATGGAAGATGATTAGGGACATTTTTAGGGCCCCTCAGAATTGCTCTAGAGCCGTGGTTCCCAAACTTTTCCAATTCAGGGCCCACTTTTAAATGGTGGTATGACGCCTTGTTGGAACTCGATTCGTCACAAAGACCCTAAATTTAAGAAAAAAATGTAGCTAAGACATCTAAATATTTAGCTGGGACCAAATATTTGATAAGATTTCTAAATATCTAGTGAAGAATTCAAAATCTGAGGCAAAGATTTCACAAATATTTAGAAGTCTGAGTTAAATAGTTAGAAATCTTTGCCAAAGATTTAGAAATTTCAGCTAAATACTTAGAAACTCAAGCAAAATATTTAAAAGTATGAGCTAGGTATTTTGTAATTTAAGCTTCACATTTAGAAATCTGAACTAAATAGTTACCAATTGAAGCTAAATATTTGGTTATCTAAGCTAAATATTTAAAAATGTTTGCCAAAGTTTAGGGATCAGAGCTTAAAATTAAGAGATTTGCGCTAAATATTCAGAAATCTGAGCTAGAAGTTTAGTAATTTAAGCTTAATATCTAGAAATCCAAGGTAAATATTAAGAAATTTAAGCTCAATATTTAAAAATCTGAGCTTAATGTTCCGAAATCTTTGCCAAGGATTTAAAAATCTTTGATGAATATTTAGTCTCAGCTAAATATTTAGAATCAGACATTCATGTACAACATTTCTATATAAGGGTCAATGAGGTGACGTCCCTTTTTTGTGTCCGAGTGCAATATTTCCTTCCATCATGAATTGAGAATTTCATCACATGTATTTCTTTATTCTATGAAACCTGTGTTATTTGAACACATCTTTAAACTATTAAAATATAACATGTTTTTTTGTGTTTTGGTTCCTCAAACCCCCAAAATGTCAGGTGGTGCAACCGTCCTGACAAGTATCCACAGTAATTAAACTCTAAAAGTTGAATGTCAGTTATTGTAAATTGAAATTAAAAATACAGTGGCATTATTTCATGCTTGAACCTTTTTAAATAAAAGATTCTTTGCAAATATAAAGAATTTTAAAGCTGTTGAGAAATGTAAAAAACTTTTGTCCCGTAATTTTCACCTAGTCAAATGTCAGGGTGGTGCAACCGTAACATTAGACTTTTATTTTAAAGTGAAGAGAATAAAACAGGAAACAGGAAACTGCATCAGCCAGAGGAGCCCAAATGACATTTGTGACCAAGTGGAAAAGTTTGTAGATTTCTCTGAAATACTGATAAAAAAGGTTTTTTCACTTCATTGGTGACTGGAACAATTTCCATGTCAGGTGGTACAACCAATGTAATAATGTGAAATGTTATTTTAACATCAAATTATTTATCTTATTCACAAATAAAAGAAATGAAACACACAAAATGAAAATGTATGAGTCACTACAGACACTTGAGAGATACTTGCCAATAATTTCACACAGAAAAAATAACAGGAACATATAAATATATTTTCATATATTTGGTTGCACCACCTGACATTTTTGGGTGCTCAAATTAAAAATACTAAAAAATAATGAACCTTAAATCTTTGAAATGTTGGTCAACTACTGAAATCTGTTAGAAAACATAATTCTTCTCTCAGAAAATGTTTTTTATCCATTTTCAAAGAACTTTTTGAAAATACGTTTTTTGACCCTCTTTTTGTCATTGACCCATAACTGTTAACATTAAGATCTAACTCTGAACATTTCTTTAAAATATTTGACAAATATATTTCACAAAATTTCTCGAAATCTGCATAAAAAGTGATGTTTTAGGGCTAAATGTGGAGAAATGTTATTGTTATTTGTCGCTCGAACAACTTTACAAACGGCAGAAACTCTCAGAGTTTAACGGTTTATCTTGTTGCCCCCTGTCTCTGGTTCCTTCAGGCCCACAGACTGAACCTGTTTGGGCCTCGGTTCCAGTGGTTGGTGCTGGATGGAGGCTCCGTGGGATGGAGGCTGGGCTGGCAGGTTTCTGGATGCTCGGTGGAGAATCTGCTGACGGCTGCAGACGGATCCATACGGCTGCAGACCAGAGGCCTCGGCGGCTCCAACACGGCCGGCGTCTCAGGACGGGTCAGAACATTTACACTCAAACATCTACAGAGAATCTGGGTGAGTGTGTGTGTGTGTGTGTAACGTCACCTCCTTGCCCTGCAGACCCCTCAGGAGTACCAGGACTCCTACCTCAGGGAGCGAGGCCAGGAGGGGTCAAAGGTCAGCTCCCTCCACGGCTTCGCCTACGACGCTGTGTGGCTCTCGGCCCGAGCTCTGAGTCAGGTGACGGAGGCGGTGAGGAACCGAGAACGTTACAGTCAGCAGAGGAACGTCAGCGTGGGCTCGGAGGAGGTTCACAAGATGCTGCTGGAGGCCGTGAGGAGCTCCACCTTTGAGGGGGTCACTGTGAGCGCACGCACACACACACACGCACACACCATGGACTGTATATAGAATGGACAGCGTGCTTCCGCCTGTCACCGTTCTACGTTTTTGAAGCCAAAAAAACCCCGTTTCTCTAGCTGCCATTGTGCAGCCAGAGTCTGCGCAGTAGAGAATTTCCGGTGGAGCCAAGTAAAAAAGAGAAATAAAAATATTTATTTCTCCTTCTTCAGAAGGTTTAGTCTCCTTTTGGCTCTTTCCCGAAGTTTCTTATATCCCCGATAAAAACTACTCACGAACGGCAGCTGTCAACTATCGTAAAACGAAACTTATATCGTGGTTTTTAACGTCCAATAACTAATGAGAAACTAACTTCTCAGAAAAAAAACACCTGAACACCATGCAGCCAAATGACATCATCATACTACCTTAGAGTAAAGATGAGAGAAACGTTTCTACGAGGTATCGTAATTTTTTAAAGTTTTCCCGGCTCATATCTGGAATACATGGGGAGGCGGGGCTTATGACCAAAACTGCAGCCAGACACCAGGGGGCGGGGCTTATGACCTATACTGCAGCCAGACACCAGGGGGCGGGGCATCTGCTGGAGGCTTCAGTTTGAGCCGAACGTCGTTACGTCCACTCATTATACAGTCTATGACACACACACACACACACACACACACACACACACATAAAACATATCTCCTGTAGTCTTAATGCTTGTGCGACTTTACTTTAAAAATTCCTGGAAACGGGGCGCTGATGGCCTCGTGGATATGGCTGCGCACCATGGGGTTCGCCCTCGAGCGGGTGGCCTGGGTTTGATTCCCGCCTGTGGCCTGTTTCCCGCATGTCATTCCCCACTCTCTCCCCCTTTCCTACTCTATCCACTGTCCTCCTCTATCAAATTAAAGGCAGAAAAGCCCAAAAAAGTATTTAAAAAAAAAAACAATGGAAACCCCATGTCTTGAAAAACTAAGTATCTAAGACTTTAAGACAGCTGCTCTTGGCCATGAAACCCAGGCAGTCGCTCTTTGCCATTAAGCATAGACAGCCGGCCTATGTCATGTAATGTCGATAACTAGTCTAAGCCATCTAATGTTGACAGCTGGTCTACGCCATTTACAGTAAACAACAGAGTCTATGTGATGTAACTCAGACAGTGTTTGTGTTTTTCAGGGTCCAGTTTTTTTCAGAAACGGTGAAAGGATGACGACCATCGAGCTGATTCAGCTTCAAGGTGATTTAACATCTTTGAGTCCAGCTCATGTGTTCACATAGTGATGTTCATGTACGTATTAATATTGTGTGTGTGTGTGTGTGTGTGTGTGTGTGTGTGTGTCAGGCAGCAGCGGCGTCTCTGTGGGAGAGTTCAGCACCTCCACCCAGCAGCTGAGAGTCATGAACCACCTGCTGAAGTTCAAAGGTCAGACGGACAAGTATGACCTCACTGGTCTTAGGTCAGCGTGGTTCCGGTTTTAAAGCGTGGTTCCCCAAACTACGGCCCGCGGTCCAGATACGGCCCCTTCCCACATTTGATCCGGCCCTTAGAACAATTCCAAAAACACAATTTTAAAACAAAAATTGTGTTTTGATTTTAAATAAATCTATTCATTTCATTTCATTTGAATCATAGACCTATAAAAGTCTGACTTTTACACAAAATACTCCTTAGATATTAAATATTTAAACATTATTGTTTGTAAATTAATCAGTTACCTCTTCATAAACGCACAGGACGTGACATTCAACATCAGGTTTTCTTTGTTAATAACACGTGATCAGGAACAGTGAGACTTCAACAACATAAAAAGTGGAAAAAAGTTTACGGAGGAGAAAAACTGATTGTGAATGCAGGATAAATGATTATTTATTTGGTTAAATGGAAAGAAAACGCCTACTTTTCACAAATTAACTGCAAAATTGGTGTGAAAAAATGTAATTATGGATCTAATAATGCGACGCAGAGTTTACATGTGTGACGGCTAAAGTGCAAAACAAATTAATAAAATTAAGTAGCATTAGGGATAATAAATAAAAAAGTATCCTTAAACTAATATTGCATAAGTAGACGTAGCAAATATATAATCATAATAACATTTTCTGGGATAAAATCAAACAACAATAATACATGTTGCTACTCATTCCAACTTTACATGCCACTAGAAATTTGTGAGTTTATAAAGTGGCAAATTTGTGAGTTTAACTGTTATTTTCTGTGACAGACCCTGAAAGGTAAAGTGGTGTTGCCCTCAAAGAAAAAAGGTTTGGGGACCCCTGTTTTTAAAGTCTTCCTCATGTCCCTTTTTCAGGTCCAGGTCCAGTCAGAGACCAGACTCTGGTCCTGGATCAGTGGCAGCACGTCAGCTTCCTCCTGTACGCCGTCATCTCCTCGCTCGCAGCTGTGACCATCGTCATCGCTCTCACCCTGCTCGGCTTCACCTGCTGCAGCCAGAAACTCAGGTAGGTCCTGCGTGGAAGGGAAGGGGGTCCTGGTTTTAGTTTAGACCTTTTTTTTAGGGGGGGGTGGTGTCTTAACTCCTCCTCATGTTTTTCTCTCTGCAGGCTGCTGAGGTGGAGCGGAGGATCCCGGGATGAGCTGCTCCTCCTGGGCGTGCTGCTCTCCTCCTCCTCAGTCCTGGTCTCAGGTCTGGATGAAGCTTTGCCGTCGGATCAGACGTTTCAGATCCTCTGCTCCGTGAGTCCAGGACGCCATATTTTAAACAGACGTAAAAACTGAGGCTGTTTTCGAATCCACCTACTGCATACTGTATTTAAATGTAGTGGGTCAATGAGGTGACGTCCCTTTTTTTGTGTCTGAGTGCAATATTTCCTTCCATCATGAATTGAGTATTTCATCACATGTATTTCTTTATTCTATGAAACCTGTGTTATTTGAACACATCTTTAAACTATTAAAATATAACATGTTTTTTTATGTTTTGGTTCCTCAAACCCCCAAAATGTCAGGTGGTGCAACCGTCCTGACAAGTATCCACAGTAATTAAACTCTAAAAATTGAATGTCAGTTATTGTAAATGGAAATTAAAAATACANGTAGATTTCTCTGAAATACTGATAAAAAAGGTTTTTTCACTTCATTGGTGACTGGAACAATTTCCATGTCAGGTGGTACAACCAATGTAATAATGTGAAATGTTATTTTAACATCAAATTATTTATCTTATTCACAAATAAAAGAAATGAAACACACAAAATGAAAATGTATGAGTCACTACAGACACTTGAGAGATACTTGCCAATAATTTCACACAGAAAAAATAACAGGAACATATAAATATATTTTCATATATTTGGTTGCTCCACCTGACATTTTTGGGTGCTCAAATTAAAAATACTAAAAAATAATGAACCTAAAAACTGTGAAATGTTGGTCAACAACTGAAATCTGTTAGAAAACATAATTCTTCACTCAGAAATATGTTTTTATCCATTTTCAAAGAACTTTTAAAAATAAGTTTTTAGACCCTCTTTTTGTTATTGACCCATGTCTTTATTATCATTTATTCGTATAAAGTTACATTAGGACAACTTAATAAATATTGAATCAATAAATCCCCCAGAAAGAAACCTCTGAATTTTGGAGGAAAATTTTGGAATTTTCAGTTTTGAAAAGTCCCAAATTGAACGCACAAAACAGGGTTAAAAGACGTCCTCTGTAGTTTTTACAAATGATTATAAGTCCAAGGGCTATAAACTGCATTAGTTTTACCAGGAGCCCTCTGATCTTTGTAATAACTGAAGAGGACGTGTGTGTTTAAAGGTGGATGTATGTCGCTGCAAAATTCATCATGTTTGATTTTTAATATTACATCATATGTTATTCATTGAAAATAATCTGGAGTGGATTGACTTTTTATGTTTAGACATGATGGAAAAGCTGTTTCTGATAATGCAGGTATGATTTTAAATATGTTTATAGGATAATGATAACATATACAATGTAAGTTCCCCACTTAAAAGATGTTTTCAGGGCTTACACTTGATTTGTTCCACTGCTTCGCCCAAACTTTCTCTGGTTTCCGTCATTTTCAATTTAGACCTGTGGTCAGGCGCTTTGCATTGTGGGACACAGTATGCCAGGTAGACTGGTCTGATGCATACTGAGAAATTTTACTGGATCAGTAGGTCAACCGGGTAGTTTTGGCATACTGCAAATTTCACATTTGTTCGCATACTGCATTATGGACAAATCAGTCCGTACTGGTAGTAAAGTGTGAGAATTTGAAAACAGCCAATATCTGCTCGTGGAGTCACGTGAAGTTTTTTGGTTCTGCAGGTTCGTCTGTGGGCTCTCTGCGTGGGACACACTGTGGGTTTCGCTGCGCTCTTCACCAAAGCGTGGAGAGTTTATTCCATCTACAGAGTCAAACACACGGTAAACACGACCTGCAGGGTCTCAGCTGGAAATCTAAACCTCTTAAAGAGTCAGTTTTAAACTCTGACTCCTCTCTTTGTGTAGACCACTCGTCTGCAGCAGACCGGTTTCGTCATCTTCTGGCTTTTCCTGCTGGATGTGTTCGTTTTGGTCTCCTGGCAAATCCTGGACCCTCTCAGGCGGGTGGAGCAGCAGCAGAGCGTGCAGGTAACAGGAACAGGAGGAGGTGTCAAGGTCAGGGAATCAGGAAAACCCACAGATGCAGTGTGAGAGCACGACCACATGGGGGCTCTGTAGCATAAAGGAGCCTCGTAAAGCAAAAGAGTCTTCATCAATTAAAAAAAAAAGGATTCACATCTTTAACTGAAGCAAAAGTAAAACTACGACGGAGTCTTGGGGCCACAGTGAGGGAAAAAAAATGGGGGGAGGAATTTTTTTCCCCCTCCTCCTCATCAAGTCGGTAAAGTCGAAATGTTGAGAATAAAGTCGAAATAAAGTGTTGAGAATAAAGTTGAAATGAAATTCTCGACTTTATATTTCAACTTTATTCTCAACATTTCGACTTAATTCTCAACATTTCGACTTTATTCTCAACATTTCAACTTTAATCTCTACATTATATTTTGACTTTATTCTCAACATTTCAACTTTATTCTCAACATAATATTTCAACTTTATTCTCAACATAATATTTCAACTTTATTCTCAACATTTCGACTTTATTCTCGACATAATATTTCAACTTTATTCTCAACATAATATTTCAACTTTATTCTCAACATTTCAACTTTATTCTCAACATTTCGACTTTATTCTCGACATAATATTTCAACTTTATTTCAACTTAATTCTCGACATTTCGACTTTATTGTCAACATTCCGACCTAATTCTCAACATTTCGACTTTATTCTCAACATTTCAACTTTATTCTCAACATTTCGACTTTATTCTCAACATTTCGACCGAATTCTCAACATTATATTTCAACTTTATTCTCAACATTTCAACTTTATTCTCAACATTTCGACTTATTCTCAACATTTCAACTTTATTCTCAACATTCCGACCTTATTCTCAACATTTCAACTTTATTCTCAACATTCCGACCTTATTCTCAACATTTCGACTTTATTCTCGACATTTCAACTTTATTCTCAACATTTCAACTTTATTCTCAACATTTCGACTTTATTCTCAACATTTCGACCGAATTCTCAACATTATATTTCAACTTTATTCTCAACATTTCGACTTTATTCTTGACATTATATTTCAACTTTATTCTCGACATTTCAACTTTATTCTCGACATTTCGACTTTATTCTCGACATTATATTTCGACTTCATTCTCAACATTTCGACTTTATTCTCGACATAATATTTCAACTTTATTTCGACTTTATTCTCGACATTTGGACCTTACCGACTGGGTGAGGGAGAGGGGGACAAAATTCCTCCCCTCATTTTCTTTTCTCAATGTGGCCCTAATACTCCGTCGTAGTAAAACTACCAGAGTCACAAGAAGGTTTTTTTTTATGGGAGAGAGCTAAGGAATCATGGGAAATTGGTTGTGTCTGAAAACACCCACTGTAGTTGACTTTATAATGCCCTCAATGTGCAAAATTAAACCAATATTTTGTACACAACTCACTCACTTCCCGGCCGCTGACAGTGACATAATCATTGCCACAAAACTGAGGTTCCCAGTGAAACTAGATTAGAATTTGGGAATTTCTCTGAGGTTCACACTGATTTTGTACGGAGCCAAAAACAAAGAGTTAAAACGTCATCACTGTAATCCAACTTACGTCAGATGAATTTCAAGGTCTATGTTATGTTTTTTTGTTCTTCCAGAGCGACTTGTCTGGTCAGGACGTCACCATCCGTCTCTTCTCTGAGCGCTGCAGCAGCGTCAACATGGAGCTGTGGCTCACCGCCGTGTACGGATACAAAGGCCCCCTGCTGGTCAGGACTGGAACTACAAACTCTATTATCACTCTAACATCAAACACTATAGTTTGTCACGTTTAATGAACAAAGATTTCTCTTTTCTGTCTCTCAGGGTTTGGGCGTCTTCGTGGCGTGGAGTATCAGATCCGTGCAGGTGGATCATCCCGCCGTCAGCAGCAAACAACTAGCTCTCAGCGTCTTCGCCGTGACCGTGTTCAGCGTCTCCGGAGCTTCGGCGTCTCTCCTGACGTCCCACAATCCTCCTCTGCAGTTCTGCGTGACGAGCAGCCTCATCCTCTGCTGCAACGTCTTCACGCTGAGCTGCATGTTCGGGCCAAAGGTCAGTCAAATCTTTCTGCAGGTGTCGCTTTCAGAAACAAGATCAGCGTGTCATAACTTTTTTTTACGCCCGTATAGTTCGTGTACGTGTTTCTGCACGACAGCGAGCTGAAGCCGCCGGCGGAGCTGCAGGACGCTGACGAAGAAGAGGAGGAGCTGAGGAGGTTAAACCAGCAGCTGAGGAGTCTGACGGAGATGGTGAGGAGACGTTTTAGATCTGCACTTTAAAAACACGAGCGTTGATTTCAGACTGACTTTGTTGTTTCTTTTGCAGCTGGATCTAGAAATAGAAACTATCACCATGCAGCTCTACGAGGACGAGTCTGACGTGAAGTTTAACAACACGACCATGAGAGGACGAAACAACGGTAAACAACAACAGGAAGTCGTGCTCATGTAAATATGGGTTAAAAATATGACACTGAATCTTCCTGCTGTTTCCAGGTGAAGTCAGGTCTGTTGTGTCCGCTCTGATCTCCTCTGAAGACTCAGACAGGAAACCACCGAGTCCACACGACATCAACTCTCCTGAACTGTGAGTCCGACTCAGATGGTTTTAGTCCTTTGGTCCTGAAATGTTTCCACATCTGTTGTTTCCAAAGATCTAATGTTTTTTTAATTGCAAATATAAACATCAAAATCAAAATGCAGACTTCAATCTTCCTTAACAAGCAGTGAATTCTTCGAAGGAAACAAAATTGGAGGTGTGGCCCCAAGATCCACCCTCTTCTCAGAAAATCAGCCGACAAGAAAACTGAAGGCTGTTAAGCTCGAGGGCCTGTTAGCCAGGAGCTCCACTAGTCAGGCAGCCAGTTTGATAGGAGGCCTGATAGTCAGAACAACCATTAGTCAGAAGGCCAACTATGGCCTGTCAGCCAGAAGACCAGTTCTTCATACAGTCTGTTTGTCAGAACACTATTTGGTCAGAAGGCCAATTAGTCAGTAGCCCAGATAGTCAGAATACCCATAAGTCAGGAAGCCACTTAGTCGACAGGCCAGCTTGTCAGAAAACATGTTAGAGAGAAGCCCTTTTGTCTGAAGGTCTTTTAGTCCAAAGGCCAGTTGGTCAGAAAGCTTTTTGGTCAGAAGCCCTTTTGACAGAAGTCTGGTTAGTCAGAGGGTCTTTTAGTCCAAGGCCAGTTGGAGTAAGCTTGTTGGTCAGAAGCCCTTTTGTCGGAAGACTTGATTGTCAGAAGTCCAGTTAGTCAGAGGGTCTTTTAGTCCAAAGGCCAGTTGGTCAGAAAGCTTGTTGGTCAGATGGTCTTTAAGTCCAAAGGCTAGTTGGTCAAAAGCCCTTTTGTCAGAAGTCTTGTTAGTCAGAAGCCCTTTTAGTTCAAAGGTCAGTTGGTCAGAAAGCTTTTGGGTCAGAAGCCCTTTTGTCGGAAGTCTTGTTAGTCAGAAGGTCTTTAAGTCCAAAGGCCAGTTGGAGTAAGCTTGTTGGTCAGAGAGCTTGTTAGTCAGAAGGTCTTTTAGTCCAAACGCCAGTTGATCAGAAGTCTTGTTAGTCAGAAGCCTTTTTGTTGGAAGTCTTGTTAGTCAGAAGGTCTTTAAGTCCAAAGGCCAGTTGGTCAGAAAGCTTGTTGGTCAGAAGCCCTTTTGTCAGAAGTCCAGTTAGTCAGAGGGTCTGTAGGTCCAAAGGCAGGTTGGTCAGAAGGCCAGATAGTCAAAAAGCCAGTGAGGTAGAAGGCCAGGTCTTCAGAGAGCCTGTTAGTCAGGACCAGTTCGTCACGAGGCCTGATGTACAGAGGGCCTGTTAGTCAGGTGCCCAATTGCCACGAGGCCCGTTAGTAAGACGGCCTGTTCCTCACAAGGGTGGTTTTTCAGAGGGCCCCTTAGCCAGAAGTCCTGTTGGTCAGAATAGCCATAAGTAAGGAGACCACTTAGTCAACAGACCAGCTTGTCAGAAGGCTTGTTAGAGAGGAGCCCTTTTTTCAGAAGTCCTGTTAGTCAGATGGTCATAAAGTCCAAAGGCCAGATAGTCAGAAGGCCAGGTCTTCAGAGAGCCTGTTAGTCAGGACCAGTTCATCAGGAGGCCTGATGTACACAGGGCCTGTTAGTCAGGTGCCCAATTGCCACAAGGCCCGTTAGTAAGACGGCCTGTTCCTCACAAGGGTGGTTTTTCAGAGGCCGAGTTAATCAGAGGCTAGTTTATCAAGGGCCCCTTAGCCAGGAGTCCTGTTAGTCAGAAAATTAGTTTTGTTTTATTTGATTTTCTACTTTTCATAATATTTTTGATTTATTATCCATATTTCCAATAAAAACTGAAGCTATCGACTTTAAAGTGACAGTTATCAGGCGAAGTTTAGCAGTGAGACACAAGTGAAGTTTTGAGACTTTGAATACACAAAACTATAATTACTTTCAGTTTTAGAGTATTTGGTCTTGGAAAAACCAGACTGGGGCATGAACTTTAGCAGGTTTTGATTCTCATATAGTTCCCCAGACCTCAGAAGGTGACTTCTACTTTCTCTTTTAAATGAGGAATTTAAGAAAATCCCAGTGGGAAAGCACTGAGTTTCAGCAGAGGAAAGTTTACTTTTTCCAAGTCTGTGAGTCTGTATTTCTGGAAACTCTGAGATTGAGTCAGAAGATGCTGTTCTATTTCTTTTGTTTCTTTTTGTCACGGTCATATACACTTGTCTTTCTTCGGGATAGTCTCATTAACTTCATTTGAATACTTTAAATGTTGTAAAAACTGAAGTGTTTGTTTTAACCTCCATTCTGTTTTTTGCTTTTTTTTTGTCCTCAGTGTGCGGCGCCGCCTCTCCGTCCAGCTGCCCATCCTCCATCACTCCTACATGCCCGTCATCGGGGGCGTCAGCGCCAGCAGCTCCAGCCTTTTCGGCAGCAGAGAAGCCTTCGTCCACCACGACCTGCTGGTCACGGCATGAACACGACGACGTGAAGACTCAGGATTTTTGCACCTCTATGAAAAAACTGAAGAATATGTTTGAAAAAGGTCTTTGAAATGGGAAAAATTTGTTTGAAACTCTTGTGAGGAACTTTCAGTTGGAGTGAATTTTTGCATCCCCTTGTGGACAAATTGACGCCTCTTACCTGAAATTTCCTTGGATTTACATCATTTTAAATGAATTTGAAAACCTGGTGTAATCGGAGGTGCCTTTTGCTGTCAGTGAAAATGAAACCAACAAGTTTGTTCTGA
The DNA here is from genome assembly GCA_008086565.1 of Thalassoma bifasciatum. Lineage (NCBI taxonomy): Eukaryota > Metazoa > Chordata > Actinopteri > Labriformes > Labridae > Thalassoma > Thalassoma bifasciatum. The sequence goes on along the minus strand of RPOG01000591.1, from coordinate 256,133 downwards.
GTGTTTTGTTTTTGTTTATCATATCTGAGACGCACAATAACATTATGATGTTTGTGTCATATGATTCTGATAAAAGCTGTTGTGACTGTTTGTGGTTTTATACGACGCCTCTTCTGGACTTGATTTGAGCGACTGATTTTTAATAAAAAAGTGTTTTGTAATTATCTGAAAGTCTCTGAATGATTCTTTTATAATCCTCTGACACAGAAACGCAGTTCCATCTATTTGCTTTCCTGGAACAACAAAATCCTCGCAAACAAATCTTTGACCCTCAGACAAACAAACCAGAGAAGAAATGGAGATAAATACAGGTTTGATTATCTCTGCATTTTAATCAAAAGTTATGAAAAATAAAACGCCAGGCAGAAATATTGTGTTTAAAACTGTACCAGAAATGTACTTATTCTCTGTGACATTAGCTGATTCTGCTTCTGTTAAATAATACACATGGATTTGACCAAAGTTTCTACACTAAACTGATTTTCTGACTAACAGGTCTTCTGATCCACGTCCCTTTATTTTCAGAAGAATATGAACAACTTTCTGGAACGATGTTTCATATTCAGAAACATTAAGGGCAACATTCTGGAACTACTTTTTTTTCTTCAAAAACATTGAGGGCAACATTCTGGAACTACTTTTTTATCTTTAGTAAGACTTAGGGCAACATTCTGGAACTACTCCTTTGATCTTCAAAAACTTTAAGGTCAACATTCCGGGACTACCCCTTAGATCTTCAAAAACTTTGAGGGCAACATTCTGGAACTCCATTTTTATCTTTAGAAAGACTAAGGGCAACATTCTGGAACTACTCCTTTGATCTTCAAAAACATTAAGGGCAACATTCCGGAACTACTCCTTTGATCTTCAGAAACACAAAGGGCAACATTCTGGAACTACTCCTTTGATCTTCAAAAACATTAAGGGCAACATTCTGGAACTACTCCTTTGATCTTCAAAAACATTAAGGTCAACATTCTGGAACTACTTTTTTATCTTAAGTAAGACTTAGGGCAACATTCTGGAACTACTCCTTTGATCTTCAAAAACTTTAAGGGCAACATTCCGGGACTACCCCTTTGATCTTCAAAGACATATAGGGCAACATTCTGGAACTACTCCTTTGATCTTCAAAAACATTAAGGGCAACATTCCGGAACTACTCCTTTGATCTTCAGAAACACAAAGGGCAACATTCTGGAACTACACCTTTGATCTTCAAAAACTTTAAGGTCAACATTCCCGGACTACTCCTTTGATCTTCAAAAACATTTAGGGCAACATTCTGGAACTACTCCTTTGATCTTCAAAAACTTTAAGGGCAACATTCTGGAACTACTTCTTTGATCTTCAAAAACTTTAAGGGCAACATTCTGGAACTACTCCTTTGATCTTCAAAAACATTAAGGGCAACATTCTGGAACTACTCTTTTGATCTTCAAAAACTTTAAGGGCAACATTCAGGAACTACTCCTTTGATCTTCAAAAACTTTAAGGGCAACATTCCGGAACTACTCCTTTGATCTTCAAAAACATTAAGGGCAACATTCTGGAACTACTCCTTTGATCTACAAAAACATTTAGGGCAACATTCTAAAAATTACTTTCCTAAACCATGGAGAGGGTCAACTGATAACCAGCATTTTCTCTATGATCTAGTTTTCTTTCAAACACATTTGACAGAGAAAAATTAAGTGTCTGCAAATCAGAACAAACCTTGGAGTTCTAAAATCTGAACAAATTTGTTTGAATTAGTTCTTGAAAAACAATAAAAACTACTTGTGTTTATTTAAAGTCATGGTGAAAAAAAATAAAGATGTTTATTTATCATAAGGATAAGGCCTGAAGTTAGTGCTCAGAGTGATTCTGACCAAATAAGATGGACTGATGTTTCTGCAGGTGTCCGACACAAACAGCACTGGAAAAGATTTTCTGAGGAGGCAGATTTGTTATCAGTATTGATTTTCTGCTCACGTTTATGGTGAAATCTGGATTTTTTCCATCAGTAAACAAATGTTATTTATTAACAAAAGTGAGCAGCGTGGTCAAACAGGGAGGAGGGTTTGGAGTCTTTTTAAAGTCGCCTGAACGTCCCACTGAACTGTGACTCTTCTGAAGAAGATCAGGACCAAACACAAACATGTCGTCCTTCAAAGTTCTGCTCTTTACTCTGGTTCTGTCTTTGCTGGAGATCAACGTCCAGTCTTCAAGTGGAAGTAGGACTTTTTTTTTATGTCCATGCAGCCTAAAAATACCCATTTACATCATTGTGGACATTTCAATACCCTCTCTGTCCTGTTATAAAATCATTGGAGTACAGCATGCAAATATTTTAACTAAACACAGCGATTGAATGCAGAACTATAATTACAAAAAAAAAACATTTTCAAATGTAAAATGTTAAAATTTTATGGTTTTCTTTAAACACTTAAAGTCTAAAGTTAACTGAAAACTAAACCTGTGGCTGACACGACCAGAGCATTAGGTAATGATTTTCTGTCACTTTGTGTTTCAGAGACCTGCAGAAACATCAGTTATCTTATTTCAGTCAGAAAACCTCTGAACACTTAATTTAGGCCTCATTCACTTGAGAAATAAACATCTGATTTTCACATATTTGTAAGTTTATTGGACCTATCAGTGGATTTTAAATAAGTACAAGGACTAACTTTTTTTTTATCTCTTTACTTTTTATTTTTTTTTAAGAATTTAGTTAAACATTTTTTTCAGATCTCAAGATTTTACATGTTGTGCTTTGAGAGATCTGTAGACTACACAAGAGGATTAGGGCCACTGAAAACAAAACAAAACAAAAAAAACTCCAATAGTTTTTTAAAGTTTCCTCCAAGAAAAAAAAAAAGTCACATTCTGGCTTCAATCTCAGACTCCTGGCTTTTTCCCAGAATTCTGAGATTAAAGCAAGAATTCTGAGGAAAAAAAAAGTCAAAATTCTGGGATTAAAGTCATAATTTTGTGAAAAAAGTCATAATTCTGAGGAAAAAAGTCACAATTCTGGGGGAAAAAAAGTCAAAATTCTGAAGGAAAAAAGTCAATTCTGAGGAACTAATGTCAGAATTCTCTAATTAGAGCAAGTATTCTGAGATTAAAGCAAGAATTCTGAGATTAAAGCAAGAATACTGAGGAAATAAAGTCAGAATTCTGGGATTAAAGTCATAATTCTGGGATTAAAGTCATAATTCTGAGGAAAAAAGTCAAAATTCTGAAGCAAAAAAGTCACAATTCTGAGGAACTAATGTCAGAATTTTCTAAATGGGGCTAGAATTCTGAGATTAAAGCAAGAATACTGAGATTAAAGCAAGAATTCTGAGATTAAAGCAAGAATTCTGAGGAAATAAAGTCAGACTTCTGGGATTAAGTTTATTATTCTGGGATTAAAGTCATAATTCTGAGGAAAAAGTCACAATCCTGAGGAAAAAAAGTCAAAATTCTGATGGAAAAAAGTCACAACTCTGAGGAACTAATGTCAGAATTTTCTAATTAGTGCTAGAATTCTGAGATTAAAGCAAGAATTCTGAGATTAAAGCAAGAATACTGAGGTTAAAGCAAGAATTCTGAGATTAAAGCAAGAATTCTGAGGAAATAAAGTGAGAATTCTGGGATTAAAGTCATAATTCTGTGAAAAAAGTCATAATTCTGAAGGAAAAAAGTCAATTCTGAGGAACTAATGTCAGAATTCTCTAATTTGTGCTAGAATTCTGAGATTAAAGCAAGAATTCTGAGATTAAAGCAAGAATACTGAGATAAAAGTCAGAATTCTGAGGAAAAAAAAGTCAAAATTCTGGGATTAAAGTCATAATTTTGTGAAAAAAGTTATAATTCTGAGGAAAAAAAGTCAAAATTCTGGGGAAAAAAAAAATTCTGAATGAAAAAAGTCAATTCTGAGGAACTAATGTCAGAATTCTCTAATTAAAGCAAGAATTCTGAGATCAAAGCAAGAATTCTGAGGAAATAAAGTGAGAATTCTGGGATTAAAGTCATATTTTTGTGAAAAAAGTCAAAATTCTGAAGGAAAAAAGTCACAATTCTGAAGAACTAATGTCAGAATTCTCTAATTAGAGCAAGAATTCTGAGATTAAAGCAAGAATTCTTAGATTAAAGCAAGAATTCTGAGATTAAAGCAAGAATTCTGAGGAAATAAAGTCAGAATTCTGGGATTAAAGTCATAATTCAAAGGGAAAAAGTCACAATTCTGAGGAAAAAAAGTCAAAATTCTGAAGGAAAAAAGTCACAATTCTGAGGAACTAATGTCAGAATTTTCTAATTAGTGCTAGAATTCTGAGATTAAAGCAAGAATTCTGAGATTAAAGTCTGAATTCTGAGATTAAAGTCGGAATTCTGCTTTCTTTAAGAATCTTAAAAAATTCATTTGAGATTTTTCTCCTTTCTTTTCCATGCCCCAACCCTCTTCCATAGTAGACGCCTTGTTTTTATTTGTAAAATGTATTCAAAGGAAAACTAAATTTAAGAGAAAATGCTCTTCAATTGTTCAGTCCTGTCATGGATTTGAAAATTGATTTTTATGGTCTCCACTTGTCGTGATCTCTGTCTCGTCTCAGTGCTCTCTGGTCTGAGGCAAGTCTTGGTCTCGAACACTGTGGTCTTGAGCACAACATTTATAAACATATTTATGTAAATACTTGTTGTTTGACTTCTTCTTTATGCTCTGCTCCGACAGGTGGAACCCCAAACCACAACCCTGAACTGTCGGGGCCGGCGCTCCGGTCGCTCTATAACTCCCCCATCTACAAAGCTGAGAAGATGAAGAGGCCTCTGGAGGGGTGGACTTTTGAGCTGGGACCACTCAGCCACTCTGGAGTCAGGTGAGTCCTCAAAGATAAAGTTTTTAGATTTTAGAAGACTGTTTTCTAAACCTTCTTTGTATTTGTCAGAGTGACGCTGGCGAACGGCGCCCAGTGGCTCATCCACAAAGGAGGAAACTACGGCGTTAGCACTAACACAGTGGTGGTCAACGCTCAGCACATGAGCTCAGACTGGAGGGTGAACTACTTTAAAAACACATTTTAAAAATCAATTTGAGTGTCACGCATTCACTGAGTCCATCTGACGCTGTTTTCCTCTCGCCGCAGGTTGTTGAGACTAAACAATTCAACGGCAGGAAGACGGTATCTGACCTCGTGGCGGCCGGCGGCTCCGAGTACACGTGGTGGGACGATAACTGTCACAAAGCATCAAACAACATGATGAACTAATAATATTTGTCTGAAGCATTTATAAAAGGGTGTAAAAAAATAAAAGTTTCACCTGAAAGGAAATTATATCTGTACATCTTATCCTGTTTCCGCAAGCGCCAACTTTTCCCTCCTTTTTCCTGAGGTTTCGTGCTTTTCTCAAGTTTAAATCTAACAGAGCAATTACAGAAGTTTATGTTCTTACAAGTCATCAAGGCACCAGGTTAAAGAACACAAAAAAAGGCTGTAAACACAATTATTTTTGCTGTAAAGATCAGCTCTTTTGGCTTGGGACCTCTAGTGGACACTTTAGGAATTGCGGTTTTTAGCACTTTTGCATGGACTTCATGTTTTTGGACCCTTAAAGCAGTTTTTCCAACCTCTTTGGGCCGTGACCCCATACATGTATATATATATAAGAAGGCTTGGGTCCAAATAGCATCCAGAAACATTTCACACATATTTCTGCCTGTTTTAAAGTATCCTGTGTGTTTTTGTTTTTTCTTTGTTTGTGTGTGAGAGTTGAGTTTCTGTAAAAGAGGACACGAGTCACACAGATATCTGCATGCCACTGCAGCTGCAAACCAGTATAGGGGGTTTCCAGAAACTCTGCCAGCATGAAAACAGAGAAGAGGGTAAAAAGAAGTAGTTAGAAGAGAGAGAGAGAGAGAGAGAGAGGAGGGAGGGATGGTGCAGGCTGCAGGAACAAAACGAAGTGTGAAAGTGAAAGTAAGAGGGTTTGTTTTGACTTACAGGAATTTTTGAGAATACAAGAAGAGCACAGTTTGTTTTTAATGTCTCACTAAACCACATCTGGACTGTGCAAATGCTGCTCATATGAAGTTAAAGCTCCGAACATTCAACAGGAAATCAACAACTCTTACAGCAGACGTCTTTAAATGAATGTTGTGAAAATGTGACACTTCAAAAAACACACAAGACCAGATTGAAGTGATGAAATGAAGCAGAAAAATAGCTCAGAATGCAGATGCAGGTTCACCACTTTGTCAACAACTGCGTGAGCAAATAGTCCAACAGTTTAAGAACAATGTTTCTCAACTTTGTCCAACTGCAGGAATTGATGGATTTCATCATCGACAGACCATAATATCATCAAAAGATTCAGAGAATCTGGAGAAATCTCTGCACGTAAGCAGCAAGGCCCAAAACCAACATTCTTACCGGCACTGGAAACTGGGGAGTCCGCCGCGACGTAATTTTTGGGTGTAGTAACACATTTCCTATAATCGTGCACCCGAGTCCTTGTGAAGTCTTTTGGTAACAGTCAATTGTGTCTTCATCACTACATCTACAAGTGACAGTTCAAACTCTACCATGCAAAGACAAAGTCAGACATCAACGACACACACAAACGCTGCAGAACTCTTTTTGGAAATCATGGACGTGGTGTCCTCCGGGCCAAAGAGGAAAAGAACAATCAGGATTGTTCTCAGGGCAAAGTTCAAAAGCAGCATCTGTGATGGTATGGGGGTGTGTTAGTGCCCATGGCATCATGGGTAACTGTCCCAGTATCTGTGAAGGCAGCATTAATGCTGATTCCATGTTTGTCCAAAACCTCGTTGTAGACGACGGTAGGTTCTGTGAAACAGAAAAAGTCCCTGCAGGGACTAATAAAGTCGTTCTGAATGAAACCAAGACACATTCTGCTCCTGTTACAACAGCGTGGCTCTGTAGTAGAAGAGTGCAGCTACTAGACTGACCTGCCTGCAGTCCAGACCTGTCTCCCACTGAAAATTTGTGGAACATTATGAAGAATAAAATACAACAACAGAGACTTTGAGACTGTTGATCAACTGAAGTTGTTCATCAACAAGAATGTGAAAGAATTCCAGCTCCAGAGCTTCAACAATTAGTGTCCTCAGTTCACAAACAAAGGTGATGAAACACAGAGGAAACATGAACCTGTCACAGCTTTTCAGGAATGTGTTGCAGCATCAAATTCAAAATGAGTGAATAACCGCCAAAAACAACAATGAATATTTTGTCTTGATCGTGTCTTCAATCCAATGACGATTTTATTCGCATTTAGCATTACTAATTATAAGAAGAATTCTTTTCAACATATTGAAGAAAGACATCTCATGTTATTATTTATATCAAGAGAAATGCACTTGTTATTAGTGAGAAAGCACTAGATTTAAGGTATTTTTGGGTTCACTCAGGTTAGATATTTTTGCTTGTTTTGGAAACTCTTGACAAGACAATTTTACTTTTTGTATATTTTCTCCCTTTGTTTTTTGAAGGCAGGCTTTTTGCAGAGTACTGTGACCGCAAGAAACCACAGTCACTGTCAATATGTTATAAAACCTGATGGTGACGCAGAAATGAAGGCAATGTTTTAGACAGTTGATAGAAAAAAAAAATGCATGTACTCTCATGATGGAGGGTTAGTTTTAGTTTTTACTTAAAGATAAAGGAAGGAACAGCCTGGAAACCAATTCTTGTGGAGTCTGTTAACTGCTCAGTTTTCCAAATTCACCAAGCGAAGATGTTTCTGAAGGCCACAAGTTTTTATTCTCCGGAGAGAAACTCTCATATCGAGCCCTCAAAGATTTGGAGAAGAGGTTTTGGATAGAACGAGGGGCACAGCTGAGGGATGGGTGGATGGACAGATAGATGGAAAGATGGAGGGATACACAGAGATGTAGAGCAGACAGGAGGTGAGGAGGCGGAAAGCAGTTTGAGAAGTTTCAGACTGCACAGCAGAGATTTTCANGCAGTGCAAAGAGGAAAAGGACAATCCGGCAAAGTTCAAAAGCAGCATCTTTGATGGTATGGGGGTGTGTTAGTGCCCCATGGCATCATGGGTAACTGTCCCAGTATCTGTGAAGGCAGCATTAATGCTGAAAGGTACAAACAGGTTTTGGAGCAACATCTGCTGCCATCCAAGACACTTTGTCTTTTTCAGGGACGTCCCTGATTATTTCAGCAAGACAATGAAACCAAGACACATTCTGCTCCTGTTACAACAGCGTGGCTCTGTAGTAGAAGAGTGCAGCTACTGGACTGTTAGACTTCAACAGTTAGTGTCCTCAGTTCACAAACACTTATTGAGTGTTGTTAAAGGAAAAGTGATGAAACAGTGGAAACATGAACCTGTCCAAGCTTTTTAGGTTCATGTTACAAATATTTAATACAAAATGAGTGAATATTTGCATAGAAACAATAAAGTTTATCAGTTTGAACAATAAATGTCTTGTCTTTGTTGTGTATTTTATTTAATATTGTTTAAATAGGATCTCCCTGGAATTCAACCACAAACTGTGTAAAGTAAAAGTGAAACTTGTCTGATGGAAAATCCCCATCACTGTGTTCAGACAGTTTCATAACACATTTGGACTCTGGACGTATTTAAGGAGACAGCTGACGGTCTCACCTGCTCACTCCAAGACGACTTCAAGAAAACCTCACCTGTTTGTGCAGAGATGGCTCAAAGTAAGTCGACCTTTCAGTTTACAGAGATTTATCCCTCTTTACATGTTTTTTGTTTTGTGATGATAAACCTGACAGATCATCCTCTGCTGTTTTAGATCTCTCACCGTCCGATCTGACGAAGCTCTACAACTCTCCAGTTCAACATGCCGAGAGGGTGGAGCGGAAACTGGGAACCAGTTCAGGCCCAATTGGTCCTTTTGGCCACTCTGGAGTGAAGTGAGTCTCCACAGAGTTTAAACAGGGAAGATTTAAAAACATTAGCTGTCAAAAACTTTGACTTATGATCAATTTCTTAAAATGATTTTTTTTCACTGCGGGTGTGCGTGTGTGCGTTTTCCTTTTCCTTTCCCAAACTTACCACTCTTAAATGTGTTTTACTGGTATTAACTTACCATTATTTAGACACTAAATCTTATATTTTTATTTATCTATTTACTTTTGAGCTCCGTACACTGATAATGTGGTTTTTTACCTGCTTGTTGGTGTGGTAGGGTTACTATTTTTAAAAAAAATTTCACTTTTTATTGGTATTGCTTATTAATTTAACTCTCCTATTTGTCAGGATTTTTCCCTTGAGTGTTTTTATTTATTTGTCTTAAGGCATAAAAAAAGAGTTTTCCTCTTTTTTTTTTTTTTTTTTTCAAATATTTGTAACTGAGCATTCAACACAAAACAGTGTGAACTTAAAGTAAATGTGACTTTTTTTTTGTTTAACTTGGTAATTTCATGAACGATCTTTTTTTCATGCTTTGCGAAACATTTTAACTCTCTTTTACAACTGAATAATTTACAGTTTATAAGCTTTTTCACCCTCAAATGTTTGTCTGTAACTTTTTTTTTTTGTTTAAATATGTTTGGAAAAAAATAAAACATTTTTTCAGGCCCTAAGAGGAATAAAAATATCCTGACACAGGCTAATATGAATTTCCATCATGTGAAATAACTTTGAAGGATTAAATGAAAATCATTGACTATGTCCCAACTTTATTTTGAACTGGTTTGAATAAAATATGGTGTAAAAAACATTCAATTTCATCATAATTAGGAGAAAATCAGATTAAACAGGTGCACACTGGGCATTTTTTTTAAATCATACCTGAAGTAAGAAGCTCAGAGTGGACAAAAACAAACCTTTTATTGCCCCCTGCTGGCCCTTTAAGAGGATGTTTCAGACACTTCTGTTTCCTCATTGACCTCAGTTATACAGTCAGTGATATATATTTTTTATTTTTCTCATTTCAAACTCTTGTTTTTCTCCTCAGAGTGACTCTGAAGGATAACTCTCAGTGGCTGGTTCATAAAGGACCCGGCTACGGTAAATCCTCTCAGACGGTGGTGACCCCGGCCAGTAACATGGGCTCCGGCTGGAAGGTAAACCTCTCAGTGATGCTTTATAATCATCAAAGAACAAACAGTTAAATGAGTATGTCACTCTGATCTCTGTGGTTTTTCTTATTGCAGGGTATTGGACAGCGGGATTTTGCAGGGTCGAAGACTGTCGGCGACTTTGTGAAGGTCGGGGGCACCAACTATAACCCCGTCTTCAACAACTGTCACCAAGCTTCCAGTCGCATGATGAAGCAGTAAACACGGAGCTTCCTGCTGCTCTCAGTTTTATTACTCTTTGCTTTATAAAAAACAACCAATAAAGCCTTAAACTTACTGAAAGTGCTGTTTGCTCTTTGTTCCTCTGGTTCCTTGTCCATCATTCGTGTATATATATATATATACAATTACAGTACAGGCTAAAAGTTTGGACTCACCTTCTCATTCAATTTGCATTTTCTTCAGTTTTATGACTATTTACTAGACTGATTGACTTCATTTCTTAAAGTAATGCTGATTGGTTCTTGCCATAATATGAATTTTAACACTTGTCCAATAAGGCTGTTGGCTGTGTTTTAACCTGACTTCTGCACAACACAACTGATGGTCCCAACCTCATTGATAAAGACAGAAATTCCACTAATTAACCCTGATAAGGCACAGCTGTGAAGAGAAAACCATTTCAGGTGACGACCTTTTGAAGAATATCAAAAGTATAGAAAGCAGTAATCAGCGTAAAGGGCGGTTATTTTCAAGAAACTAGAATATAAAACATGTTTTCAGTGATAAGTACATAATTTCACATGTGTTCATTCATAGTTTTGATGCTTCAGTGAGAATCTACAATGTAAATAGTTATAGAAAATAAAGAAAAAATGCATCGAATGAGAAAGTGCACTGCAAAAACTGAAATCTAAGCAAGTCATTATGTCTTATTTGTAGTAAAAATTGTCTTATTGTTCTTAATTTGAGCCACATTCACCAGACCAGGTCATAAAAATGTCTTATTTAACGTTTTTTTAAGACAAAAATGAGGTGTAAATTGCTTGTAACAAGTCAAAAAAAAATCTGCCAATGGGATAAGACGAATTCTTGAAATTAGAAAGATGTCTTAAAACAAGAATCTTTTATCTTATCCCATTGGCATATATATATGTATTTTTTACTTATTGTAAGCAATTGATTCCTCATTTTTGTCTTGACCAGTCAAATTTATATTCTTGAGAGACTGTCATTCTCTATAAAAGCCCAGAAGGAAAAATTTTACAAAATCTGGTCCAAATGGACAGAATATGTTAAACAAAGAAGAGTGAAAAGGTTTTTTTTTTTTTTTTTTGTTTGCTCTTGACTTTATTGTTATATTATTTCCTCCACTTAAATCGTTGAACTCATATCTTCCCTTGTTCTGTTCTGTGTCAGAAATTTGTTAAAAAAAAACAACTTTGAAGAGCAAAAAGCTGAATAAGTAATCAGATATGTCTATTTTATTTAATTCACATGATTCATTTCACTGTAAATATATGATAACTGTAAAATGTTTGCTCTTTTGAAATAAAGTAAATTTATATATATAGATATATATATATAGATATATACATACATATTTGTTATTTTAAGTTAAATCAGCTTATTATGTATAACATTGAGATAAGCAATAAAAATTCAAATTACCAAAATCAAAAACAATAACAAAACAAAAAAAGAAGACCATTGTTTAGAAGGTACTGAGCCAATTTCATCACAGTTGGAACTACCCATTTTTTGGAAATTTGGGATTTATAACATTTTTTTTCAATGACATTTCAGGTTGTTGTTATTTTTCAGGTCATGCTATCTATAGAGGAATAATATGCCTTCTTAGGGGACTTTTTTTCATATATTAAAATCATAACTGTTTTAATTTCCTTTAAAACTTAACTGAGTTAAATATTTTGAATGTTATTATTTGTATTTGTATCTTAATATTTCGATGTGTACCTTGGTTATAAAATACTTGTTGGGAAATGATTTCGCGGCCCACTTGCTGTACCTTCGCGGCCCACCAGGGGGCCACGGACCACAGGTTGGGAATCGATGCCTTAATAAGTTAATTTAGATTTTAGCACTATGAGCCAAAATGAAGCCATAATTATTTCCATAAGACGTGGCCAAACAAGCACAAACATGAAAAGAGAAAGTGAAAGAGACGTCAGTTTTTCCACTGTCACAAGTTGATAAACAACGAAACTGTACAAGTTGAATCTTGTCTGAAAGTATTTGATATTAACAGCTGTTTAATGTCATTGATATGATGAGATGTGACTGTTAACAGTCTTTGTATAACAGACTCAGGCTGACACGTGTTCAACTCTGCTGTTTGCTGTAACGGCTCTGACAGGAGGGTTTTCCCCAAAAAGGGAGGAGATTCAGAGCTGAGGAGTATAAAGTGAAAGTGTTCGAGCAGTGAGTCCAGAAACCAGATTACATCCATCATCATCTTCATCATGTCGTCCTCTGGAGTCCTGCTCTTCTCTCTGACTCTGATTCTGATGCTGATTAACGTCGAGTCTGAATTAAGGCTCAGTTTTGGAGGTATTTTATTTAATGTAGTTTCATGAACTCTTGTGCTGAAAGGTTAATTATTGTGAACTCTAATTTTCAAAGATGCTATTTGAAGATTAGACATATTTGATGTTTTGTACGTCTCATTTGTTGAAGTTCTTCTGACACTTTCACTTCTCCGTTTCATCGTGTTTGTGTCAAAGTGCTTTGAGATTCATGCAGATTTCATTTTCCTGAGTTTAAAAAAAGTTACACTTCCTCCTTCTCTGACTCTGACAGGAGGTGGAAAGAAAAAGTTCAGCTTTGATGTGGGTGGACATGACCTGAGTAACCTGTACAACTCCAGGGTGGTAAAAGCCGACAGGGTGGTTCGACCTCTGGGGAACCTGGACAAACCTCATGGAGTCGTCAGTCACTCTGGTGTCAAGTTAGTTCCTGCACACTTTAATAGACTTTAACATTTCCAGATAAGCACAATTTTTTAAAACTTATGTTAATCCAAAATGCAAAAAATGTGGGGATATCTGTAATATTTATTTACAAGCCACAAACAGGAAAGTGTAAAAATTGACAATTGAAAATGTTAAAAGGGTCAATGACAAAAAGAGGGTCTAAAAACGTATTTTAAAAAAGTTCTTTGAAAGTGGATAAAAACATATTTCTGAGTGAAGAATTATGTTTTATAACAGATTTCAGTAGTTGACCAACATTTCAAAGTTTTGAGGTTCATTATTTTTTAGTGTTTTTAATTTGAGCACCCAAAAATGTCAGGTGGAGCAACCAAATATATGAAAATATATTTATATGTTCCTGTTATTTTTTCTGAGTGAAATTATTGGCAAGTATCTCTCAAGTGTCTGTAGTGACTCATGCATTTTCATTTTGTGTGTTTCATTTCTTTTATTTGTGAATAAGATAAATAATTTGATGTTAAAATAACATTTCACATTATTACATTGGTTGTACCACCTGACATGGAAATTGTTCCAGTCACCAATGAAGTGAAAAAACCTTTTTTATCAGTATTTCAGAGAAATCTACAAACTTTTCCACTTGGTCACAAATGTCATTTGGGCTCCTCTGGCTGATGCAGTTTCCTGTTTCCTGTTTTATTCTCTTCACTTTAAAATAAAAGTCTAATGTTACGGTTGCACCACCCTGACATTTGACAAGGTGAAAATTACGGGACAAAAGTTTTTTA
>RPOG01000591.1:140454-241519 GCA_008086565.1 Thalassoma bifasciatum | reverse complement strand
ATTTCTCAACAGCTTTAAAATTCTTTTTATTTGCAAAGAATGTTTTATTTAAAAAGGTTCAAGCATAAAATAATGCCAGTGTATTTTTAATTTCCATTTACAATAACTGACATTCAATTTTTAGAGTTTAATTACTGTGGATACTTGTCAGGACGGTTGCACCACCTGACATTTTGGGGGTTTGAGGAACCAAAACACAAAAAAACATGTTATATTTTAATAGTTTAAAGATGTGTTCAAATAACACAGGTTTCATAGAATAAAGAAATACATGTGATGAAATACTCAATTCATGATGGAAGGAAATATTGCACTTGGACACAAAAAAAGGGGACGTCACGTCATTGACCCATTTATTTTTTTATGGTTGTTAAAAGGTTGTTTGATTTTTTTTTTCATAAATAGAAATGGCAAATTTAGCTCTGGATTTGTTTTTGGATTTGCATTGCAGGAACAGAATTTGAATGAACAGAAGATACACAGACTCTAAAATAACTCCTGAAATTGAATTTTGCATTATATTTTGTTTTTTTTTTGTCCATAAATTCTGCGTTGGTTTGACAGAGTGACCCTGGAAGATAAATCTGAATGGCTCATCCATAAAGGATCAGACTTTGGCGACTCCTCTAGGACGGTGGTGGTCAATGCAGATCACATGAGCGACAGGTGGCAGGTGAGATTGTTTATATTTGATGCTTCAGTTCAAACTGATTTGGAAAGACAAAGAAAAAAAACTTTCACTCACAGCTGTAGTTCCTCGAGTGGCCACTGGGAGTCGTGCACTTCACACTCTTCCATAAACCTCTTTTCTTCTGTTTTTGTTTTTGCAGAGCACAGAAACCAAAGATGTTGGTGGGACACACACGGTTTCTGACTTTGTCAAAGCTGGAGGAGAAACATACTCCCCCCTGGTTTCTGACTGTCATGTTGCAGCCAACAACATGATGAACCTGAAAGAGAAAGAGAAAGAGAAACCTTGAATCCTTCTCCAGACAATTTTACAAGTTGCTTTCTTTCTGCTGATCAAAGAGCTGTGGACATTTTTAAAACATTGAGGGAAATTCTGTTTAAACCCAACTTTGTCTGCATTTATGTGACATACTTGGTCCATAATTATGACCCCTGGGTCGGCAAGGACCCAGTGACAAAGCCAAACTCTGAAAAAAAAGAAACTAACAAGCGGTTTATATACCCTGAATGTGTATATCATGTAACCATGTAACCCTCATGCAACCCGAAAGTTCCTCTTGAAATCTTAGGAATTATTATCATTAGTTTTAGGACCCGAGGACCCTATCGTAACCCCAGAACTCCAAAAAATAAAATTCAGGGCCCAGAACTCCCCACATGAACCTCCAATTGTACTTGTTATCCTAAGGTTTATTATCGTATATGTACGGATATATTTTTTTCCATTAAAGAAAGGCACCCCCTGCTGGTAACAAGAAGTCACAGCTTCTTTTCTGAGGCAGATCTTGCTGCACACGCTGCGGCTGCTACACTCAATAGTTTTTCAGGTAAGTGGAAGTTGTGCACATGTGGCACCTGCATCTCTGTTTTGTCTTTTTATCGGACGAGTAGTGAAATATCTCCGCAGTGGATATATGAACTTTCTATCTGGTGTCAGGTTGTTGTGGAGTTTTTTGATTAAAGTAAGCAATTTACCCTACTGAAGGCAAATTCCCAGATATCCTTACAAGGCCATAAACAAAAATGTTGTTCTGTGCATCTTTCACATACGGGCCTATACATAGACAATAGGTTGCAAACTGCAGGTCAGCTACAACCATCTGGTAACTGGAGACAAGCTCCCTGTGTCCAGGCTATTCAAAGCACACAGCAGCTGAGCTGACCCGCACATTTCTGCCCATTGACGATTTCAATGTTCTCTGTAAAAGTTAAACTTGAACACATTCTGAAGATCCTAACAGGTCCTGAGTCATTCCCTTAATTCCAGGTTCACACTCTCAATCTGCTGATGTTCATTGGACTTTGTGGACACAAACTTGTAAGATGTAATACCAGATGTTATCTGTACCCCTCCTCATTGATCAGGTGGTATCCTGTCCCCCCTACAAGGCCCTGCTGCTCTAAATAAACAGCCAATCACCACTGGAGAAGGGACGTCCACAGGGTTTTTAAGGAAGGCAGGCTTTTTGGGATGGAGGTTTTTAGGCTAAGAGTTTTGTCAAAAGGTTTAGGAAATGCAAGATGTTTCTTTTCAGTCGTTGTTCATTTTGTTTAGTTTTATCAGTTGGTACAGAATATTTAACGTGCTGCAAATCTTTCAACCCAGAAGCTTTGTTAAAGATGGCTAGACTTGAATAAACTTTTTTCTGGATTCAAGCTGACTGGACTCTCCTGCTGATTTGGACTCCTCTTTTCATCATTGTTTCATGGGTAAATGTCTTAGAATTAGGAGACCTAGGATGAGACATTATGTAGTAGAAATGGGGGTCCTCCCCCACCTTATATTAAAATAACAGATTCAACAAGTAACAAGCGAGCCCGAAAATTAGATTCTACAAGGTTACAAATCTGCTACGTCACCGTGGCTTGATGTGGATTGGTCTGTGATGAGTGGTTGTCCAATCACCGGCTGCGACATTTTTTTAAGTCCCGCCTCTGAAAGCACTCTCTAGCGCAGGGGTTCCCAAAGGGGGGGTCGCGAGATGATTTCAGTTGAGAGGTAATATCCACAGCTATCCCAGACCACAACTAAGGTACTAACACTGTTTGGCTCAACATACCTGTATGAAAATATTTTCTTGGCCCTGATATTGATTAAAAATAAATATATATCTTGTGTGAACGTGGAGAATGATCTCCGAGTGGCTGTCTCTAAAATTAAACCCAGAATGAACTTGCTGTGCTCCACACATAGTGCCCATCCATTTCATTAGGTGAGATAAACACTGAAACATATATCCCAGAGCTACAGTTTATGATTATTACTTGAACTGAATTATTCTTGTTCTTATGTGGAAATGAAAGTATTGAACCAAAATTGAGTTTGCACACGACTGCAACAATGTTCGTTCACAAATTACAGAGAAATGATTTTGACATATTCTGCTTTTATTTCATATTAAACTGTTACATGTAAAATCCTAACATGGTTTTCAGGCTGTTGTTCTTTTTTGTGTTGTCATTACGCCCATGTTTGGATATGCTTATTAGTGCACGTGTCCTACGCGCATGTTTTATTATGCTTCAGTCACCTCTGGGGATAGTGGGGGTCACTAGTCTGTGCCACCTTTGTTTTGGGGGTCACGGGCTGAAAAGTTTGGGAACCCCTGGTCTAGCGCCCCTTACCCAGATGGACTAGTGAAATATCTCTGTGACTGATATATGAAACTGTCCGTCTGGCTTGTCAGGTTATGGAACCACAGCAGTGACCACGTACTTGGGACTTATGGGAAAGGATTGCGGCTGAGGAGTTCAAAGAGGCGTCCATTAATCGGTGACAGGTTTTTGTGAAAAAGGTGTTTCACGGCACTATTGAAATAAATGTCAATATCCCGAAAAACCAACTCATTTGAGTGTAAAAACTGTTTTGTTTTTTTTTAATTTGAATGTTTCCATGACCATTTTTCAGTTGCAATATCAAGGTTTTGCCCAATTCTGGGTGTAAACACAGCTCCTGATTGTTTCCTTCCTTGTTATGCTCATGACACATCTACAGGTGGGTAATGCCTGAACACTTAATCCAACCTCTTTGTTCTCCATGCATAGTTAATGCCAAAGTTGACAAACCTTGGCATGCACCACGCCCCGAGTGCTCAGTATGAGATAGAACCATTAAAGGAGTGTTTGCTGTATGCAAAGCCACCTGTCCGGAATAAACTGCAGACTGTTGGGAAATTAATTATGAAACTCATCGTCGGGGAAAACCCTGACAGATCCAGTTTCCCGAGTCTGGAGGTATTTAAGCAGACTGCAGACAGCTTCACCTGTCACTTCATTCAAGCAGACATCACCTGTGTGTGCAGAGATGGCAGAAAGTAAGTGGATTTTTCTGTACCTGACTTAACATCTGCATGCGTTTCCTTTCCACAGAGCAATTCTCACTTTGACTGATCCTCTGCTGTTTCAGATCTCTCAGCGTCTGAGCTGACAAAGCTCTACAACTCTCCAGTTTTTCGCGCCGAACTGATGAAGCGGAATCTGGGATCTTTGCCATTCAAAATAGGCATTATTAGCCACTCTGGAGTCAGGTGAGTCCACAGGTGGTGGCTTCAAACCAGAGATGGTCGACAACAGAGAGTGTACATGGGTGTGTCACACGGGCGACTGTATGGAAATGACCAATCTGCAAGAAAATATGTTCTCCATTGAAGATGTTTTTATGGATCAGGATTTAATTGGAATTGTCATATTCAGATTATTTTGACCTGCAAACAACATTTTTAACCCCAGTATTTAAGTGATGTGTCCCGCTCTAAGAGCCAGTGCTTTGTAGTGAATTAGAGGGGCTGAGTAACTACTTTCAATTTAAAAAAATGAAAATATGGCTGTGTTTTTTTTGCCTATAAAGTCAAAATTCTGAGATAAAAAGTCAAACTGATGAGATAAAAAGTAAAAATTTGACTTCTTCATATAATTTTCACTTCATGATCTCAAATTATTTACTGTTATTCCAAATTTTGACCCTATATCTAAAATTTTTGTCTTTGTTTTACTTAATTTATTAACTTTGTCTCCAAATTTTGACTTTTTTTCCATATAGCCTTGGCCATATAATCTCAAAATTTGGTCTTTTTATCTATTAGTTATGACTTCTATCTCAAAGTTTTACCTTCTTATCTCATGATTTGACTTTTTGTCCCATAGTTTTGACATTTACATCTCAAAATTTTAACTTTTTATATAAAAAATTCAGTTTTTTGTCTCACAATTTTGACTTGAAGTTGGTGCATCAGAATAATAATAATAATAAAGTGCAGCAACTTATTGTAAATGTCAATTGTAGAACAAACTGAGGAAAACTGGGACATTTCGGGGGATTTCCCAGGACATAATTTTATCACTTAAAAAGAGGAAGTGGTGACTTTAGGTCATCGGATGTCAGGATCACTCTATAACTCCAAAAGAATCAGCATCTCTTTTTTTTCTTGTGAAAAATGTTTGATTTAAATCACCAAAAGCAAGAACGCCGACTTTTGTAGCAGAACAAATGTGCAAAGTTAGAAAATTCTGAGCCTTCTCAGAAAAACACTGGGTGCAAAAGGGTTTATAAAAACACAAATAATTCATAAATGCCAGGTTAGGTTAAAATATAAATCTGCTAATAATACTGAATTGGAAGCCGTTCTGGAGCCAAAAGAGCCGACTCTTCCTTGGGAGCTGAGCCAAAAGAACCAACTCCCTAAAACAAGCTGAACTTCCCATCACGACAATATTTCTTACACTGTGTTTTGAGCTATTTTTATGCACCATTTTAGAACTTTTTATGTCCTCTAATGTATTTTTTGAGCTCTCATTTTCCTGTCATGATGAATACATTCATTTTAAGACATCAGCTGGAAGAGAAAAACGTAAACAAACCCTTTCATTGCTGATCTTTAAAGAAAGGTTGTCATACTTTTTCATCTACAACCACTTTCCACACTGACTTCTTTGCAGTCAGTAATATCTTTTGGGTTTTATAATCTTTGTTTTTCTCTCAGAGTCACTCTCTCTGATGGCTCTCAGTGGCTGATTCATAAAGGACCCGACTACGGTAAAGCCTCTGAGACGGTGGTGACCCCGGCCAGTAACATGACCCTGGAGTGGGAGGTGAATCTCTCTTAGTTGATTTTGTGGATATTATGTTATCATCAAATAAGAAGTAGTAACTCTGACCTCTGTATTTCAACTCTTTGCAGTTTGTCGAAGAACGGGATTTTAACGGGTCAAAGACTGTTGGTGACTTTGTGAGGGTCGGCGACGTTGACTACAACGTCTTCTTTAACAACTGTCACCATGCTTCTGATCGCATGATGGAGCAGTAAACATGCTGCTCTAGAATTGATAACCTCTTTTCTTTATAACCAATAAAGCCTCAAACTTACAGAAAGTGTTGTTTGCTTTTTATTTCCTTGAGGTCGATAGCTTTAGCTTCATATTTGATGCTTCCAATTGAATTGGAAACACAAAGAAAAGACTTCCATTTGAACGAATCGTTCACGAACGACTCATCACTACTGGCAACAGGAAGTCAATGCTTTTTGCTGAGGCAGATCTTGCTGCACATGTTGCGGCAGGTACACGCAATAGCTTTTTAGATAGGTTGAAGTTGTGCACATGTGGTACCTGCAACTCTGTATCTCATTTTTTTGTCATATCCAAAGTTTTTTTGCTAATGGATTCTCAAATAAAGCATCCCGAATAAAAACATCACCTGATTCAACCTCTTGTCTTTGTACTTGGCTGACAGAACATCAACTTCTAATGTCAACACATCCAACTAGCAAAAAATTATGTATTTATTTTTTCAGATTTCAACTACTTCTACCTGCAAACCACTTCAAACTTCACTTCACTTCACTTTCTTCTTGTCTGAAATAAGTGTCACGTGTCTGTGTCACTACTGGCAGCTTTGTCACCAAGAGACATAATCAGTGAAGACCTGTGAGTCATCTGCATAGCAATGAAAGTGTTTCCTGATGACATTTCCAAGAGGCTTTATAATGCACAGGTTAAAAAGTAAAGAACCTAAAAATGATGCCAAATTACTTTCATGAGCATCCATGAAAGAGAGAAGAGGTGTGTCCTCTGCCTCAAGCTTCGGCATTTCACTTAAGCATGTGGAAAGGTGGGTTAAACCACAATGTTTGTCTCACAGCCTGCAATTAATTCATTCTTTTGAAGACGTTGTTACCCGGAGTAAAAACTTAATCCAAGTTATAGTTTTAGGAAAAAAGCTCTAATGATACAGGTCTTTATATTCAATTGTATTTCCCAGTACACTTTTTCGCAATATAAAGCAATGTTTCTGAAGTTTTGATAAAATATAATTGTGCCTTGCTGGTGTTTCTATCGCAACTTGTGCAAAACTTGAGTATGCAATTCGCTGAATATGCAAGAAGGGAGGAGGACTGTGACTGGCACTTACCATAATTGCCACAAACATTTTAAGAGCTGAACTGTCATTTTTATGGGTGTTACCCTTGTTGCTGATGTTGTCAACAGACAAAGGCAAAAGGTGTTTTAAATATCAGCACTGGAGTCTGTATGTGTGGCAGCAACAACATACTCGAGACTTCTTGGAGAGAATAGTAGTCGAGGTTATTTTGTGTTTTTATAACACTTTTAAAAGGAACCTCAGTATGGAAACTTCTGTAAAACCAACTCATAAGAGTGAAAAAAACTTGGTTTCTGTAAACTTGGGGGTTTCCATTGCCATTTTCATTACGGTATTTAGGTTTTGTGCAGTCCTCGACGTAACTGAAATGCCGCTATTGATTATTTTCTTTCTTGTAATGCTCATGACACATCTACAGGTGGGCTTTTTGGATTGTCAGAGAGAAACCAGGGACTTAAAGGGAGCCCCGACTGTTGGGACTAATAGGCATGAATCTGCTTAAATGTTTGTCTCAAACTAGAATTTGTTGTTAAAAGAAATAATGAATTGGTTTTTCTTAAAAAAAAAATACAGTTTAAAACACAGTTTCTATCCTTCGGGCGCAGCCATTGTTTTACTGCCGCAATGCATTCTGGGTTGATGATGTAGATTGGTTGCTTGGTGCCGAGCATCTGGATTTGGCCGTTTCCTCACTACTAGTCGCCGTAAGTCACGAGGTTTGAGGAGGGAAAAAAACATAATAATGCCACATGTGGCTGCTTTTGGGTGCACTTTTCAGTCCAAAGGAAACAAGGAGACTGATGTTAGTCTGCACAGCTTCCCAAAAGACAAGAAAAGAAGGAAGTTGTGGGNGTGGGCGTAAACAACTTCCCATGGAGCCGCGGCTATGTTCTGGCCACTTCTCCCCAGAAGCATTTGCTGCATTTAGCCGGCCCATGCTGATGAAAGAGCTGACAGGTGTGGGTCATTATAAACGGAGACTAAAGCCAAATGCTGTGCCGACTATTTTCCAACACAAACCCACAAAACTTCCTCTGGAAACCACTGAAGTCCGCTCCAGGACTTATATGATCCTGTATGAGATCCAGCCCGGTGCAACCATATGACGTCACTACCCAGACGTTACTGCGGCGTAAACAACAATGTCGGCCTACGGGTGAAAATATTTTTTCAAATTTTAGACAAGCTAAGATTTTTGAGAGATTTTATTATGGTTCTTATGCAGCTGGTAAAAACACTGATCATTTAGGAAAATGACGTTCTGGTAGCCAGGGTTTCTTGTAAGGCAGATGGAAAATATAATCTGGCTGTCCCAAAACATTGTATCTTTCCCTCATCCAAGCCCTGCGCATTGGCTTTGGAAGGCTAATAAGCTCTGAAATCTCCAAGATGTTCATGTGGAAATGGATGCTCTCCCCCACGGCCTCTTCATCCACCATGCCCCCCAGCTACGGTAAAGCGTCTGACACGGTGGTGACCAAGGCCAGTAGCATGATCTCGGAGTGGGAGATGAATCTCTCTGTGTTGATTTTGTGAATATAATGTAATCATCAAATAAGAAGTAGTAACTCTGATCTCTGTGTTTTAACTCTTTGCAGGTTATTGAAGAACGGGATTTTGACGGGTCAAAGACAGTCAGTGACTTTGTGAGGGTCGGCGATGTTGACTATAACATCCTCTTTGACAACTGTCACCATGCTTCTGATCGCATGATGGAGCAGTAAACATGCTGCTCTGGAATTGATAACCTCTTTGCTTTATAACCAATAAAGCCTCAAACTTACAGAAAGTGTTGTTTGCTTTTTATTTCCTTGAGGTCAATAGCTTTAAAGGTACAGGTACAGCTGTGTATCATCAGCGAAACAATCAAAGTTTTCGTACTAAGCACCAAAATAAGCAGGTTTTTTCTTAACTTTTTAGGATGTATCTGTTTGTTTTTCAGAGTAATATAAAGTAGGTTAGAACAGCCTTGATTACAGGTGTGCTACATTCTTATTTGAAAGCACACCTTTGGTTTTCAATGGGTGCGTTATGGCTCATTTTTCGGCACTAGCATCTGTCTGCATGGCTGCCAAAAAGCAGGGGTGGAGTGACCTGGTGTGGGAAGATTCTCACCAAACCATTTACTTTGACGTGTGAAATGCAAGAAGTTAGTGAAGTTCTTAACTGTATTTTGAATTTTTAGCCATAACTTTCTGGAAAAAAGCAAACAACTTTTTATTCATGCTCTAAGAAGAATAAAAACACTTGAGGAGAAGTTTTGAAACAGACTGTTCACCTTCAGGAAGTTTGTTTCCAGGTATTTTCTTCTAGAGATGAGCATTTTCCTCTTGTATAGCACTTGGGTTAGTGCTAAAACAAAGCCACTTCTAAAATGTATATTCTTTTTTCAAAAATTTCAAGTCTAGTGAATTTTTTTTGCCCCATGGAGGGGAAAAAATTTGCAAACTTCAAGAAATTTTCTCTTCAAATTTGATGTTTTTAACTTGTACTCAGGCTCCTTTGTAACTTGAGTTTACTTTTGGTAATGTCAGGAGTGATCTGGAAATTATTGTTTATTTTTATGAAGTCCTGTGCTCTCTGCCCACCAGCCTCATATTAATGTAAAAAAAAAAAATTATATTAGTAGTTTGACTTCTTTACTGTCTACTCCATATGAACCCTGCAGATTACAGGTCGCTCTATAACTGCCGCGTCTTCAAAGCTGAGAGGATGAAGAGGCCTCTGGGGGGGATGTCTTTTACAGTGGGACCAGTCTTCCACTCAGGAGTCAAGTGAGTCCTCAAAGATAAAGTTTGTGGATGTCAAAAGACTACTTTCCACATCTTCTTTTGTATTTTTCAGAGTGACGCTGGAGGACGGCACTCAGTGGCTCATTCATAAAGGAAAAGACCATAAAGGTCCCACAAAAACAGTGGTGGAGAACGCTCAGGACATGAAGTCAAAGTGGAGGGTGAACTACTTTAAAAGCACATTTATTTTTTTGAAATCACAACAGAAACACTCACTGAGTCCATCTTTCTGACGCTGTTTTCCTCTCGCCACAGGTCGTTGAGACTAAAGAATTTAACGGCAGGAAGACGGTATCTGACTTTGTGGAGGCTGGTGGCCCGAACTACTCGCGGTGGTACGATAACTGTCACAGAGCATCAAACAACATGATGAACCAATAATCTTTATTTGTAGCATTTCTGGGAATAGAATAAACGTTCCACCTGAAAGGGAGGTGTTATGAGATTTGACCCCCACTGGAGGGCGCTACAGACTTCAGCTTTACCTTTATCACATGTGACTCTTCAGCTACGACATTAATATCTCTATACTTGTTTTAACTTTTGATTTCCTGTTCCTCTGAGCTCTAAGATCCCAACAGCTGATCAAACTCATATTCTCACATAATCATACACTGCAAAAACTGAAATCTAAGCAAGTCATTGTGTCTTATTTTTAGTCAAATTTGTCTTACTATTCTTGATTTGAGCCACATTTACTAGACAAGGTCATAAAAATGTCTCATTTCAAGTTTTTTAAAGACAAAAATGAGGTGTAAATTGCTTGTAACAAATAAAAAAAAAATCTGCCAATGGGATAAGATAAAAGATTCTTGTTTTAAGAAATCTTTCTAATTTCAAAAAACTTCCTGGGCAAATTCTTCTTATCCAGAATTATATTGACTATCAGCATCACAGCATGAATCGTGAACATAAATTTATTTAAAAAGTAGCAAGCTCATTCATTGGTTAAATCTAAGTCAAATATAACTGAATTCACAGAGACAGAAATTGCTCTAAAACCTTTTTAAAATTAATTTATGTTTACGATTCATGCTGGTATGCTTATACTCAACGTAATTCTGAAGGTAAGTTGATTTTTTTTTCTAATCAAGACATCAGTTTTGGTGGTTTATTACATAATGCACTAAATTCTTACATTTTCTAGGAAAAAAGTGCAATACCTGCATTTTGTAATAACTGATGCAATATGTAAGAAATTATTACATAATGCAGGCAAATTTATTACATATTGCGTTCAAGAATTTTATTACAAAATGCGTCAGATTATTACGAAATAAAGTCAAAATTTATTACATTATTACATAATGCGGCGTAACAGTTGTTTTTCTATGCTGTTTTCACACTCACTTACTTTCACTCCTTTTCCAGAAGTTTCATGCTTTTCCGAAGTTTGAATCTGCAGAAGCAATCTCAAATGTTTTAGTTTTTATAAGTCAGTTAGACACCAGGTTTTAAAACACAAAATATGGGGGGCGGATGGCCGAGTGGATATGGCTGTGCACCATGAGGTTTGCCCTCAAGCAGGTGGCCCAGGTTTAATTCCTGCCTGTGACCTGTTTCCCGCATGTCATTCCCCACTCTCTACCCCTTTCCTGCTCTATCCACTGTCCTCCTCTATCCAATTAAAGGCAGAAAAGCCCCCCAAAAATATCTTTAAATATCTTTAAAACACAAAATATGACTTATATGTGTTTTAATATTTGACTTCCACATAACCTCTGTGTTATCAAGCACTCTCAGGTTACATGAAAAAGAGAAACGCTCCTAAAAACCAGTGAAGGGGAGAACCCCACAGAGGTCACTTCATCAGGTTCCTGCTCTCAGGAACCTTTTGTCACCTTTAATCCTGAGGGTCACATTTCAAAGTGGATTTCTGTGACATTTTGTCCACACACGAGGACGTCAGGCCTCCCGTGAGTCCTGAACGATCGCTCTCGCTCGCCGTCAGGAAAACAAAGACTCTTTACCTCCCTCACCCTGCGAGTGCTTGTTCTTTCTCCCCCTTTCCTCTCTGTTGTGACGTGGATGTTTGTGCACAAGAACAGACGAGGTTTGTAGGAGTGTAATCGCTTGTGATGGCACGCCGGCGGAGATTATGTCACCGCACAGACCGTGCAGCACGTTACATAAAAAAAGTTATGCAATTTACTCACGGTTTTGTCCGTGAGGAGTTTGTAATTTCTCCACGTGAGGTTCAGCAGTTTGGCCTCTTTCACTGAAGCTAATTCTTAAAAAGAAGATGATTGAGAAAAGAGAAGTGTGTGACATTTTCGTTTCACTGATTTCACTTTGATGTGGCGTCCCGCGGTGACTTTATGAACTTCACTTTTCCTGATAAGTTCTGGTCTGATTGAAGTGGAAAGTCATTGTTCTGCAGATCCCAAACACCCCCAGAGGAGGGGGAGGAATGGTGAGGAAGGGGAGACCACATCACATAATGAGCGAGGGGGTGGCGGTCTCTCTGTGAATGAACCCGGGTCGTGTGGTGTGACAGAGTTTCTGCACGGTTTGTCCGCAGCGACGTGGAACGACCACGAGGACGAGGAGGAGTGAGTGACGTGTCTGAGGTCACAGGTTCAAACCGGTTCAGTTTAATTATCTGACAAACATGAAACAAGCTGCTTTAACCCTTTAACTGGCTCCTCAACTAAATGGTTTGGCACATTTCTAGTTCCTTTATTTCAATAAGAGGAATCACTAACTTCACTCAAACTGATTTAACCGTCTCTGCCACTTAGTAAAAGTCTGCAATGGCTCTTAAGCCATTTTTTTTTTGTTGCACTTCCACGGTCAAGTTTTTGAGATGACATATTAGAGTAACACAAATGTGCCTTGGTTTTGCACTTTGTTTTTTTGTGATTTTTTTCATGCAAAATGTTTTGCACGGTAACATTCAATCACAATTAAAAATGAATGTGAGAATTTTTGTCACTTTAGTCAAGATCAAAAATTTGCAAATGGAATTTTAACACAATACATGACTCATGAGGATATAAAAAAGCTTTCCAAGGAACTGAGGATGCCAATAAGCAGAGTTCACACTCCAATTAAAAAGTGGAAAATGAGGGATTCTGTTGAAACCAAACCACGGTCAGGTAGACCAACAAACATTTCAGCTACAACTGACAGGAAAATTGTTCTGGATGCAAAGAAAAACCCACAAATAACTTCAGCTGAAATACAGGACTCTCTGAAAGAATGTGATCTGGTGTTTCAAGATGCACAATAAGGAGGCACTTGAAGAAAAATACAGCTGCATGCAATCAGCAGAAGAGAGCCATTTTTATGCAAATGTCACAAAATAGAGACAAGCCTCGAAACTTCAGGAACAAACTCATTTTTTGTCCACAACCATAAACATTGTTCCATTTGGAGAGGAGTCAACAAGGCCTATGATGAAAGGTCCACCATTCCTACTGTGAAACACGGAGGTGGATCACTGATGTTTTGGGGATGTGTGAGCTACAAAGGCTCAGGAAACTTGGTCCAAACTGATGAATGAAGGATGAATGCAGCATGTTATCAGAAAATACTGGAGGAAAATTTACACTCATCAGCCCAGAAGCTGCACATGAGACGTACTTAGACGTTCACACATGACAATGATCCAAAACACAAGGAAGTGGACCTGCCATTGGCTACAGCAGAGTAAAGGGAAGGTTCTGGAGTGGCCATCTCAGTCTCCTGACCGCAAACCTGCAGTTCATGCAAGACAGCATGAAAATATCAGAAAATACTGGAGGAAAATTTACACTCATCAGCCCAGAAGCTGCACATGAGACGTGCTTGGATGTTAATAAAGTGAAGGTTCTGGAGTGGCCATCTCAGTCATGTAGTTTTGAAAACTTTGTATTCACATAAGACTAAGTATAAGTTTACATGTACAAGGAACTACTCAATATTTGAGAATAGACATCACTCATAGTTCATCTTCCAGTTTTTGCGCAGTGTCCCTTAAGTTTTCATTAACCTATGCTACGCAAAGTTTCCCCGCAGGTTTTGTACAGTTTTTGTACAATTTCCCACCAAGCTGTGAAAGAAACTGCGAATTTAAGCTCAGATACCCATGTGTTTTAACTTGGACTGGAGGAAATTTTACACTCATCAGCCCAGAAGCTGCACATGAGACGAACTTGGACGTTCACACATGACAATGATACAAAACACAAGGACAAGTGGACCTGCCATTGGCTACAGCAGAATAAAGTGAAGGTTCTGGAGTGGCCATCTCAGTCTCCTGACCTCAATATCATTGAGCCACTCTGGGGAGATCTCAAACCTGCAGTTCATGCAAGAACAGAGCAAGAATTTACAGGAACTGGAGGCTTTTTGCCAAGAAGAATGGTCAGTTTTACCATCTGAGAAAATAAAGACCCTCATCCACAACGAGCACAAAAGACTTCAAGCTGTCATTGATGTTAAAGGGGGAAATACACGCTTTTAAGAACTGGGGGAGGGAAACTTTAAACACAGTTGTTTGTTATGAAATGTCTTCACTTAATCTCGAACCATGAGTGAAAGAAAAGTTTTTGTGTTATTATTCATAATTTCTGAGAAAAGGCCAAGAAATCATCAATTTGTTAGGTTCTAGTTAAGGGGCTGACCACTTAAGAGTCTCAAATTAAAGAGTCAACATGAACTTTAAACACTCTGCTCAGATTTGTGTCATTAACATAAATTCGTAAAGACAATGCAGTCAAAGATAAATAGTCTTACATGTTTGAGGAAGCTTGACGTGGAAGTGGATGGAGATCAGAAACTTCTGCAGCAGTGAGTTTGGATTTTAATGCTGGCTACAGACACACCTGTGCTCTTAACACACCTGTCAGTCATTATTATAGCTTCCTCAGCCACTAGATGCCACCATTTCATCAACATGAAAGAATTCTCCACATTATTATTGAACATATCAGTCCATTACTTTTCTGAGTTGCTAATCAGGCTGTAAACAAAGCAGCACACAGAAAAGAAAGTAAAGAATAAAGTTGAATGAGTTTTATCGTTAGCCTTGAGCTTCATGTGAAAAACCCTCTTAGTTAAATTTGGCTTCCAGGGGTTTAATCTGACAGCAGACCACTTTGTTTTGTTCTGGAGCTCAGAAAAAGTCTTTCAGTGAGATGAACTAAAGAGATCTTTGAGTCCATAAACTCATTAGAGAAACTCTTCTGGGTCTTGTTAACAAATGTATTCCTGACTCGCTGTCAGAGAGAATCATTTTTGTAATTGCTCTCGTGAGAAAAACGTTTTCTAATTGGGTCAGACTTTCTGACTAATGACGGGAAACTCTGGCTGTTTATTCCTGGAACAATACGCGTCTGTGAGGGTGAGTTAGTTCGTTTTCAGCCAAACGACTTCAGCTGAGAGTCAGACGGAAAGAAAATCACAATTTAAAAAAAATTATATTTAGATTATTTTCCAAATGTCCAATCTGTCAAACCTTATGAAGTTAAAACTCTCAAACTATACACACTCAAGACCCTAAACTTTATCTATACATGCAACATGAGCTCAAAGTTAGGTTTAAAAGTCACACAGACACTTGTCCTCAAAAAATTACGCTGGTTTTAATCTGCGCCTGTTCCTTTAAATGCAAATGAGCTGTTGGACCACACCTCAAACTTCACATTTCAAACACTCAATCATTACATACATTTTTCTATTGATGCCCTCAAATTGTGTTAAAATGAAACAAAAACAAAACAAACCTCCAGCCTTTCGAGCTTTAATGAATTATATAATGAAACATTTGCAGTTAGAAAAGATCAAATTTACATTTAGAGGAAAGAGATTTGTTTTACTCAATATGGCGGCCTTTTATAAGACTACTATAACAAAAAAAAACAATGAAAAAATAACAATTTGGTAAAATTGAGAGCACTCAACATCATTAAAGTTGTTAAATTATTATTACAATTTATATCTCATGTGTATGTATGTGTACAAGCGTATGTTTATTGAAGTAAAATTTATTAGATTTCTCATTTATTTGTATATATATTTATATATATGTTTTGGTATTTCTTTTAAAACTAGAGGGAGGGGCTGCATTTCCTATCAGTAAATGCAGGATGCTGAAATGCTGAGCCCAACATAGATACGTTTAATTAGACCTTATTTTTTCCTTTGTATTCATAAAAAAAGTTTTTTTTTTTGTTGGATTAAATTGTATTTCGGTTGGAAAAAAACAACAAGGAGAAGTTTAAGATAGAATAATAATAACAATAAAAAAGTTTGGCACCTTTACTAAAAGTGGGCGGAGCTTCAATTTGTGAGGTAAACGTATGTAGGAGTAACAAAGGATGAGATCTTGTCCTTAAAAGAACAATTTGGGGTCCAAGAAAATGTAGATACATTTTGTTTTCTGTCGATTTTAACCAGAAAACTACAATTTTATGTCATTGCAGCAGTGGGGGAGGCTTCTGGAACGCTTAAAGAGACAGTACCTGAAATAAAAAGTTTGAAATGGACTCTGAAAAATGAATGAAACACCCGTTTCAAAGATTACTCATCAATTTCTTTCTCCTGTTTTTGGTGGAAGAGATAAAATTAAAGACAGTTTGAAGGTTTTATTTACAAAGTTACTTTAATATCAAAGCTGAAGAAATGATAATGTCGTAGAAAACAGCGTTTCACACTCGGAGGTCATGTTATAAAATAAAACACCTGAGAGATTTAGTTGTACAGAGTTTATGCAGCAGCGCCTCTCAAATCCTTTTCTGGGTTGTTCTTCCTCTCGCTGTAAACTCCCTCCGTCTCCTTCTTCCCTTTTTTGCGTCTGAGCGGTTTTAGATCAGACGAGGGGGTGTCGGTCGTCCACACACGCCCCGCTGAGGTGTTTTCCCGCTGCGTGACAGTTTGAGTTCAGACTTTTATCTGAGTCTTTGCAGCAGAAAGCACCTGCACAGTTTTCACTTTCAGTCCCGCTGCTTCCACCCCTTCAGCCCACGGTGCGAAGCGTTTGGTAACTTCTCTTCTGCGAGCTCAGCAGCGGCGTCTGAGTGTCCACGTCCCGAGATAAAACTCTTTGTCTGCGAGGGCGACAGAGACAAACTCGAGTCCAACCGTAGACCAGGCTGTTGAGGAAACCCTGAGAGGCCGAGGTCAGAGCCTGAGAGGAGACAGGAGACAAACGTGACCGCCTGCATGGATTTATGTGTGGTGTTTAAAAGCTAAAAGTGAACATAAAACACATAAAACAACAACAACAAGATGAAAGAGGCAGAGAAATCGATAAAAAGTGCAACAATAGGACACATGGATGTGCAAGATGACCACAAACAGACACAACTAACCACAAAAACAACAATGCTGAAAAAGAGTGCAAAGGAGCAGTCAAGTTAGCGCCAAAGAAAAAACTTTGACAAAGCTGCAAAGCAACAAAGCTGCACAAATTTACAATGGAACATAAAGACAAAAAGATCCAGAATAACAAAAAAAAAAAATGAATATGGCAACAACAGATAATATGTGTGAAAAAGTGACATAATGCAAACACAGAGACAAGTAAACTACAAAGAGACACAACAAAACGAAAGAGGCAGAGGGACACAAAAAGTCATAGATATACATAAGAGAAACAAAAGTGATCACAAGGAGACAAAAAACAAACTACAGAGATACAAACACGGACAAAACTCCTCATAACAACCACAAAAATACTCAGAGAGGCAAGAAAGAGACTGAAAACAACCATAAAGAGATTAAAGAAAACTGAAAGAAGGCACCAAAGGGAAAAGATAATCCAACTGTATCAAACAGGAGGATATAAAAAGCTTTCCAAGGAACTGAGGATGCCAATAAGCAGAGTTTAAACTCCAATTAAAAAGTGGAAAATGAGGGATTCTGTTGAAACCAAACCACGGTCAGGTAGACCAACAAACATTTCAGCTACAACTGCCAGGAAAATTGTTCAGGATGCAAAGAAAAACCCACGAATAACTTCAGCTGAAATACAGGACTCTGAAAGAATGTGGTCTGGCTGTTTCAAGATGCACAATAAGGAGGCA
Organism: Thalassoma bifasciatum; assembly: GCA_008086565.1. NCBI lineage: Eukaryota > Metazoa > Chordata > Actinopteri > Labriformes > Labridae > Thalassoma > Thalassoma bifasciatum. The sequence goes on along the minus strand of RPOG01000591.1, from coordinate 223,652 downwards.
CTTGAAGAAAATTTTAGTTGCATGGTTGAGTCGCCATAAGAAAGCCATAAATGCCAAAAAGTATCTCACTTGTAATACGCCAAACAGCACAGAGACAAGCCTCAAAACTTCTGGAACAAAGTCATTTTGAGTGATGAGAGCAAAAGTGAACTTTTTGTCCACAACCATAAACATTGTTCCATTTGGAGAGGAGTCAACAAGGCCTATGATGAAAGGTCCACCATTCCTACTGTGAAACACGGAGGTGGATCACTGATGTTTTGGGGATGTGTGAGCTACAAAGGCTCAGGAAACTTGGTCCAAACTGATGAATGAAGGATGAATGCAGCATGTTATCAGAAAATACTGGAGGAAAATTTACACTCATCAGCCCAGAAGCTGCACATGAGACGTACTTGGACGTTCACACATGACAATGATCCAAAACACAAGGACAAGNATTGGCTACAGCAGAATAAAGTGAAGGTTCTGGAGTGGCCATCTCAGTCTCCTGACCTCAAACCTGCAGTTCATGCAAGACAGCATGAAAATATCAGAAAATACTGGAGGAAAATTTACACTCATCAGCCCAGAAGCTGCACATGAGACGTGCTTGGATGTTAATAAAGTGAAGGTTCTGGAGTGGCCATCTCAGTCATGTAGTTTTGAAACATTTGTATGCACATAAGACAAAGTATAAGTTTACATGAACAAGGAACTACTCAATATTTGAGAATAGACATCACTCATAGTTCATCTTCCAGTTTTTGCGCAGTGTCCCTTAAGTTTTCATTAACCTATGCTACGCAAAGTTTCCCCGCAGGTTTTGTACAGTTTTTTTTACAATTTCCCACCAAGTTGTGAAAGAAACTGAATTAAAGCTCAGATACCCATGTGTTTTAATTTGGACTGGAGGAAAATTTACACTCATCAGCCCAGAAGCTGCACATGAGACGTACTTGGACGTTCACACATGACAATGATCCAAAACACAAGGACAAGTGGACCTGCCATTGGCTACAGCAGAATAAAGTGAAGGTTCTGGAGTGGCCATCTCAGTCTCCTGACCTCAATATCACTTTTTCATAAGAAGAATGGGGAGTTTTACTGTCTGAGAAAATAAAGACTCTCATCCAATTTCAACCAAACTGACCTCTGCTATGAAGAGGACGACCCCGACCTCACCCTGACCTGCAGGTGGCGTCTTCACCTGCAGAGCCGCCAGAATCACCGCTGAGAAAAAACAGAAACATCATTTAGACTCCGACCTCTGTCACGCTACGTAAAGTCTCATATCGCCAAGAGACGAACCTGGACCCCAACACAGCACGAAGATCAGCGGGTACAGAATCATCCGCATGTCCATCTCACGGAACGACGCCCTCTGCTGGTTGCCTACGTAACCGTGTGATGTCACGACTCGCCTGTGGATGTGACGGGCTTTAACGATCAGCACCTGATTCACAACATAAACACAAACCTTTAGTAAAAAAACAGGGCGCCATTTTAGCGTTACAACCTCCGTGGTTTCATTACTCACTATGATGCCGAGAAGCGTGATGAAGAAGGTGGCGAGGAAGATGGCGATGCGGTAGATGTGTAGCACTCTGCAGATTCTGCTCATCTGATGCTCCTCGGAGTTGAAGTAGAGCGCTCCCGTGTGCATCAGGAGACACCTGGTTGGGTACGGTGCACAATGAGGGTCAAAAGAGGTGAAGCTGAGTGTTTTTGTTGACGTGACGTTCTGAATTCTCGTTGCCTCACCTGTACGGTTGACTGAAGTTGGCCTGACATTGGCTGATGTTTCCTTGTATAGACGACGGCATCATCAGCATTACGGGTAATATTCTGCAAACAGACGAGGAGCAGAGGAGGTTAAAGACATTTTACATCCATAAATGCATCAAAACATGTTTGTGAAATGGTTTTTAGCTCCAATCAGGACAGAGAGGGATTAGAAAACCATATTTATTTCGATTTCCTCACCCTGAGAGCAGTGCTGTGGTTTTGTTCGCGGTGCTGACTCTGTTGGAAAACTGCGGGAGAAATTCAGAAATGAAGTTTAATTAAAGAGTAAAAAGATCCAAAATGACAGACAAGACCCTGAATATTCACTCTCCTTTCTACTAGAGGAATCCAGAGTTCAAACATATCAAAAGTGTTGTTTCATCAAATTATTCCAAGTGGTGAAATTTCTCCTGTAAAGTCCGTTGTTTGTCTGTCTGTCGTGTCCGTTCTCATTAATAACAGCAGCTTCACAGTCTTAGAGCATTTCCTCCTCAATGTCAATCTGACAAAGCTGCAAGTTTTTGTTTTCACCAGGATTCTAGCTGCAAGTTTTCTGCTGAGTTTTCATCCCAGGGCAGCTTGTGATAGCCAACAAGCGCTTCCTGCTTGACTGACCAATTGCATTATTGCTCTATGAGGAGGTCGTTTATTGGCGAACAGGCCTGTGACACCTCTGTAGGATAACCAATTGCCTTACACTTCACAGAAAGTCAGCCGTAGCCATTCAGATCATTGGTGAGACATGACATGATTTTTGTTGAGCATTTCCAGGAAGAGAGCAAAGTTGACTACAAAGAGGACACTGAGCACTGATAGAGCTGGTTTTGTTTGCATAAATTCATCAGACTAACACCTGAGACTAGAAACTCTCTAACTCAGTGGTCCCAAACCTTTTCCAACTCAGGGCCCACTTTTAAGTCTCAAAAATGTTTGCGGCCCACCTCTGACCCAATAAGTACCGAGTGTAACAAGTTTTTACGTTGTGGTTCAGTTATTATATTTTAGGTTTTACTACATTCTTTTTGTGACTTTCCGGCCCAGCAACTTTGTTACAGTATTGACCAGTCATTACATTTTCAGTTTTATTACTTTTTTTTTTTTGGTAGTACATTTCAGGTTGTTGTCGCATTTTGGGTCATGTTACAAACTGGGCTCTAACGTGCTTTCTTAAAGATTTTTTTCTATATGACTATTTGGACAGTTTTAATTTGTTTTAAAACCTATCTGGGTTTTAACATAATTCATTATTCTGTATATTTGTATCTTTATATTATCACCCTTCACTAAAATCATGCTATTTTGGAAATGATTTGGCGGCCCACTAATAAGACCCTGGCGGCCCACCTTGGGGCCGCGGACCACAGGTTGGGAATCAGTGCTCAAAAATGTTTATAAAAAATGAGGAGAAACAAACTGTTTCAGCTGCATTTATCCTGATGTGGACTTTAGCCACATATAAAAACATGACATTTTCTGAAATAAAAGATTTTTCTGTTGTGTTTTCTTTGCTTGTACCTGAACGGAGTATCCACTTAAGCAGCTGTAGAGTTTCTCTCTGACTCCAGCGTACAGGTTCCACATGAAGTTGAGGGTGTAGAAGAAGGAGGCCATGTACAGGACCTGACGGAGTAAAAACAGAGAGAACAATCGTTTGTGTCTCCACGCTCTCTGAACGTAAACATTTCTCTCTGAAGAGAAGCAGCTCGATGCAGCTGAACAAAAGATTTAGGTCAGGAATGTTTGTGGTGTTTTTCTGGGTTCAGTCTTTACATCCAGTCTTCGGTCTGATGCTCTGATTCATCCCAGAATGACCCAGATCAGGGTCCAACCTGGACTGGGTCGTCGGAACAAATTCATCAAAATACCAGGACAGAACTTTTTATTTACTTTAAGCAGATTAAGTCAGAATAATGAGATTATGTGCAATAGATATAAGGGTCAATGACGTGACGTCCCTTTTTTTGTGTCCAAGTGTAATATTTCCTTCCATCATGAATTGAGTATTTCATCACATGTATTTCTTTATTCTCTGAAACCTCACAATAAACTTGTGTAGAAATTTGATAATTTTATATTGTACAAAAAAACACAAAACCAAGGAGTTTGGGGGTTTTACAGTCCACCACGTTGGCAGGACTGTTCATAGGTGTCATTAATTTGAGATTTTTAACTTACAATCAATAACATTTACCTTTAATTTTTATGTCACCGTAATAAAATACAAACTTGGAAAAATTATAAAACATACTTTGCAAATAAAAAGAATTTTAAAGCTGTTGAGAAATGTAAAAAACTTTTGTCCCGTAATTTTCACCTTGTCAATTGTCAGGGTGGTGCAACCGTAACATTAGACTTTTATTTTAAAGTGAAGAGAATAAAACAGGAAACAGGAAACTGCATCAGCCAGAGGAGCCCAAATGACATTTGTGACCAAGTAGAAAAGTTTGTAGATTTCTCTGAAATACTGATAAAAAAGGTTTTTTCACTTCATTGGTGACTGGAACAATTTCCATGTCAGGTGGTACAACCAATGTAATAATGTGAAATGTTATTTTAACATCAAATTATTTATCTTATTCACAAATAAAAGAAATGAAACACACAAAATGAAAATGTATGAGTCACTACAGACACTTGAGAGATACTTGCCAATAATTTCACACAGAAAAAAAAACAGGAACATATAAATATATTTTCATATATTTGGTTGCGCCACCTGACATTTTTGGGTGCTCAAATTAAAAATACTAAAAAATAATGAACCTAAAAACTTTGAAATGTTGGTCAACTACTGAAATCTGTTAGAAAACATAATTCTTCACTCAGAAATATGTTTTTTATCCATTTTCAAAAAACTTTTTAAAAATACGTTTTTAGACCCTCTTTTTGTCATTGACCCATAAGAGAAAAGTCAAAACAGTGACAAGAAAATTCAACCTGACCAAGGTGTAAATCATACTTTTTGAGACAAAGATTCAATGTTATGTAATTTATGTAGTTTTCCATGATGTTAATCAAAAAGTATGAGACGAAAAATCAAAACTTTCACACAAAAAGTCTATTTTCTGATATTCAGAGTCAAAAAGCACTAAAGAATGTGACGAAAAAAAAAAAAAAAAATAATAATCATAATGAAAAAAGCCTTGTTTTTATTAGAATTACAGTCAAAGCATGAGGTAAAAAGTCAAAGTTGTGAGATAGACAACTTAAATACTTAAATTTACAACATAAAAAGTCAAATCAAGCTCATGAATTTCTAACTAGAGGATAAGAAATTAAAATATGACACACAAAGACGAAATATTGGGATAAAATTTCAAACTAAGGACTTGTTAAGTTACAGTTATGAGCTTAAATGACAAACAGAAGCGATCAAAAAGGCAAAAAATGACATGAAATATTAAGTACTATGTATTTCTATGTAGTATTTCATAATATTTATCATACATTATGAGGTAAAAGTGATAATTTTAAGATAAAAAATAATAGTTATAATATAAAACGGCATCAAAACATCAGAAGGATTGATTAAAATTCAAACCATTCTGAGAAAAAGTATAAATTCTGAGGTTTAAAGTCCAAATTAAAACATACAAAGAGATGAAAATTGAAAATTAAGATGCATAAGAACCAAATTATGAGAAAAAAATCTTGGAAATTTAAAATAATACTCATATAATGATACAAAAAGTCAAAGTGGTCGACCACAATGAGATCATAATAATAAATCCTGATCCACTTCAGTATTTTTGAAGCCTGGTTTTATTGCTGCTCTAGTTTTTATGTGCAAATATTTCTTGCAGATTCTCATCAGTCTGGTTTTGAGGTTTTAAGTCTTTGAGAAATCTAGGAACTTTTGGGGGATGGAGAACTTTCCTCTAAGTGGGAGATTTATCATATTTGTGTCACAAACAATCTGAAACTTTCTCTTTCAGCTGCATGTTTGAGGAGGAAGTTGTGATTTTCCAGGTGGAAGTACGTCTGCAGAGTTCATACCAAGGTTCTTGTGTTTGTTCCTTTTTCTGGTTTGATTTTAAAGAAACATGCACCCGTTTGTTTTGAGCAGAAGGAACCCCCTTATTTTCTTTAAACACATGATAAAGAGCTCAAAAGTTTCCCTGAGGCCTTTTACTTTCACAGGGGGTGACATTTATTTTGGTAAAAAGCCCGAGATAATGAAGTTTTGGTGATTCTTAAAGGAGCAGTCTGCAGTTTTCCCCCTCTTTGCTCATAATGTGAAGCATTCTTTGTGCACAGAAGAAAAACATCACGTTGTTTTACCTGCTCCACGGTGTGCAGGTGGAAACAGTGGCGGTTCAGGCGGCTGCAGCGCCGGGAGAAGAGGAAGGCGCCAATCAGCCAGCAGAGAGCGAGCAGCAGGTCGGAGACGCTGAGCAGGAACAGAGGCTGCAGCTACACACATACACACACACACACACATTTTAATTTTGCCGAATACAAACAGGAACATAAAGTTACACCTCCAGGTTTCTTAAAGTGACTCACCTCTGGTTTGTGTCTGAGCCTCTGACGCATCACAGACACGATGATGGAGCCTGAACCCAGAACACTGACAACACAAAAATCAGACCCAAACATGAGAATAACCATTTTTACGTCAGTAAACAGGTCTTCTAAAAGTCCGATTACAGAATCATAACTGCTAAACTGAGAATTAATGTGGTGACTTCCACTCCAGAGGGATGTCAGTTTTTATAGATGTGTTGACTTCCACTACAGAGTCACATTTGTCTTTGTTAATACTTTGACTTCAACTCCGTGGTCACGTTTGTTTCTATTCAGAGTCATATCCATTTGTATAAATACAGTGAATTCCACTACAGAGCCACATTTGTTTTTATTAATGCAGTGACCTCCAGGACAGTCATGTCAAGTCTTATAGGTGCAGTGACTTCTACTACAGAGTCACGTCTATTTTTATAGTTGCGGTGATTTTACCAATAGAGTTCCATCTCTTTTCAATAATGCAGTGACTTCCACTACAGAGTCATGTTGGTTTTTATAGTTGCTGTGAATTTTATAATAGAGTCCTATCTGTTTTCAAAAATGCAGAGACTTCCATTACAGAGTCATGTTGGTTTTTTATACATGCTGTGACTTCATCTACAGAGTAGTGTCTGTTGTTTTAAATGCGGTGACTTCCACTTCAGAGTCAGATCTGGGTTTACTTTAGCTCCATAGTCATGCTTGTTTCTATCAATGCAGTAATTCCCACTTCAGAATCACATTTGTTTTTATCAATGCAGTGACTTCCACTACAGAGTCCTGTTGGTTTTTATAGTTGCTGTGATTTTTATAATAGAGTCTAATCTGTTCTCAATAATGCCGTGACTTGCACTTCAGAGTCATATCTGTTTTTATGGTCGCTGTGATTTTTATAACAGAGTCTAATCTGTTCTCAATAATGCCGTGACTTGCACTTCAGAGTCATGTTGGTTTTTATACATGCTGTGACTTCATCTACAGAGTAGCATCTGTTGTTTTAAATGCGGTGACTTCCACTACAGAGTTATATCTGTTTTCATATTCGCAGCGATTTCCATAATAGAGTCCAGTCTGTTTCCAAAAATACTGTGACTTACACTTCAGAGTCCAGTCTGTTTTAATAAATGCGGTAACTTCCACAGAGTTATATGTACTTTTAATGCAGCGACTTCCACTACAGAGTCAGATCTGGGTTTACTTTAACTCCATAGTCATGCTTGTTTCTATCAATGCAGTAATTCCCACTTCAGAGTCACATTTGTTTTCAATAATGCCGTGACTTCCACTACAGAGTCATGTTGGTTTTTATACATGCTGTGACTTCATCTACAGAGTAGTATCTGTTGTTTTAAATGTGGTGAGTTCCACTACAGAGTCATATCTGTTTTTATATTTGCAGCAGTTTCCATAATAAAGTCTGATCTGTTTCCAAAAATACTGTGACTTGCAATTCAGAGTCATGTCTGTTCTGTTTTTTTATTTTTTTTGAATGCAGTGACTTCCACTAAAGAGTCAAGTTCGTTTTGAAAGTGGCGGTGATTTCTATAATAGAGTCCAATTTGTTTTCAAAAATGCAGAGTCATGTCTGATTTTATAAATGCGGTAACTTCCATAGAGTTATATGTACTTTCAATAATGCAGTGACTTCCACTACAGAGTCAGATCTGGGTTTACTTTAATAGTCATGCTTGTTTCTATCAATGCAGTAATTCCCACTTCAGAGTCACATTTGTTTTTCTATTAATGCCTTGACTTCTATTACAGAGTCATGTCTGATTTTATAAATGCGGTAACTTCCATAGAGTTATATGTACTTTTAATGCAGTGACTTACACTACAGAGCCATGTCTATCTTTTTCCTGCAATGTTGTTTTTTGTTATTGTCCTTTTTGTTCAGATTATCCTCCAGATTTTCTAAACTTTTTAATGATTTTATATTCTGTATATTCTGTGCATAATGAAATCTTAATATATTTATGATTTACTCCTACATTTATTGAACTTTGTGCTACATTTTCCTCTCACAGAGATGTTGACCTGTTATTTTTTTTACACCCTGTCATGTGAATAACTTATTAAATTGTTATCAAAGAAGCTGGATCTGGATGATAAAATTTAAAATGTGTTTACATCTTTGTATATATCTCTCTGACCTGAGTACGGCCATGATGAGCTGGATCCACCTGACGGCCTCGTACACCTGCAGACACACAGCAGACCCTGGATCAGTTTAACAGAAAGTCTCACTCACACAGAAATACAGCAACGAGCTGAAGTTAACAGGAAGTGAAAACAGGCCAGCGAATAAAGGAGTGAATAAAGAAAACATGTTTGCACACATACTAGACTTAAAATAGAAATACAAGTGAGTAAAGAACAATGAGGAAGTGAATGGAGGAAGCTGGACTTTATTTGAAACTGGATGAAGAATTAGAAAAGTTTCACTGAAAAACTCATTTCTGACACATGCAGTTCCTAAAGTGTCCACTAGAGGCAGCCTCCTGCAATAAAATAAACATTTACAGGAGAAACACTTTGGGTCTCTTTAGCTCATTTTGCTTTTCGTGATAACTTCACAGCAGGTTAAAGATTAAAGTTAGGTGGAATTAGAGGCGTAGCTTCTTTGATTAAGCGTGTTTTTGATCTGTTGCTTTGCCAACGGTTGTTTCAGTTGCATTATTACTTTTTCCGGTTGTTTCTCTACATGTTTGTGACTCACAGCTCGGAGCTCATTGGCATCTGACTTTCTTAAAAAACTCAAAACATTTCACTGTTTAACGTTTGATTTTAACTCCATTAAGTTGTAAGTTAATTTGTTTAAGGCCATTTTTTTCTGATAATAAAACAATAAAATCCTCTCGGTGTTTCTGCCACTTTGAGGTAAAATGAGCTGCAGATGTCAGAGAGTGAAACTTTGAAATAGAGAAGAAGGTTTGGCACCGAAGAGATGAGACTGAAACCTGCTGCAGGTTTAAAACCAGCTGCTTGGTTTAGAAACGACAGACTCATGAAAACTAGAAGCTGTTTTGATTTGACTGCTGCACTTTTATATTTGTGTTGACTCAGGTTGACTCAAATTTCGTTTTATGACAAATAAAAATGAGCTTTAGCGTCATTCTCTAACTCCTGCTACACCAAAAATAATAATAATAATAGAAAATGAAAGGTTCAGTTATTAGCAATGAAGCACATGATCAGCAGAAGGTACTTACCTGTTGTATATTAATAACACTTATTACTACCATTACTACTTCTTCTGCAAAAAAACGTCACAATATTTCGGTAAGAAGTCAAAATACTTAGCTATAAAAGCCTGACTCATTAGACAGTAAATCATAGAGAAAAGTCAAAATGAGCAGAAAAAGTCCAAATTTTGAGACATGTGCTCAAATTTACAACATAAAAAGACATATTTACGAGATGAAGAGTAAAAATAGTTGCAAGAAAAGTCAAGTTAGTGGATAAAAAGTTAGAATATGTCATAAAAAGACAAAATAATGGGATAAAAATTTAGAATATTGAGATAATGTGCAATACATATAAGGTAAAAGTCAATCATGTCAACCTAGTGGATAAAAAATTAAAATATGACACAAAGATGACACATCATGAAAAAATTTCAAACAAAGTATATGTTAAATCAGAGTTATGTGCTTAAATGACATACATTTGAGCTAAAAAAAATCAAAAAGTGACATGAAAATTCAAAGGAATCAAGTTGTGAGTCATGATTTTAAAAGAAAAAAATCAATATTACGTATTTTTATATGGTATTCCATAATATTTATCATACATTATGTGATAACAAGTAATAATTACAATATAGAGACATCAAAACAATTGATTAAAATTCAATTCTTCAAAAAGTCAAAATTATAACATATGAAGTGATGAGAATTAGGATGCATTGGAACTAAATTATGAGATAAAATCTTGGAATTTTTAAATGATAGTTGTTGTATTACTGCTCTAGTTTCTAACTTTAGGTATTAATATTTTTTTGCAGATTCTTATCAGTTTTGTTTTGAGGTTTTTATGTGGTGTTGAGTGAGTGAAGTGTTACCTGAGTCCAGTCCTCAGGTTTGGTCGTGTTCCTCGCCGTGCTGTTGGTCAGGTCGTGCAGATTCTGTGCAGGAAACATGATGAAAACTTTCAAAGTCAAATCAAAATAATAAAAAACAATAAAGATAATGAAACTGTAGATCAGGGCTCAGTTTGAATGAGAAACTGTCTGATGAACATGCAGCTGAATGATGAGATTTTATCAGCTCACACACACTCACACAGGAGGCTGGATTCAGTCCCACAGGCTCCGCCCACTTTCACACTGTAACCACATCCCTGTATGAGCTGGACCTGGAGGCTGGGACCAGACCAGGACTAGGTCCAGGTCCTGTTATGGCCTTGTTTAGCGCCCCCTTCTGGACTAACTCCACCTTGTCTCATAGATGTTAGAGGTGCTGTTGCCACCTGCTGGAGAGAAGGAGTAATTACAGGTTTTCAGATCCATTCACTTCCCCCTCAACTAAATGGTTCAGCCCATTTTGGATCATTATATTTCAATAGGATATTTTGTCTTCTTAGGTGAAAATATGAAAGGCATAATTTTTTTTTTCATGGTTTTAGTGGTTGAGGCCTTTCTGTACACAAATACGTCATTCGATAGCAGAAAAAAGAAAAATTCTAACAATTCTTACAAACATGCTCAACCAAACAGTTGATTTGTCTCTTAAAACAAATGTTTTACACAGTAGCATTCAATCTCAAGTATAATTAATGTGAGAACTTGCCGTAATTGCACTTGATCCAAGATGAAAATTTTACAAATGCAGTTTTTCCTTTGTTGAAATAACATCGCCCAATATTTGTGGCATATGTACAGAAAACGACACTTAACTTATGAGAAATTAATGTCTTTTTAAATAAGCATTTTCACTACTTTTTGACTGTTAGTGTTATTTGCATGAAATTTTATACAACAAACACAAAGTTATATGTAAACCATTTGGTTGAGGTCCATGTATTAAAACCTAAAAGGTCTGTAAATCACTGATGTAATTGAAAAAGTAATTTTCTGTTTCTCCTTTCTGAATTTTTCTCTTTAATTACAGCTCCACCTGTGGTCCTGGCTTTGATTCACACCTGTTGGTCCCTGTTTTTCTGTTCATTTCTGGAGATATTCTTCATCAAAGACGTCACATATTAGTTCATATACATTTTTCCATATTTATATGCTGCATCTGAAGCTATGTGTCATTGTTCAGTTTGCTTTTTTACTTGTGTTTGAGTCTGTCTCCCTCTGCTTGTCAGTTACTGCACTGCACCCATATCCAGTATTAACCCTGGTACACTTAAGGCTCTTCATTGCTTCTTCTACATTTCATTTTCTTGGCACAGTATTTCAGTTATTCAAGACAAGATTTGAAAAAAACAAAAACAAAATACAACTCCATTTTGATTTGGCAGAATTAGAATAACAGATAGCTTTAGTTCATCTCAATTCAGGATACATAACTCCTTTTTCTGATATCCAAAATTAAATTTTGACTGGGCGAAATGAATTTTTCTATATCTATAAATAGAATTTTAACTAGTCAAACTGTATTTACAGATACCATTATTGTGAATTACAGATAGCGACAATTCATTTAGAGATATCTATGATTCACATTTTGGATATTTGAAATGACATAGTGGATACCTTGGATTAGAAGCCCGATACAAATGAATGGGAAAAAATGATGTATTTTGGAGATCTAAAATGACGTTGTTGATATCTGAAATGACACTTGTGAATAGGCAGAAAATTTTGGAATGTCTGAAATATTCTTTTTGACTATGCGAAACTGAATTTCAGATATCTTGAATTAAAATTCAGACTATCCAAAATGTAATTACGACCAGTCAGAAATACATTGTTGTTATCCAGAATGTTATACTTAGTTTTTACATGTTAAAATAGTTTGCAATATCAGTGTAGCTTTAAAAAAAACGCTCTTTTTGTTCAACACCGCGTCATTTGACGTCACTAAGGGGACTGCGTTCTCTGCCTCGGCATTGATCCAATGAATAAGAGCGGGTATTTCGAGTTGTTTCCCGTGTTTTAACAAGATTTTTGTTTAATTTGATTGTTCATTGTGTTGGTGAAATATTTCGCTCTTACTCTAGATTCAGAAATAGCAACTTAGCAGGATATCTAGCCCTGAAAGAAGGAGAGAGTTAGCTATGTGCTCGGGTAGAAACAGGACTTTACCTGTCAGAGCTGCCAAACGTCACGCAATTTGACCCACGCGCCACACTTCATATTTCTCCCGCTTATTTCTCCCTTTTTGCTTAATTTTTTCATGCTAATGCGCCTTTCGTTCGTCGTTCGAGTAACTTTGATTGACAGACAGAGATAACCAATCACAGACTCTTCTATCAGTTCTTTGTGCCTAATTCCAACCAATCACGGAAGGCACCACGCAATATTAACCAATCAGAAGCTACGTAAGGCGGGTCTTCGCGTCTCTAACCGTCGCTCGCCGCCATTTCAAACCCACTCGACCTTCACCTGGTTACAAAAAACGACGGTAATTTCCCAGTTTTCGTCACTGTTAAGTCACATTTTCCCCTCGAATTTCTTAGTTAATATGTACTATTTTATATTGCAAGCCATTTTAGCATTTAAAAACTTAGTTTGACCGTCCGAAATTAACATTATAGATATCAACAACGTATTTCTGACTAGTTGTAGCTAATTACATTTTTGGAAAGTCTGAATTTTAATTCAAGATATCTGTAATTCAGTTTCGCGTAGTCAAAAAGAATATTTCGGATTTCTGTGAACATATTCTGCCTATCCACAATTGTAATTTCAGATACCTACAACGTCATGTTGGATATCTGAAATACGTCACTTTTTGCCATTCATGTGAATGGGGTTTGTAATTCTCCTACGTCATATCGACGATATCTGTAATTCACATTCAAGATATCTCTAAATGGGTCAATGACAAAAAGAGGGTCTAAAAACTTATTTTTGAAAAGTTCTTTGAAAATGGATAAAAACATATTTCTGAGAGAAGAATTATGTTTTCTAACAGATTTCAGTAGTTGACCAACATTTCAAAGATTTTCGGTTCATTATTTTTTAGTATTTTTAATTTGAGCACCCAAAAATGTCAGGTGGCACAACCAAATATATGAAAATATATTTATATGTTCCTGTTATTTTTTTCTGTGTGAAATTATTGGCAAGTATCTCTCAAGTGTCTGTAGTGACTCATACATTTTCATTTTGTGTGTTTCATTTCTTTTATTTGTGAATAAGATAAATAACTTTATGTTAAAATAACATATGTCATTTGTTGTAAAGTTTCCTGAGATTAGAAAGATGTCTTGAAACAAGAAACTTTATCTTATCCCATCGGCAGATTTTTTTTGACTTGTTACAAGCAATTTAAACTTCATTTTTGTCTTTAAAAAAACTTAAAATAAGACATTTTTACAACCTGGTCTGGTGTATGTGGCTCAAATCAAGAAAAATAAGATACTAAATATAAGACGTAATGACTTGCTTAGATTTCAGTTTTTGCAGTGTATGTTAATCAATGTTAAGCCTGTTATGCCTTTATCTCTACATGGGTCACAGAAGAAAGCGATCGTCTGTTCCTGGTGATATGATGGAGTTCAGGATCAAATACCAGAGCCAGGACCAGGATTGATGATGGTGGTAAGGCCCCAGGTTCAGCAGCAGCGGCTGCAGCCACAGCCCGGCTCATGGTGTCAGATGGAAACAAGGATTCGTCAGAGATTCATCCCAACAGAAACGTCATCTGAGCACTGTAAGTCTTGATTTTTGTTTTTCTGACTCTGAAATAGTGTTTCTTGAATACATGATATCACCGAAGCCGGTCTCAAACACACACTATGCGGAAAACCGTAGTTCAGATTTGGTGATTTTTACAAGACACTTGCTTATAACTGACTGGTTTGTGATCAGCACTTAGACTTACTTCAGACTTTTTAAGTTATTTTTTCTGAGTTCAGACTTCAAATATGCCAATGGGTCAATGACAAAAAGAGGGTCTAAAAACTTATTTTTGAAAAGTTCTTTGAAAATGGATAAAAACATATTTCTGAGAGAAGAATTATGTTTTCTAACAGATTTCAGTAGTTGACCAACATTTCAAAGTTTTTAGGTTCATTATTTTTTAGTATTTTTAATTTGAGCACCCAAAAATGTCAGGTGGCTCAACCAAATATATGAAAATATATTTATATGTTCCTGTTATTTTTTCTGTGTGAAATTATTGGCAAGTATCTCTCAAGTGTCTGTAGTGACTCATACATTTTCATTTTGTGTGTTTCATTTCTTTTATTTGTGAATAAGATAAANAATCCTGAGGACCCTCATATGTTTACAGATTTTCTTCCTCTTTACTCGCAGCAGTGTCAGTCTGATACATGTTCATGTTGATGGTAAATGGAGGCGTTTTTAGCAGGACTCCCCTCCAGCAGACTTTGTGGTTCACCATTTTCAAAAACTCCTTCAGAACATTATTATAATAATTCTGTTAAAAGTTGTATTTAAACTGCAATATGCTCTTCTGATATAATTTGAAGTCTAAATCTTTTCTCAGATTTGTTTTTGATTTGGGTTTTGGATTAAGTGACAGAATTCAGGCATGAGAGTCAGGACTATTGGAAAAAAAGGTAAAGCTACATTTAAAGGTCAACACTTTGTGAAAAAAATTAAAAAATTAAACGTCTTAATACGCAGTGGAAAATTAGGATTCTCTGTTTCAAGGCAATTTTTTAAAAGAAAAAGTGAAAATTCTATGACAACATAATAAAGAATTAAGTTTTAATTCTGTTAATTCCATTACAAATTTTAAAATTCCAAGAAAATTATCATTAAAGAAAGTGCATACAAAACAATTAAAATTATATCATAACAAGCTAAAAATTCCAGAAAAAGTCTGATTTTGATGAAAAATGTCAGAATTCTAAAAATCGGAAGAAAAAATATCTTTGAAAAAGGTTGAAATTTTCTGAAACCTCTGGAAAAAGTAAAAAAAATAAAAAATTCAGAAAAGCCAAACTAAGAAAAAGTTATAATTGTAGAGACAAAGACAAAAGCCAATGCTGAGAAAAACAGTCAGAATTCTATAACAAAAAGTTGAAAATGTCAATAAAATAAATTAAAACAGAGTCTTTAAAAAAATTCATCAAGGGTCAGAAATAAAGCAGGAGAAAGCCAATATTTTTCAAGAACAGTACGATTTATATCTGCAAGAATTTCAACTTCATCCTTTAGTGTATCTTACTTTCTGTTTGTTTGTTTTATTTTTCAGTTATGGGACTGTTGATGTTTGACATAAATGTGTAAATAAACGTTTTCGCCCCCTGCTGGTGGGTTGACAGAATGCAGTTCTGCCTGCACAGTCAGGTTTTGTTGAAGCTGTGACCTCTCTTTGAGGTTTATGTAGGACTTACAGTCTTCTTGCTGCAGGTTCCTCTCACAGACACATGATGGCGCTCTTGAAGTGTCGTCTTGATGTTTTTTTCCCGTCCTCTCTCTTGACTCTCTATCTCTGCCCACCAAAGCGTATCTCTGCTTTTGCATTTCACAGTGGCTGCTCTCGGCTCGTATCAGGCCAGAGGAGCTTGTGTTTCTGAAGAGGTTGAGCATAAAGGCTGTCAGACAAGCTGCTGATACATAATTGAAGAAGAAGCCTCCGGACTTTGTGAGGGCCTGCCTTCAGTTTCTTCAGACTGTATTGTGAGCAGTGAGTCCTGTCAGAGGGGCGCTTGTTTTACGACAGAGGACGGCGTGTGATTCCAGGATGTGAGGCCCGGCGCTGAGGGGTTCAGGGACTCTGTCACACGTCTGAGTCTGGCTGTGCTTTTCATTAAGACCAGGATCAGTTTCACCTTTCTGCCCCTTTGAAAATGTATCTTTTTAGAGTGAAATGTCAGAGAATGTCCTTCAGGAGAGCTTTCAACCTGTGACATTTCTCTTCAGCTCCGTTCTGAAGGAGAGACAGCTCATATATCAGTGTCTGCATGAAATAGGTCCAGAACAAGAATCCTCCACTGTTATAAAAGCTTTAACAAAGGATTTTAGCTTCTTCAGTAGTTCACTTTTTCTATAATCAAAATAGAAAAAAATATATTAATTTTTGATCCATCCCAAAATTTAAAGAGGGGTATTCTGCTTTCTCACAATGCTTTATGTTCAAACTGAGCATGTGCAAATTATCAAACCTTTGCATCTTTATATGTTGTGGAAATCCCTGAATCTGTCTGTAAAACGTAAATAAAAGCAAAAAACATGATTTGCAAATCCTGTTTAACCTATTCCCTTCGTTCTAACAACTCTAAATAAGTATTTCTGAACTGAGGACACTAATTGTTGAAGCTTTGGAGCTGGAATTCTTTCACATTCTTGTTGATGGACAACTTAAGTTGCTCAACAGTCCGGGGTCTCTGTTGTGGTTTTTTTTATGCTTCATAATATTCCACACATTTTCAGTGTGAGACAGGTCAGTCTAGTAGCGGCACTCTTCTACTACGGAGCCACGCTGTTGTAACAGGAGCAGAATGTGTCTTGGTTTCATTGTCTTGCTGAAATAATCAGGGACGTCCCTGAAAAAGACAAAGTGTCTTGGATGGCAGCAGATGTTGCTCCAAAACCTGTTTGTACCTTTCAGCACTAATGCTGCCTTCACAGATACCTCTTTGGCCTGGAGGACACCACGTCCATGATTTCCAAAAAGAGTTCTGCGGCGTTTGTGTGTGTTCAACTACAGACTGAAACAGAAACGTACCATCTCAAACTTGACAGTGAACATCTACATCACTACTTGACACAATTGACTGTTACCAAAAGACTTCACAAGGACTCGGGTGCACGATTATAGGAAATGTGTTACATGTGGGTTTTTAATGCAGCGCCGCCTGAGCGGTCAAAGGTCACGGCCATTCAATGTTGGTTTTGGGCCTTGCTGCTTACGTGCAGAGATTTTTCCAGATTCTCTGAATCTTTTGATGATATTATGGACTGTAGATGATGAAATCCATCAATTCCTGCAGTTAGATGTTGAGAAACATTGTTCTTAAACTGTTGGACTATTTGCTCACGCAGTTGTTGACAAAGTGGTGAACCTGGCTCCATCTTTCATGCTCCTTTCATACCAAACCATAAATATCTTGTCTTTTGAGTGACTTGTATTTGATTGACTGTAGGTTGAACAGGATTTTAAATTCTTATTTTCTGCCGTTGTACGTTAAGAGGGGAGACCAATCAGAGGGAAGGGGGGTTTGTGGAGCAGGAAGCCTTAAAGAGACAGCAGCTAAAACAAAGCATTTCAGAAAAAGGGCTGAAATAAGGGGTTTCTAAAACACCAGGAAGAGGAAAATGAGATTTTTTTTGAGCTGTAAATCATGTAAAGATACCACGAGGGCAACAGAGGGACAGAGTAAACACACACACAAAAGGCTCAACACCTCCTCTTTAAGTTTGAGAACCTGTTTGCTTACTTATAGGAAAGTCTTCTCTTTAATAATACGTCGTGTAATAATATTTTGAAACCAGAAATGAAACTGGAACCTCAAAGTTAGAAGTTTCTGTACGTGTGAGACGTGTTTGTTCGTATTGGTGTAATTTCCAGGCACCTCCGTCGTGTTTTGGTGACTCATTTTAGAAGGAACTGCATTATTGAATCATTCAGGAAATTGTGTCATCAAACACCTGATGAGCCACTAATGCAGCTCCATGTATACAGAGATGGGACCAATTCAGAGAGTCATTCAAATGGTTTGCAAATGCTCTCATAATGGCATAAAAGCCTCGGTTGGGTGCAGCTGGAGGCTCCTATAAATGTTCATTTTATCTGCCAGGCAAAGTGACTTTGCATTATTGGTCCTTTTAAATCAGCAGCATCCATAAAGTGTGTGACGAATAAAAGCCTAGGTCTTTACTGCAGCTCCAGACAGAGGAAGCAGAGACGCTGGATCAACGTTGAGCCAGAGGGAAAGGATGAAGTCAGAACACTCTGTGGCTTGTGATGCTTAAAATGACTTAAACTGGTGGATTTTTAGCTGCTTTCACAATCAAAGAGAAATAAAACGACTGTTTTCTAATTGCTATTTTAGTCTTGGTGTCTCTGCTGCCCCCTAGTGGTGATATATGCAATCTACCAGTGCTGTATTTGTGCCGGTGTCGTGACCTCAGAGCTATAGTTTCTTACATGTTTCTTTATTTGTAAAGAGCTGTCAGTCTGGAAATCAGTCCGATTAATAATTGAAGAAGCTTTAAACATCCAAGGAGCCGTGTTCAGTTTCTCCAGACTGTCTAGGCCTTCATATCATTGAATGTCACCTTGAATGCCCTACCTGAGAGGAACATGATAATTTAAAATGTTGGATGTCATTGCTTTGATGTCTTTTCTTTGAAAAGCTCAAAAAACCTACAAAAAACTACAAAAACCTGAAAGGGAATCCAGAGAGGAACATAAATTCTCTACGAAAGCATCCAGAGCTAACTTGGTTACTTAAAGCTTTCTGGTAGGGCATACAGTAGAAGGAGACCCTGAGTAGGAAACCCTGTTACTTGAAGACCTGTGTAGACTTGGGTTGGGAACCCCTTTCTCTGAAAAACCATGTAGACTTGAGTTGGAAACCCTGTTTTTTGAAGACCCCTGTAGAATTGATTTAGAAACCCTGTTATTTGGAAACCCATCCATCCATTTTCTTAACCGTGTATCCTGCTACTCAGGGTCGCGGGTGGCTGGAGCCTATCCCAGCTGTCATTGGGCGAGAGGCGGGACACACCAATGACTGTATATAGAATAAACAGCGTGCTTCCGCCTGTCACCGTTCTACGTTTTTGAAGCCAAAAAACCCGTTTCTCGAGCCGCCATTGTGCAGCCAGAGTCTGCGCAGTAGAGAATTTCCGGTGGAGCCAAGTAAAAAAGAGAAATAAAAATATTTATTCCTTCTTCTTCAGAAGGTTTAGTCTCCTTTTGGCTCTTTCCCGAAGTTTCTTATATCCCCAATAAAAACTACTCACGAACAGCAGCTGTCAACTATCGTAAAACGAAACTTATATCGCAGTTTTTAACGTCCAATAACTAATGAGAAACTAACTTCTCAGGAAAAAAAACACCTGAACACCATGCAGCCAGATGACATCCTCATACTACCTTAGAGTAAGGATGAGAGAAATGTTTCTACCAGGTATCGTAATTTTTCAAAGTTTTCCTGGCTTATATCTGGAATACATGGGGAGGCGGGGCTTATGACCTATACTGCAGCCAGACACCAGGGGGCGGGGCTTATGACCTATACTGCAGCCAGACACCAGGGGGCGGGGCATCTGCTGGAGGCTTCAGTTTGAGCCAAACGTTGTTACGTCCAGTCATTACACAATCTATGGCCCGAACAGGGAATCAAACCAGGGACCTGCTTGCGGTAAGGCTGGAGCGCTACCCGCTGCGCCACCGTGCAGCCCGCCGGGTTGGAAACCCCTTTCTTTGCAAAACCATGAAGACTTGAGTTGGAAACCCTGTTTTTTTGAAGACCCCTGTATACTTGAGTTGGAAACCCCACTCTTTCAAAAACCCTGTAGACTTGTTTTGGAAACTCCTTTCTTTAAAGAGCCCTGTAGACTTGAGTAGGAAACCCTGTTTTTTGAAGAGGGGTCTTAAACTCAAATTACCCGAGGGCCACTGACCATCGAATTGTCTTATAGGGGAGCCACTTCAGATATTAAAATAGAATAAAAATGAAAAGAATATTGAACTCTTCCAACAAATGTCCTTCTTAACATGAACTATTTTGCATCATTATTTGGCTTTTGAGGCCAATTTCTCTTTCCCAACTTTTCTGAAACACCTTGTGCTAGTAATCGACTTTCATTTGGACTTGGACGGATTAACAAAGTTGGCAGTGTGCCCAATGTTTGTGTTTTTCCGCCTGGATTCACGTGGTAATTATGTTGCGTTCAGGGACATCTATAGTTTCTCTGTTGATCCCGACAGCGGACTGTGCAGTGAATGTGGCGGGTCAGATTACGCTGTAAATTGATTTCAAGTGACGGGACCCCTGTCTGTAGACTTGAGTTGGAAACCCTGTTTTTTGAAGACCCCTGTAGACTTGGGTTAGAAACCCCGTTCTTTGCTGAAGCAAACCCAAAGAATTTAGTATCAGCCTTAAACTTATGATTTGAAGTTTTGCCAATTTAAGTTATAAAATGAGACCAACTTCACTCAACAAATGTAATGAAGGAAGTTTAGATAATGACTTTGAAGTAGTTTGCAACAGATTTCTTTTTTTTATTCACTGAACCAAAAAATCATTATCAAGCCAACAAATTTGAGTTTTATTTTTTCCCATTTTATAATTTGAGCACATTAGAAAGGCATCCAGAGGGCACTTTTTAACATCGCATCAACAGGAAAAGCATCCTGAGGGCATTTCCTTTATGCCAACTGCACACAAAGGGCAAATAGATGGCACTTCTTATATGAGATCCACTGAAAATGCACCAAAGAGGGTGCTTCATAATGTTTATCTGCTACAGGAGGCCACTTCAGAGGGAGTGTTTTATGACGTAGAGCCCCGGGGAGACGATGGCCTCCTCGCCGTTTGCTCGTCCTTGGCAGTGAGTGAGAACAGGGTCACGTTTCTATTTCTCTCTCTGGCTGAAATGTTGTTGTGAGCTTCTCTGACGGGATAATTACCGTTCATGTCACTCACCAATCTGAGCATTTCTAATGTTGTGAGCAGTGGGCGTTTAATTTTAGAGGCGATGTTTTATTTAATTACACTGAAGCAGGTGAGACCTCGAGTCATTAAGCACCTGATGCACGAACGTGATAACACCCGCTCAGAAACAAAGAGAGCCTGGGCTGTGTGCTGTGAATATTTTACATGAATTTGTGTTTTATCTGCTGGTTAAAGTGACTCTACGCTGCCGTCTCGTTGAAATGCGGAGCCACGGTGTCTCTGATTAATGATCGTGTGTCTCAGGAGCCTCCACGCTGACGTCATTTAACATCCCTGACGAGCGTTCATCCTTCCAGGACACAGCGACGGCTCGGACGCTGGTTGGGAGGAAGGAGTGACGTCGAAACTTCACCATGTGCTTCACCAGACACTGGGTGGCGCTCAAGCTTGATAGAGTCGTCTCTAATTCATTCTGATTTACTGTGAAACCTGTTTCTGTTTCTGACCCTGACGAGTGAAGCATCTCTTCTTCACGGTGCGGTCTGAGTGTGAAATGATGCAAGACATGAGAGGCATTTAAAGAGCAGAACATCTTTATTCAGACGACGACTTATTGAGCAGTTTAACAGTGATCCATCCAAAAAACTGACAAACAGGACGTGATGGTTCTAAATTATGTCAAAGAAAGACGCTCAGTGATTTAGAGGCACGGTGCGACTATTTTCCTTTCTTCTGCTCGATGAAGAACTCGTTGCAGGCGACAGTAAGAGCGGCGACCAGGACCACAAACTCCTGGAACTCCACTTCTCCGTCTTTGTTTTCGTCCAGGTCAGACATGATCTTATCCACCACCATGGGGTCCTTACTGGCCTGGAGGAGAAGCAACAAAGAGTCAGATTCATGGAGTCTAAGGCCCAATTCCAATTCCTTTCTTAACCCTCAATCTTAACCCTCAAGCTCAACCCTCAATCTTAGTAGCCCTCAAAACCAAGTGTTAAGGTCTATCTTGTGACTTAGAAATGGGACACCCCTTAAATGCAAATGAAATTGTTGTGGACTGTCTGTCAGTTATTCCTTCGGTTAGCGTTATCAAAAAAATATCTGTATAAATAACACAACCACGGACATATTCAGCTGTCACAGCAAACCATAGTTTATTGAAAGGTAAACACCAGCTTTAACTATCGTTACATAACTCTGCGGCTACAGGAGATGACATTAGCCCGGTCATCTTATACCATTATAGGCACAAGCATGTTATATAGGCTGTTATCTTGATAAATCAATTACATTACCACGGAGAAAAATGACCATTTTGTAACGTTAACTAACTTAAACGATAGGAACATGGCTTGTCCGCACCGGACGCTATTGACAAAAGATCGTAAAATAAAAATAAATGTTATGCAACAACGAGGTAAATAATCCATAAAATGGGTCTAAACTAAGATAATACAATGGTTTTTGTAATATTTATATCTCCATTAACAAAGAAAATACTATATTTGTAGCTCGCCTTCTCTGCCGCTTTGGACGCCATGTTTATTTACCGACAATACGCAATGCATTCTGGATGTCCCTTAGTCCCAAGGGTGGTGTCGGAAAATCTCAATATTGAGGGAGATACAGCCTCAATCTTGCCCCTCAACCTCAACTTTCTAAGAATCGGGACAGCACTTACACTTCGCGGGAGCGCGCATTTTGAGATTGAGGGTTAAGACAGGAATTGGAATTCACCCAAAGTTTAAGAGTCTGAGGCCCCATCCACACGAAGACAAAACGAGGTCATAAGTTTTTTGCCGAATCTGCGTATCATCCATACAGAGACGGCGTTTTGTGGGTCTGTTAACGATCATTTCTGAAACCAAGTTCCAAAGTGGGAAGATTTAGAAACGCCGTATACGCGGCTCCGTGTAAACTGGCTCACCGCAACTTTTCAGATATGCTGACATCATATTTTCACATCGTCATTAATACGCATGCGCCACAAGCAGCACTATGGCAACAACAACAACAACTATGTAGCGTATGTGTTGATGAAGCTGGTGACCCTGCTCTCCCTTTTGCAGCAAAATCTCCTTCTCAACCACCACAGAGTTGAACAATCACCTCTCTGTTTACAACTTTCGCCAAAAGTGTTCATGCCCACTGTTTTTTCTTCTGTTTCCGCTTGTTTCCCTCATATCGTTACAGCGCCCCTAGAGGTCTGGCGAGTGTTTTACAGCGTCTTCATGCGAATCGAGTGCATTCATATAGATCAGGGGTTCCCAAACTTTTCCGCCTGTGACCCCCAAAATAGCAGCGTTAGGGACTGGTGACCCCCTGCTGTGGTACAACACTAATGGGACAATCCAAAAACAGACAAAAACAAACAAAACCCTCCCTGAGGATACTTTATTTAACTGATTAATAGAAAATTTACCGACTAATGTGCACTTTGCTGAGTTCACAGCATCAAACTTGAACAAAGAAATGTGAAAAACAGATAAAACATTTTCTGTTTGCAGAATTTTATATTATCTTTCACCCCAATTTTTGCTTTTATTCTCACAATAATGGATAAAATGTTCATGAATTGTTCATAGTTTTTGATTTTGGGACACATTCCATGACCCCCTATCAATGTCTCGCGACCCCCCAAAGGGTCCCGACCCCCACTTTGGGAACCACTGATATAGACGCACACATTTTCTGAGACGCCTTCATCTTTATGACGATCGTTTTGGAAACTGTTAAGCGTTTTGACTTCGTGTGGATGGGGCGTTAATCTGCAAGAACTACTCCTGAATGAGGCCCAATAGGGGAAAGAATAGGACCCTTTGAGATCCGTTTTATTTTTTCCAAAATTCTGTGTTCTCTGTTTTTAATTTTCTATAATTCTGTTTTTTACCTTGACCAACTTTTCATCTCAAAATTTTGCCTTTTTTATTGTAAAATTTTGACTTTTCCCTCATACTTTCACTTTAGTATCTCAAAGCATTGACTTTGCTGTCTTACAATTCAGACTTTTTATCCAAAGAATCTCAACTTTTGTCTTGAAATTTTGAGTTTTTAAAAAAAAACAAAAAAATTGACTTAAACATATCTGAGTTTTAAAAGTTAAAATATATATACTCTGTATGGTTCTATCTTTATACATTTACATTAACACCTCCATCCCCCCAAAATAACAAACAAACAAAATCATATAATTTGTTGGCCCACTTGAAATACCTTCATAGCCCACCAGGGGTTTGCAGCCCACTGGTTGGAAATTACTGGTCTATGCATTCCAGATTACAGCTCCACCCTGTGTCTGTATTTGGTATTACAGTTACACAGGCGAAGATTTGGACGAGTAACATCGATGAGCAGTTAAAGCATAAAACTAGTTTTGATCACATAAGGTTTTTTTCATACCCATGGCTAAAGAAATAAAGAGGATGTTTCTGTAAAAAAGAGGAATAAAAGATACGTACGTTCAGGAAGTCGGAGAGCTCCCCCTGCAGCAGGTTCTTCAGCTCAGCTTTGCTCAGCTTGTACTTGTCGCCTTCTCTTCCAGAATAAGAGTGAAACACCTGGATGAGTTCCTCCATGGCGGTTTGAAGTGGGGTGCACATTTTTTCACTCCTTCGGTCTCAACCTGGAAAGAAAAATCCACAGATTTACTGTAAACTAACATTTTATTTAAACATCAGGATTAGTTTAGGGTTTCCATAAGATTCACCTGAGAGAGATGCATTTCAGAAACCTCACAGGAAAGTAGGACAAATATTTAAAAAAGGGAATTTAAAGAGCAGATACTGAAAGATGGAGACGCTCAGAGCAAACATCACTTTAAACCCTGATCTCTGATCCTGCTCTGATCTTTTTTCTCCTGACGGCTGAAATCTGGGACAAATCTGAGAGAAAATCTGAATCAAAACTCTCACTTTGTTTGGCATCAACTCTGAAAGTTACTGAGACTTAAAACGCAGCGATTCTCTGATTCTCTTACTTTACGTTTGTGATACTTTTTAAGATTTATGCCTGATTGTAGCTGATTAGTTCTTGACTTCATTGCATCTTCACTTCCTCTCACACTGAACTGTTGGAAGACGGATGCAAAATAAAAGAAGATGAAAACTGCACTTTAAATTCTGAGAAGAGTCAATTGTTTTCTTTGAATTCCAGAACTTTATGAAAAAAGAAAATTTTAATTCACATCCAAAAAAGAAAGTCAAAGTGCTGAAACTTTAAAAAAAATTCTAAGAGAAAAAAGTCAAAATGAAAAATTCTGAGAAAACAAAAATGAAAAGTTGACTCTAGTATCAAAAGTCCTAAGAGAGAAAGTACCATTTTGTAAAAAGTATTCAGAAATGAGATTTTTCTTCAATCTTAGAATTTCCACAAAAGCTTGAATTCTCCTTAAAAATAATCTAAGGAATCGATCGAAGGCACCGGGATTCCAAGATTGAGTTCAGAATATTATTTTAAATCAGCATCCTGCTAAATAATAAGTCAGTTAAAAAGTCATGAAACTTATTTCTGTATAAAAAGAGTCAGAAATCTGATTGAAATCACAGAAAACTTTGACCTTCGATTAAAGAATTCTGAAATAAAAGTCTGAAAATGAGCCCCAGAACCAACCACACGCCAGAATTTTGACTCTGTTTAAAAACAAAACAAAACAAAAAACTCACGCCAGATTTCCTAGAAAAAAAGACAAAATTCTGATTTCAATTAAAGTTTCTTTCACGATCAGTGTCAAAAAAATTTAGACTTTAATCCGCGACATTAATCTCAAAATCATGGAGTCAAAACTTCGAATTTGAAGCCAGATTTTCTCCAGGAAGGTTTAATCCCTGCACCCTGAGGAAACATCAGACACCAGAATTTAATCTAATTTGGACCAGAGTTGTGACAAACAAAGTAAAATAATCACGATTATAATGTCAGAATTCAAAGAAGTAAGAACTCAAAAGGTTGAATCAGTTTTTTAATTTGATCTCAGACCTCTGAAGAAAACGACAAAGCTTTAACTCTAATCCCAAAAGAGACAGAAATAAAGGTTTGATTAAATTTTTGATGGCATAATTATATGAAGTCTGAATCACAAGATTAAAGGTAGAAATTTAACTTTGGATTACAAGATTAGGATTCAATCATCTTGCAAAAAGAAAAAGAATTGAAAGCATCAAAATGAGACAAAAAGCAAAAGATGAGCTTCAATCATTTCATGGTTTCATCGTTTTTAACTGTTTAAAGTGAGAGGAGGATGAAACTAAAAGTCCTCTAAGGTGAGTCAGATTATCTAACCCCACACCTGAACCTGCACCTTTCTGTCAGACACCTGAGACACATGGGGGGGGGGCAGACGAACTCCATGAACCAGGACAAAGACCAGACCCCCTGCTGAGCAGATCCAGATCTCTGGGTTTATGTTACTGACAGAAACTTCCAGCTGAGGTTTAGTCTCAATCCCTCACCCAGACTGTCAGATTTCTGTTCCTCTAATCTGAGTTTGTGCGAGAAAATCTTCTTTCAGTCGTTCACTCCTTCATCAATAATCACAGCTCATCATTCATTCATAATCATTAAAGTCTGAAAGTGAAAAAAGCTCCAGAAAAAAGCAAACTACATCCACGCAAAAGCAATAACTTCATCTCTCAGGTCTGTAAAGCTTCAGAGTTCTCACCTGGACTCACCTGGACTCACCTGGACAGGTGCTGGCGCTGACAGGTGCTGCTCTGCAGGAAGTGTGTGCAGCTCTCATCTCATCAGTTATAAGCTGCTCTCACCTGTGAGCTCTGATCATTATCTCACAGGCGCCTCCCTCAGGAGACAGCAGCAACCTCACCTGCTGCAGGTGAGAGAGAAAGAGAGAGAGAGAGAGAGAGAAAAAAGCTCCATGTAAGGACAGAGCAGCTGCACAAAGACGCTTTTACCTCCTGAGCTCAGAGCCATAAAGAGACGATCGGTCGTTTAAAGGAATATAAATGTAAATGTTTTATCACTTATGACACTGAAAATTACCCAGAAACCATCTCAGGTGACGTCTTCAAACACAATGATCTAAAAACATACAAAACAAACCATAAAAACACAGTTTATCACATATAATAAAATAAGTAACCATATTCTAAAAACCCAAAAAGTGGATCCAGTCTTTAAATGACTCAAAGATGAAAAAGTAGCTTCATAACCCAAACATTTATTTAAAACACTCCTTTTCTGTTTGAAGTGAATTATATCTAATGTAAATATTGATAATCTATCGCAGCCTATTTCTAACAGTTCAATATAAAATTGAGATACTTATTGAGATTGTTTTTAGCCCAAATTAAGTTGAAATTTGAGAAAAAAAATCAAATCAATGAGATAAAAAGTCAAAACTTTGACTTTATATTTCAAGATTTCAACTTTTTGTCCTAAAGTTTTGCCTTTTTTTCCTCATTATTCTAACTTTTTACTTAATAGGTTGACTATGACTTCTAAATATTTGGGTTTTTCTTCACAATTTCAACTATTAATCTTAAAATTTGACATTTTATCTCATAATTTTAACTTTTCACCTCAAAATTTCAACTTATTTTAAAAATTTGACTTCACTCCCCATTAATCTCACTTTATCTCAAAATCTTGACTGTAATATCTCAACTATCAACTTTTTATGGAAGAATTTTCACTTAACTTCCCACTTTTTCTGACTTTTCTCAAAATTTTGCCTTTTTATCTCAGAATTTTTATTTTTCGCTTCAAAATTTGACTTTTTATCCCAAAATGTTGATTTTTCACCTCAAAATTTGACTTTTTATCCCATAATGTGGTTTTTTTCACTTAAAATTTTTGCCTTTTTATCTCATAATGTTGATTTTTCACTTCAAAATTTTGACTTTTTATCTCATAATTTAAAACTTTTCACTTCAAAATTTAAACTTATTTTAGAATTTTGCCTTTTTTTCCCCCCATTATCCTAACTTTATCTCAAAATCTTGACTTAAATAATTCACATTTCTTCTGACATTTTCTCAAATTTAGACTTTTTGTCTCATACTATTGACTTTTCACTTCAAAATTTGGAGTTTTTAGCTCATAATTTGACTTTTTACCTCAAAGTTTTGACATTTTTTATCTCATAATTTTAACTTTTCACTTCAAAATTTCAACTGTTTATCTCAAAATTTTGACTTTACTTCTCATTGTTCTAACTTTATCTCAAAATCTTGACTTCAATATCTCAGAATTTCAACTATTTCTCTCAGAATTTGAAATTAGCTTCCCATTTTTCTCACTTTTCCTCAAAAATGTGAATTTTGATCTCATAATTTTGACTTAACTTCAAAATTTCAACTCTTTCCCTCAGTAATCACGACTTATTCGTCTTAAAATTTTCTCTCACTTTGAGCTAAAGTCTAAAACAGGGGTTAATGTGTTTGTGCTAATGTTGATTCTTGTCCACATGCAGCAGTTATTCTGCAGTGATCTGTTCAAACCTGAGAGTCTATCAATAAAATTAAGAACCAGGTTATGTTTGTTCTGCTTGGTGAGGTTGGAGTTGGTAGATGAGCACTGGTAGGACACAACCAGGATTCACTAACGTCACATGTTTAAAAATAATAATTAATTTGATGCAGAGCTCCTCCTGTGCTCTGCCTGTGTTGTTTTTTTATTGACTCACACTCATGAGGTGTGACTAATGCTTTCCTGAAATATCATTTCTAATTAAGAGAAAGCAGAAAGAGCTGGTGAAGTAAACGAAGCAGACACTGTCTGAGTGAAAACGTCCTTTCAGTGGATGCAAACCTCTGTTTGATTAACGTCACTATCTCCAGTGTAAATTTACATTCCTCTGGTTAAACATCAAACTCAAGCGCTCCTGGTGCACTCTGCAGAGAAAAGACACCACAGAGAGTTAGAAATTATTTGAATATATCTCCAAACTGACAATAAAAATGTACCTCAGGTTTCTCATTACAGGAAAAATATCTTAAAAGAAGAAACTGAACAAGAACATTTTTTGGTTGGCAAGCAATACAGGCAACAGTTTTGTCTTTTAATACCTCAAAATAAGACATTTGTGTGGATTTATTGAGTTAAATGAAGTCTAACAAGAAAATTTTTACTGAAATTAGACACTTGTTAGGATTTAAGCTGAAAGATCTGTTCTTAAAGAAATAATCGACATCAACAAGAGATTATGAGACTTTACTTTTTATTCAGTTACACAATAAAACATCAATACAAGAAATATAAATGTCCAGCATTTAGAAAGTTATGAAAATAAAGCACAAAGTACCAAATATGCATGAAGGAGCCCTGCACATAAAAATAAAAAAGACTGTACCTCCTTTTTCTTCTTTACAAATCCCATAAAGTGTTTTTATTTACATTTTACAAACACAGTGCATGACTTTTTAACTTAACAGAGAAGTAAAAATTCAGAGCACTTTGTGTCAAATCAATCATCATCAGAGTGAAAACAACAAGTTCAACAACAGCGTCACCTGCTGGTGGTTTGTTAACTCAACAAACAGCTTCAACGAGTCGACTCAGACTCAAACAGACGTAAAGAAAAGCTCCACAAATGAAAAGTGAAAGAAATTAATTTTGCTTGTGCAGCTTTAGTGATGTTGTTACTGTCAAACATCAGATTAAATATCTGCGCCGTCATGCTTCGCTCATAAGTTTCAGCTCAAAAATGAAGTTATTAAAACCTCTGCTGCTGTGGGTTTGATGTGTTTTCATCAAGTCTGAAGAAAAAGCGTTGAGAGTTGCAAACACAGCCGCCCTGGTTCTGACAATTTAAGGTGTTAACCTCAAAGATTTAACGGACAATTTCGCATAATGAGAAGATTAAAGTTTTTCTAATAAACTTCTAAAGCTTTAAGTGTTTAATCCTGAGGATTAGCTTCAACAGTACATGACAGAAATAGGATATAAAATTCATAAAACTGACTTCATTAGTAAAAACACAGATGAGTTATAAAACATTGGGGCCCTGTTTTTTCACAGGACTAAAATGGTAAAAACTTCAGTAAAGTTTGAGGTAAATCAGCAATTTAGGATACAAAATTATTCCCAGAGTGTAAAATAATATAAATAATGTAACACCATAAAGAAGTAGAGGGTCATTTTGAGACTAAAGTGAAAAATATGGGAAAAGTTAGTAAAGAAATGATAAAATATGAAACACCACATTTTGTTAGAATAGTAGAATCTTTTTTTTAATTTTAAAAATTATTTTACTTTTTTTGGCACAGAAGTAAATTTGCTATGTGACTTTCCCTTTTTTATTGTTTTGTATCTGAAACTTTTTTCCCAACAATAATTTTTTTTTTTTTGACAAAGTAACTGATTTTCCTTTCTTTTTACTTAAAAGTTTCCTTTTATAGATTTCAAATCTGTCTTGGAAATTGTAAGGCTTTTTCTTCTATTGTTCCCCTTTTTTAATTTTATCATAAACTTCAATCTGTGTCTGGGCAATTTGTTATTATTTAAACAATTTGTCCCTTTTTTCCTGACAAATAAATTTTTTAATTTTTGACAGTTTGTCTCTTTTTATCCTAGGAAATTTGGGATATTTTTCACACAATTGGCGTCTTTTTTCCTGACAAAATGAGGGATTATTTTCAGTCTCTGTTTTCTGGACGAATTTAGGAAATTCTTTTACCATTCGTACCTCTTTTCATCTTGACAAATTTAGGACTTTTTCCACAATTTCTCTACTTATTTCCTGACAATTTATCGTTTTTACAATTAGTCCCTTTGTTTTCTGACAAATTATTTTCTTTATTTTTGACAATTCATCTCATCCTATCCTAAGATATTTGGAATATTATTTTCACAGTGTCTCTTTCCTGAAAAATTTACAATTTTTTCCTACAATTTGTCAACTTTTTTCCTGAATAATAAGGGATTTTTTTTCACAGTCTCTTTCATGGACAATTTTGGGAAATTCTTCCACAATTTGTACCTCTTTTCATCTTGACAAAGATAAAACTTTTTCCACTGTTGTCGACTTTTTTCCTGACTATTTATTTTTTTTACAATTCGTCCCTTTTTTTCCTGACAAATTAATTTCTTTATTTACAACGTCTCTTTTTATCCTATGCAATTCGGGATAATTTTTTCATAAGAAGTTTCGTTTTTCCTGAAAAATTTGTGTTTTTTTTCCTCCTACAATTTGTCAATTTTTTCCTGACAAATTAGGGATTTTTTTTTCACAGTCTCTGTTTTTTGGACATATTTGGGAAATTCTTTCACAATTTGAACCTCTTTTTATCTTGACAAATTTAGGACTTTTTCCACAATTTGTCGACTTTTTTCCTGACATTTTTTGTTTTTATAGTTTTTCTTTTTCCTGACAAATTTTGGAATTTTTTAACCAAGTTTTTGAATTTTTCCTTTTTAAAAATTTCTCTCAAATTTCATACATTTTCCCCATAAATTCATGTCTTTGATTATCTTTTAGTTTGTTCAAATCTCTTTATGTAAATCAGCTAGTTTTTTTCTCACAAGTTTGGGACTTGAATCTCAGATTATTACACCCATTTTTGACCCTCACCCTGGACTTTAGTTATTAATTAGTTTTCACAACAGTGCCTAGATGACATTGTGAATTCAAAAGTCAATGAAATGGACAAAAATAACTACTTTCTTCTCTGCAAAAGAAGCTGAATCTTTGTTTTTAAGGATGGTACAGATGTTTTTTAGATGTTTTTCATGATGTGACAGACGCTGGAGATGAATCTTATCAGTAAGTACATGACCAGACACTCAGTAGTTTAATACGGGAACACTGCGGAGCTGATTGAGAGCCACTTTGAAAATCGTCCGCTCATTAGTCGCCTCTCAAAGGCTGATTAGAGGTTTTGTTGGCTGTTCTCTGAGTGTTGGATGATTGGGTTTGATTCTAGGTGGCTGTAAAAATGGGTCAATCTCCCTAAATGACAGTATTTAAGTCTTTTCTTGCTCAGAGTTTGAACTTTGGTGATCTCACGCCTGAGAGGAGCGAGCTGTAACGGAGCCTGTCCTTTCACAATGCGGCTCCTGTCACCACATCTTCCTGGCACCTCTCTTGTTATCCAGAGAGCGACATGGGAGATCTCATTCGAGCCGCTGAGTTTTTTGGCCTTTCAGCGCCTGTCAGCCGGGCACCGAGACGCTCGGAGGGAGAGCGGCGGCGGCGGCGGCGTGGAGGGCATCAACGTTTGGGATTACGTGACAGGATGCCACAAACGAGGAGGGATCCTGTTATTATCTGTCATCATAATAAGACGCTGGCTTTTGCTCTCTGCTTTACAAAGCGACACACAAAGGTTACCTAAGTTCAAGCCAACGCTGAGGGAAGAAAGTTCGCTGATGCTTAATTTTCCATCTTTTAACCTTTTGGTCAAAATGCCACGACCGGGATTTGTCTCATATTTGACACCTCATCGTTATTCCACGCCAACGCTTCTGGTTGTGTTTCCTCTCCCTTCCTGTCGTCTATCAAAGGCCCGATTGCAGAGACTCCCCCCGTCGATGAGGTCCTGCTCCTCACGCTGTGCCCCGCCTCTCGGTTCATCGTGGGTTTACCCAGAACGCTCCTCAGCTGCGCCCAGAAAAACGCCTGCTGATTGACCTGCTGGGGCCACTCCAGGTAGGTTTTGGTGCTCAGCATCTTCTTGAGTTTGCAGTATTTGCTGGGCAGCGAGCTCGGGTCGATGGGCTCCTTCACCACCAGGATGACGTCACTGAAAGTCTTTCCCATCGCCCTCTGCTGCGCGAAGTACAGCTCGTAGTTACACCACTCGCTGTTGACGAAGTGCCGGGAGAGGACGAAGATGACCTTAGGAGAGAGAAGAAAACATGAATAAACATTTCTTTATGATGCTATTCACCATAATAGACGCTTCTTTTGCTCATCCAGTTTCCACAAATTGTGACAAACCAATTCAAAAAGTATGAGTCACAAGCATAGACTGTATAATAAGTGGACGTAACCACGTTTGGCTCAAACTGAAGCCTCCAGCAGATGCCCCGCCCCCTGGTGTCTGGCTGCAGTATAGGTCATAAGCCCCGCCCCCTGGTGTCTGGCTGCAGTATAGGTCATAAGCCCCGCCCCCTGGTGTCTGGCTGCAGTATAGGTCATAAGCCCCGCCTCCCCATGTATTCCAGATATGAGCCGGGAAAACTTTAAAAAATTACGATACCTGGTAGAAACGTTTCTCTCATCCTTACGCTAAGGTAGTATGATGATGTCATCTGGCTGCATGGTGTTCAGGTGTTTTTTTTTCTGAGAAGTTAGTTTCTCATTAGTTATTGGGCGCTAAAAACCGCGATATAAGTTTCGTTTTAAGATAGTTGACAGCTGCCGTTCATGAGTAGTTTTTATCGGGGATATAAGAAACTTCAGGAAAGAGCCAAAAGGAGACTAAACCCTCTGAAGAAGAAGAAATAAATATTTTTATTTCTCTTTTTTACTTGGCTCCACTGGAAATTCTCTACTGCGCAGACTCTGGCTGCACAATGGCGGCTAGAGAAACGGGGTTTTTTGGCTTCAAAATCGTAGAACGGTGACAGGCGGAAGCACGCTGTCCATTCTGTATACAGTCAATGGTCACAAGTCCCAAAAAGGGGCGGAGTTTACTGGGACACAACAGAGCACCAGCTTTTTTAATTATTGTCACACTTCTACCATTAAGGCTAGCAAGAAAACTCAAAATGCGCTTCAAGGAAGACAGAAAAAGCTTCACAATCACAGGTAATAAGTAATGTTTGCTGTTCCTGTTACCGTAACTCTTCAACTATTTGGGCAAGAAAATAAAAAAAAAACAGTTCCTAAAAGATCTGAAAAAATAAGCTTCCAGAACATGGTTTCTAATATTTTAAGGACAACATAACAAAAATAGTCCTCGTTTTAGAGCTCAAATCGTGACAATGGCCCCAAATGTAACAAACAGTTGTTGTTTTTTTTAATAAAACCTTAAATGTTTTTCTGGTTGATAATGTCACAAATGCTGAGTGTGAGGTATAACAACTTTTTGTCAAACATGTAACAAGTTGTAACAGTTTGGGTTTCACTACATTTTTTATTATATTACGGGATCAGCACCTTTGTTATGATATCTACCATTTTACATGTATGTATATATATATATATATATATATATATGTACATTTTTCCCCATGTGTAACAACTTGTAACGGTTCGTGTTTTACCACATTTTTGTATTGCATCTCAGGATCAGCAGAACCAGCCAGTCATTACGTTTAAACTCTTTCATATGTTTTTTTGGTTACAGTTTTGGTCATTTTTGGATTTTTTGAAGTGAACCTTAGAATGTTTTTCTTTTTTTTCTGGTTGATAATGCAAAAAAGCTGAGCCCAAAACATAAAAACTTTCGTCAAACATGTAACAACGTGTCACATTTTGGGTTTTATGATATTTTTGTAACATTTCAGGATCAGCACTTTTGTTAAAGAATCCACCAGTTATTACATTTTAGTTTTTCTATAAACATTTTTATTACATTTTTTGGTCATTGTCACACTTTGAACTCTAACAGAAATAAAGAAAAACCAATCCAGGATGTCAAATGTCTGAGAAAATATTATTTTACATTCATTTTTTTTACACATTTGTACAATGTTTTCCTTCTGTTTTTATGATGTTTGACTGTCTAGGACGACTCTTTAGTTCAAATGCTCTTAATCCTCAGGTCAAGTCTGATTGTGAAAGTAAACCAAGCATTTAGAGGGCAAGAGAGGAGGCTTGGTTTCATCAGCTGATCTAACCTCAACTTCCCCAAAACTGTAAAACTGAACCTTCTGCCAGGTTTCACAATGAGTATTTCCCTTCAAACCTGACGTTTAGAGAGTTTGTGAAAGGTTTTCGTTTGCGCAAGTGTTTCTGTTTCTGAGTGCTGGCACGAACTGGCCTCTTACCTTCTGACTGTTTTCGATGTTGTCAATGATGTTATCAATGATCCACCTCCCTGGCATGAAGTCCCTCTCATGAATACAGAGACGGTAAGGGTTTTTGTTGCTCTCCAAACAGGGTAAGAGCTGGTCCCTCACCCAGTCTGCGTCCGAGTGGCTGTAGGAGATAAAAGCGTGGTACGTAAAGCTTCCTGGTTCCCCCGCCGCCTTCTCTTTGTGAGCTCTGTACTTTGCGCGGATGATCTGAAACGTAGCTTTCGTGTACCACGGCAGGTCGAACATGTAGCACAGCAGCATCAGCACGAAGATCACCAGAGCCGTGGTCGCCACACTGATGATGATAACGAGTCTGATGTCACACGCCAGTTGACCTGGTAGGTATTTGGAGATGAACGTGTCGAGGAAAGGCTCAGGGTGGTAGCACCTGTAGTTCTCGGGCCAATCTGTGAGGTTAACTTTCCCCTTTGACGTCGTGTCTTCGACGAAAGCGTGCAGCTCGCAGGTGCAGTGGTAAGGATTGTTCCCCGCTTTCAGGCGTGAAAGCTGAGGCATGTCCTGGAACGACGCTTTACTGATGAGGCCGAATGAATTCCCGTCTAACGAGAGCGTCTGCAGGGATGGACTTTCCCACTTGGAGGGGATGAACTTGATTTTGTTTCCGCTCAGAATGAGCTCTCTCAGGTTGGTTGCTTTCTGGAAATACGCCATGTCCAGCTGGTCCAGCTCGCAGTAAGAAAGGTCTAACTTTTGAACCGTGGTGGGCAAACAGTGCAGGGATTGACTCTTAAACTTGTTATGATGAGCGATGAACTCCGTTATACTCTTTTGCCAAACACAGTCCTGACTTTCTTCATCAGACCCCAGTTTGTTGTCGCTAACGTCGAGCACCTGCAGCTGCTGAAACTCTCTGGTGAGCGACGACAGGTCTTTAAGACTTTTCAGCTCGTTGGTGCTCAGTATGAAAGTGCGAAGGTTGGGCATTTTGCCCGCGTAATGACAGCGTTGGTTGAAAAGGGAGTCGTCGTTCAGTCGATTGTTGGAGACGTCCAGAGTTTCCACACCCGTCATTTCATCCCAGGAGTCACACGGCACAGAGTTAAAGTAGACGTGCTGGATGGACAGGTGCTTGATTTTGTTGAACCAGGTGAAGCGCCAGTCGAAGCGAAGCACATCGGGGTTGCTGATATACCTGAACGAGAGAAAGAGACTTGAGTTGAAGGAGTTTGGGGGCTCGTCAGGGACCACAGATGGTAAGGACCAAATTGTGATTTCTGAGATTTATTAGTCTTCCTGGTTCGTCTTTAACCCCTAATTACGTGCCTTAAACGTGGCCCAAAATTCAACTAATTTGCAGACTCACAGGCCGTGCGTTTGAATGCTCTAGTCCTAGGTGTTTTTTCTGATCAACCCCAAACTTTCTGTGTGTTTAAGGAACATCGATAAAGAAAAGATTTCAATCGTTCAACCCCAAGTTTTCTGCACATGCTCCATAGCGCCCCAGCAGG
Source organism: Thalassoma bifasciatum (assembly GCA_008086565.1). Lineage (NCBI taxonomy): Eukaryota > Metazoa > Chordata > Actinopteri > Labriformes > Labridae > Thalassoma > Thalassoma bifasciatum. The sequence continues at coordinate 187,275 of RPOG01000591.1, read as the reverse complement.
ACATAAAACTTTATCTAGCTACTTCCATGCCTACATCAACTAAACAATCTCAAGTTTGGAAACTTGCGTTCAACGTCAAATTTTGCAGATTTTGAAGGTTACAGAAGTGAATGAACTTGTCCAAGGTTTTTCCAATAGACTGACCCCAAACTTGGTCTGTGTTTTGTTGACACATTGATGAGAAAAACGTTATCGAGTATTTTTTTCTGACTCCACAGGCATGGCCAGGACAGATAGTCAAAATTGACGATTTTTTTTTTCCACAAACAGTCATTAATGCATAAAAAACTTGATTCCAGTGCTTTCTTCCCTGACGCCCCTAGGAAATAAAACCTAAAGTCTCTCTAGCTACTCAAACCTTCATAAATGAGTTTTTTTGTGCATAACTTCCATGGCAACACCAATTAAAAAGTCTCTGATTTACATCTTGAAATCTGAACAGGACCAAATTTATTTTTAGTGATTTATTAGATGCTTTGTGTAATTCAATGGGCATGGCCAAGACAAAAAGCTTAAGGTGATAATTTTCAACCCCGAAATATATCCATTCACCTTGCTCCTAAACAAAAAATATTTAATCTCCAAAGCATTAATGTAAAAAAAAGTTTGGATGCCAGGGCTTTAATCCTGTTACATGCTCCATAGCGCCCCCTCGGGACCTAAAACTACAGCCCTGTGGCTACTTAAACACACATGCATGAGATTTTTTTGTGCACAACTAACATGCCAACATTTATGGAGAAGCCTGGTGATCAATTGGAGATAAAAGTGGGATTTTCATATTTGAACGTACTCGTCTGAGGGTTTTTATTGGATCAACTTCTAACTTGGTCTGTGTGTTGTGGACACATTGATGATGAAAACTTATCAATTGCTTTTTTTAACCCAATGGACGCGATCAGGGTAGACAGCCATGCGAACCTGAACAACTCTCAGACAGAAAGTTGAGTTTGGACCAAATGTGTCATCACCGCTTTAATCGTTGTTAAAACCCTGACACCGCTCTCTGAGAACGAGTAAAACAGATAAGACATGAGGAAACTCACCATAGTTCCAACTTATCCAGTGCCAGATTTGTGATCCTGGATCTTCCACCGCTGTCCACAAACGTAGGCGAGCGAGCAAAGTCGATGTATTGGAGTCTCAGATTCTTGATGGAGGCTTCCTGCAGGTTCATCAGCGCCATCCTCATGAGATTCTCGTTGAATTTCCCTCTGTGGAAGATGAGCTGATGGGCCGTGACGTCTTTCAAACCCTGGAAGATGTCGTCGTCTCCCATGTAGTACATGAACTCGAACAGGTTGCGGAACTGGATGATGCCGAAGGTCTTGTTGGCGATGTCGCGCAGCATGTCGTGGAGAGCGTTCGGCCGCTGATCGATGGCCATGTCGAAGCCTAGATTGAGCGTCTGGACGGCGTCTAAACTCCCGGGCTCGTAGTAACTCAGATTAGAGGAGCATTTGATTTGAAAAATGAACAACCTGAGATTCTTCAAGGGCTGAAAGTCTGTTTTCCTCAGACCCATCACCAACGGGCCGCCCATGGACAGCACCTGCAGTTTGGTGAATTTGGAGAAGCTCTGGCTCAGAGTGGCATGTTTATAAAGGTTATTTGACATGTAGAGCTTTTTCAGATTCAATAGAGGAGACAGAGCGGTGGCAGGAATTTCCTGGAGAGAGTTATTAAAGATGTCAAGATGCTCCAGCACTTTGTTGTTCTTAAAGGCGTCACTGTCAATGTGTGAAATGTTATTGAAGTTCAGGAGGAGAACGCGGAGCCGAGGGAGGCGGAGGAAGTCGTCAGCGTGGACGGATTGGAGTTTATTATAGGAGAGATCTATTTCCTCTAAAGTGGATGGAAACTGAGGCCACGGGACGGTTTCTAAGAGAAGTCCTTTACAGTCTGCAGAGCGGCCGGAGTCGTGGATGTGACAGGGTCCACTGACAGAGGTGGTGTTTGGAGGAGAGGATGGAGTCGGGGAGGTGAGGGCTCCAGGGAGGAGGGCAGTGAGAAAAATCCACTTCCACATCATCTTGGCAGACTTTAAAGAAAGAGAATAAGAGACAGAAAGGTTCAAAGTTGGGTTTTTTCTCTACAAGGCTTGCAGTGTGCATCCTCTCTTTCCACACATACTCTCACTTTGAAACTGACTTCCTTCTCTGTGGTTTCCCTCGATTATCAAATGCACATTTCGGAGCAGAAATGTTCACATCTGAAAACCCAACTTCTATAAAATACACAGTTCTTGGTTTCCTGTAACCACAAGATAAAAAAAGAGAAGTCAAAACTAAACTAAACAGATGTTATCAGCTCCTTGTGGTTTTTTTTTTTGTTTGGTCATGCCTTTGCAGGATGAAGTGGAGTTAAGTCGCTGCAGGTTAAGTAAATACTGCAAACACACATTGCTTAACAGACTCGGTGTGCACTCAGGCAGAAACTCTGCAGTGAAAAAGACATCAGGTTCATTCACAGAGAGACATCCTCGGTGTTTCCCGCTCACATAAAAACACTCAGAGAGAGCATTAAGCTCTGCACAGTACTCACCCTCCTCACTCTCTTTCCTGCTTACAGCTCTGAATGTCTCCCCTCTCTCTCTCTGTCTCTTAAACCTTTATTTATACGGCTGCTCTGGGTCTGTTTGGGTCCTCACGTGGAGGAGTCCTAAACTTTATAACCCCCTTAAACAAACAGCAGGTTGGTTTAACCTCTTTGTTTCCACTGGCGCATCAGCAACCCTTTTACTATTCCTCTGACGTCATCTAAGTATAAACACGAACGCCTGCATCAAACATCAGAATGCTACACGGTGTTAGAAAGCTTAGATTTTTCACATTTCAGCCGCTAAGTTTGTTTTATAGTTTTCTTCACCAACAAAACATAATTAGTGAAATAATCACTCACAACAACGTGGACGTCCTACCTGTTTGGGGTCATTACGTCACATCCTGACGCTCGTACCCTGAATATTCACTCTCCTTTCCACCAGAGGAATCCAGAGTTCAAACATATCAAAAGTGTTGTTTCATCAAATTATTCCAAGTGGTGAAATTTCTCCTGTAAAGTCCGTTGTTTGTCTGTCTGTCGTGTCCGTTCTCATCAATAACAGCAGCTCCACAGTCTTAGAGCATTTCCTCCTCAATGAAAATCTGGCAAAGCTTGGCATGTTTTGTTTCTTAGACTTCTGGCTACAAGTCGAAAGTGTCCCCATCTTGACACATGTAGATTTGATGCCAGGAGAGCCTGATTTATACAGGAAGTGTTCTCTGCTTGACGCGCTAGTAGTGTTAGCTCATACTGCGTAAATCCCGCCTACCAGGCTCGTTTATTGTTGTTTTTATCTATTATCGTTATTCTTGTTTTGTTGCGCATAATCATTCTTAGTTACATACACAACAGGAGCGGTACAATCCGTGAAAAGGAGCTATAATTTCACAACATTTAGCAACCTTTTCACAGAGAGAACAAAGTTGACTACAAAGAAGACACTGAGCACTGATGAAGCTGGTTTTGTTTGCGCGAAGTCGTCGGACTAAACTGTGGAAAATGAGAACGCATCTGTTGGTGTTTGCTCACCTGAGACTAAAAACTCTCAAACTCCTTCAAATTTTTACCTGAAAAAGCTCAAATTTCACCCAGATGTAGATGACAAGATGCAGAAGTGATGTGTAAAACCTCTTATGTCTGACATAAAGCATCTTGAAGTTAATGATGTTCAAAAATTGGTTGTAAAGAAATGAAGAGGAAAAAAACAACTGTTTCAGCTGCATTTATCCTGATGTGGACTTTAGCCACATATAAAAACATGACATTTTCTGAAACTAGAGACTTTAATCTTTCAAATGAGGAGAAACTGATGAATTTTGACCTTATGGTTCTGCAGTTATAAGCTCTGAAACGTAGCATGGTAAAAAGACCAGAGTTGGGCAGGAACTAAGGGGTTAATCTAACCCAGAAGTGACGTGTCTTGAATAAACGTTTGTGTGTGTACGGATATTTGTCGTAGATGTTATCAGAGTTAATCTGCGACCAACTGGACAACCACCAAAACAAACCAAGACGAGACGGAGAATCAATAAAGTTTTATGTCACTCATAAAGAACGAGGAATGGGAGCTAAATCAGAGGCAGCTGCAAAAATATTGACTCTGAATGGGAGATTAAAGACGTCCTGTTTGAATGTTTGGATATTTTTATTATTGTAAATGTATATGGATAAAAAAACGTGATACAAGTGATTACAGGTGGTAATCTTGTACTTCATCAGTTTAGCATCGGAGTTTAAAGAGGGGTATTCTTCCCTTCTCTTTCGTAAACTTAGGTAAAGAAACGATGCACAATTTCAAACTGAGCATGTGCAGATTTCTGAACCTATACATCAGTGAATCCCAACCTGTGGGTCGTAGCCCCCTGGTGGGTCGTGAAGGTATAGCAAGTAGGCCGCGAAATAATTTCTGAAATAGTTTTATTTTATAAAGATACAAATAAACGGAACAATGTTTGAGACGTTAAAGCTCAGTTACGTTTTTAAGAATATTAAAAATGTAAACATACTCATATATATATAAAAAATGTCTTAGGAAGGCACGTTAGAGCCTAATATGTGACAATGACCTGAAATTTAGTTAAAAAAGGTTATCACATGGAGTGTTTTTCTCCAGAGAGAAGTCCACAATATAACATATAAATCTTCTTTTCTCTATGAGATTTTAGGAAGATAAACCGCCAAAATAAAAGCCTTTGCAGACAAGACTTGGTCATTCAGGTTTAGGAGGTGTTTGTTAAAGGAAGTTTTGTTGTATCTTGGTTAACATTTATTCTATGATCTATTATCTATTATTATCTATTATCTATTATTAGTGATATTAATATTATCTATTATTATATATTATCTCTCTATTATCTATTACTATTATTTATAATCTACTATCTATGATCTATTAGATGAGTTATTTAGTCACTAAGTTATGATTTATTGTCCTCAAATATGTGAGGAAATGTGAAATGTTAAACCTCAGTAAAGTTTTTAGGAATATTTAAATGTTAACATATGCGTTTATGAAAAATGTCTTTTAAGGAGGCATGTTAGAGCCCAATAAAATGTAATAAAAATGTTATCAAATGGAGTGTTTTTCTCCAAAGAGAAGTCCTACCAACTGATTTTCTTGCAGAAACCACAATAAAAGAGATCTTCTTTTCTGTATGATTTGTTAGGAAGGTAAACCGCCAAAATAAAAGCCTTTGCAGACAAGACTTGGTCATGCATATTTGAGGGAAGTTTTGTTCTAGCTTTGTTAACATTTATCCCATGATCAAGACCAGATCAGTTATTTAGTCACTAAGTTATGATTTATTATCCTCAAATATGTGAGGACTTAATAGCTTTCTCCTGACAGGTGTTTGATTTGATATTAAGGTTAGTTTCCTGGACTCGTACACATCCCTCTGTGTATACGATCAGGCGTCCTCCTGTCTTCACGTCCAGCAGCTGTGATGCTGTTTCACCGAGGAAACCAGAAACGCTCCTCTGATATCTGATCGGGTCAACAGAGCGCAGCTGTTCCTGGAAAATCGACGGCAGATTAAACCAGCATCAATAATATTGACTCAGTGAAACTTGCGGCTGTTGTGAAATAATAGCTCAGTGTCACGGCGTAATAACAAACTTTATGAATCAATAAGAGGTGATTTCAGACTCTAAGAGCAGCTAAGGTTATTCTTTAGGTTTGACATGTTAAAGTTTTTTGTGTTTTTTTGTGTCCGAGTGCAATATTTCCTTCCATCATGAATTGAGTATTTCATCACATGTATTTCTTTATTCTATGAAACCTGTGTTATTTGAACACATCTTTAAACTATTAAAATATAACATGTTTTTTTGTGTTTTGGTTCCTCAAACCCCCAAAATGTCAGGTGGTGCAACCGTCCTGACAAGTATCCACAGTAATTAAACTCTAAAAATTGAATGTCAGTTATTGTAAATGGAAATTAAAAATACAGTGGCATTATTTTATGCTTGAACCTTTTTAAATAAAACATTCTTTGCAAATAAAAAGAATTTTAAAGCTGTTGAGAAATGTAAAAAACTTTTGTCCCGTAATTTTCACCTTGTCAAATGTCAGGGTGGTGCAACCGTAACATTAGACTTTTATTTTAAAGTGAAGAGAATAAAACAGGAAACAGGAAACTGCATCAGCCAGAGGAGCCCAAATGACATTTGTGACCAAGTGGAAAAGTTTGTAGATTTCTCTGAAATACTGATAAAAAAGGTTTTTACACTTCATTGGTGACTGGAACAATTTCCATGTCAGGTGGTACAACCAATGTAATAATGTGAAATGTTATTTTAACATCTTTAATAAATAGAATAAGACAAATAAAAGAAATGAAACACACAAAATGAAAATGTATGAGTCACTACAGACACTTGAGAGATACTTGCCAATAATTTCACACAGAAAAAATAACAGGAACATATAAATATATTTTCATATATTTGGTTGCGCCACCTGACATTTTTGGGTGCTCAAATTAAAAATACTAAAAAATAAAATACGTTTTTAGACCCTCTGTCACCCCCGTCATTGCTTTAACTTCAGTTTCTGTTGAGGAGAAGTGGTTTGGTTTCTTGTATTTAAATATCATCCATTAAACAGGTAAGAGGAAAGTATCACCTGGTGACTGTTTAACCAAACTCTCGCTGTCAGCATCCGTCTGTAGCTCAGTTTATCTTGATGTGACTCAGGAGACCAAACACGAGCTGCCTCAGGCAAATTCCTCTGTTTTATGGGTCAAATTAGGTCAACAAGACTCTGTTTCTCCCCTGCAGTCCTCTAAAATGATCAGTTCAGTGAGTGTTTTTACTGGAACTGAGAGATGTTGGTGTTTTTTAAAAGCAGCGTCTAAAGGAGCCTTTCTTTCCCAAATAACAAGCGCAAGAATTGGTGCACTCACTAAAAATCGTGCAAGTAATTACTGCACGTTGATAACAGGTACAAAAGTGATTCAGATCACACTATTTAAATGAGGATTTAGCGTGTGCTACCATTTGTCTCCATGGGGAGTTTGAGGGAACAGAATGACTGTTAACGAAAAATTAAAACTGAAGCTATAGAGTTGGAAATCTTGGTGGAGGAAATGATAAATAAAGACACTGTCAATAGCTCTATTTATTTATTTTCTATGGTTTTTCTGTTCTCTGGTGACTGTTGAAGTTTATACCACAACACTGGAGTTCTTAAATGGTGTTTTTCATTTTGGATTAATTGCATTTAAAAAAAAAAGTTTATTGTCATTTACTGCGTCTCGTGCATTCCAGATGAAAACTTTAAAAAGTTATAACACCTCTTAGAAATGTTTCTCACATCCTTACGCTGCGGTGTGTTCAAGTCCTCTTTTCCTGAGGAGCCTGTTTTTCATTAGTTATCACATATTAAAAACTGGGTCATATCCTACGTTTTATGATGATTGACAGCTGCCGTTCATGTGTAGTTTTTTCCGTCTATGCGATAAACTTAAGGACAGAGAGCTTATAAAAAGATTAGACTTTCAAAGAACCCGATTCCACTCAAAGTCTCTTCTGTTCCGACTCTGCAGCGATTAAAGGCGAGGCCACACTGTCCTTTCTATATACAGTCTACGGCGTGTCATAACATCCAACACTTGTGCACCAGAAAAGTACTCTAGAACAGTGGTTCCCAACCTTTTCCGACTCAGGGCCCACTTTTAAATCTCAAAAACCTTTGAGGCCCATCTCCAACCCAATAAGTACGGCGGCTTTGTGACGCCTTTTTAGAAGCCCATTTGTAACAATAACCCAGAATGTAAGAACGACCCAAAATATGACGAAAAATATAATAAACCCAAAATGTGATAACTGGTCAATAATATAACAGATGCTAAGCCAAAAACGTAACAATTTTTTGCCAAAAATATATCAACTTATTCCATTTCGGGTCAGTTATTACATCTTTGGTTTTACTGCATTCTTTTTTTTTTTTTTTTTTAAAACAATTGAGGCTCAGCACTTTTGTTACACTTTCAACAAGTTTTTAAAAATTTGGGTTTTACAACATTTTATTTTCTTGCATTTCTGGACATTATTATGTTTTGGGTCATGTTACCTATTGGGCCATGATATGCCTTCGTAAAGGACTTTTTTTCATATATGAATATCTGAATTGTTTTAATTTCCTTCAAAACTTGACTGATTTCAAAATTTTAAATGTTATTCTGTTTATTAGTACCTTCATAGAATTACACTCCAATAAAATCATACTTAATTGGAAATGATTTTGCGGCCCACTTGCAATAGCTTTGCGGCCCACCTTGGGTCCCCGGACCACAGGTTGGGAATCAATGCTCTAGAAGATGTCGGCACTATCTGTGCTGGTGTGCTGGAATGATCCAAATGCAAGAAAACGCATTTTTCCACAGGAGATGTGGCATGGTTTCTTTTTGGGTCCAGCTCCAAATCAGCCCTTAGCTCATCCAGCAGCACAAAAATGTCATTTCTGGATAATATATCTCTACAATTTTTATTTCTGATGGTGCAAATACGTCGAAATGTGCACGGAAGATTCTCTTGCTGCCTCGTCTGTTATTGCATCTACGACTTAGAGTCCAAAGTCAGGATCTTACAGGATTAAATTCTGACTGTTACAAGGTTAAAGCTGGAACTTAGTAAGATTAGAGTTGAAATTCTAAGGAGCAAAGGCCCAATTCCAATTCCTTTCTTAACCCTCAATCTTAGTAGCCCTCAAAACCAAGTGTTAAGGTCTATCTTGTGACTTAGAAATGGGACACCCCTTAAATGCAAATGAAATTGTTGTGGACTGTCTGTCAGTTATTCCTTCGGTTAGCGTTATCAAAAAAATATCTGTATAAATTTGTGTTGGTGCCTGTATAAGAGCTGTCACAGCAAACCATAGTTTATTGAAAGGTAAACACCAGCTATAACTATCGTTACATAACTCTGCAGCTACAGGAGATGACATTAGCCCGGTCATCTTATACCATTATCAGCACAAGCATGTTATATAGGCTGTTATCTTGATAAACAATTACATTACCACAGAGAAAAATGACAATTTTGTAACGTTTACTAACTTAAACGATAGCAACATGGCTTGTCCGCACCGGCCGTATTGACAAAAGATCGTAAAATAAAAATAAATGTTATACAACAACGAGGTAAATAATCCATAAAATGGGTCTAAACTAAGATAATACAATGGTTTTCCTAATATTTATATCTCCATTAACAAAGAAAATACTATATTTGTAGCTCGCCCTCTCTGCCGCTTTGGACGCCATGTTTATTTACTGAAAATACGCAATGCATTCTGGATAGCCCTTAGTCCCAAGGGTGGTGTCGGAGAATCTCAGTATTGAGGGAGATACAGCCTCAAACTTAACCCTCAACTTTAACTTTCAGAGAATCGGGACAGCACTTACACTTCGCGGGAGCGCGCATTTTGAGATTGAGGGTTAAGACAGGAATTGGAATTCACCCAAAGTCTGACTGTTACAGTATTAAAGCTGTAATGTTGAAAAATCTAAACTGTAGGCCTTAATCTATACGAACGCTGAAAAATGTTTCTTCACTCCTCAGTTGAGGCGGCTGCAAGCTGCTGTCCTTATCTGTCGTTAAAAAAGACAAAAAAAAGACTTTTTCTCTTCTAGTTAAAAACTTAATTCTTGTAATCATCATTTTTTCGGTACTTAGGCTTTACCCTTATGTAATCTTGCGGATATACTGTATATAAAGTGTCATTATTCACCTCTCTGCATAGGGGCAGATTTATGTGCATTCATTTCAGAGCAGACTCTTTTTTTCCTCGTTTCTTAATGCTGCCCACGTCCCACCTGACAGTTTTTCTTTACCGAGACTGAATATGGATGCAGTGATTTGCATTCAGAGATCTACACACATCCAGAGTTTTACCTTCAGGTGTGTGTGTGTGTGTGTGTGTTTGTGTGTGTGTGTGACAGGTGTTTCTTCAGAGAGAGGGAGTGCACTTTAAAAACAATACGAAGCGTTTCCTTTTCCTGACTTTGCTGCTGCACCTGTTGGTCTGGCTCTAGAGATGAAGACGCTCTTTGTTTCTGCACAGAGATTATCAACATGGCAGAGTTTGTGACAATTATCTCCTTGAGTGCAAAGAAAACAAATATTTTTCCGCCTTGGCGAGCAGCGTTGGGGAGTTTCCCAGAAGTTTTTTTTTTACAACTCCATGCTGGAAGGAAGCCAAACTGCACGTGAGGAGAATTGCTCTGGTTATGAGTAATTACTGAGCTGCATGTATACACACAGAGCTGCATGTGTCGTTGTTTTAGTCTGACCTGGAGGTCGTAAAAACTGTTATCATGACTCTAAAGTGATTGCAGCATACTTTTCCTTAAAGACGGTGCAGAATATCCTCGCTCAGGATGAAATAGAGAACAGAATGCAGCACTGCCAGCACATTTCTGACCTTTTTTCACTGATAAATCTGCAAACACCACAGGAAGGAGGCTTTTAAAAGAGGAAGCTGGATATTTATCAACTTCTCTGGTGTGCAGGCCCGTACCTTTCACCAACTCTCAGCTCCCTCCATGCATTCAAAACAAATCACCAAGGAGATTTTTGTGAATCTGTTCATTATCGTACTGAGACGATCTCTCCACACAAGGGCTGAACAATTTTAGAAAAAGATCTAATTGCGATTTTTCTGGCAGATTTTGCGATTTCAATTCAGTTTTCACAATGTACAGAAACGTGTAAAAACTTGACAGAAAATTAGATCAAACCATTGAAACATCAAAGGCTTTTACTCCAATGTAAGGATGAAAAGTGAAGGTAAGAATTGTTTCAAACTTTTAGATAAAAGGTCAATATTTCAAGATAAATGTGGAAATTTTGAGAAGTAAAATTCTGAGGAAAAGGTCAAAATTTTGAGATAAGAGTCCAAAATTTAGGATATCAGTTTAACATAATGTGAAAAAAAGTCTAAACTTTCTCATTTAAGGTCAAAATTTTGAGATAAAACGTCAACATTTTGAAATAAAAAGTTGAAATTTTGATATAAAAAGTCAAAACTCTTAAGTCAAAATTATGAGAAATAAAGACGACGTTATTACATAAAAGGCAAAATTTGGGGAAAAAATGAGATAACCAAATTTTTGACCTTAAAATACAATTCCATCCATTTCTAAACTGGACTTTTTAAATTGTATTTTTAGTTTTAATAGCTGAAAAACAAAAAGAACCGATCTTTGACTCTTAACTTTTAAAAATGATGTAATGCAAAATATCCTTAATTGCTCTATGTAAGAAAAGATTAAATACGAAACAATTTAAAAACGACTAAGTGTAAAAAGCGATAATAAAAAAAGAGATGTTGTGACTACTTACTTCCTACTTACGTCGTACAATAGTCTTTTATGACCTCCTTTTAAATGTGAGTAGTCGGGTCTTCGACGTGTACTCTGCATGAACCTGCAAGTGTGTACTGTTACTAGGTTTTGTGTTCCTGCTCACCTGGACGGTAACCGATGTCGTCTTATTTCCCTTCCAAGACCTCACCGGTAGAGTCAGAGTGTTGGCCAAGTCAAAGTTTTTAGCTAAAAGTTGAAACTTTGAAAAAAAAAAAAAAAAATGGGAAAGAAATCCAAATTTTGAGATAACCCCCCAACACACTTACACACACACACAAAAACTTTGAGGGTAAAGACAAATTTGGACACTATTAGGTCAAAATTTTTAGACAAAAGGTCAAATTTGGGATAATTAAGTCAAAATCTAAGATATAAAGTTGGATTATGAGATTTTAAATTCAAATTCTTGAGATAAAAGTCAAAATTAGCAAAAGGTCAAAGTTTTAGATAAAAAGTCAAACCTTGAGAAAAGACCGATATTTGAGATTAAGGACAAAAATTTGAGGAAAAAATTTCAAGACAAAGTTCAAATTTGAGATAAAAAGTTGATATTTTAGAGAAGATGTCATAGTCTTGAAATTAAAAAAAGTGAAAAATTTTAGATGAAAAGACAACATTTGGGGCCTGCCATTGGCTACAGCAGAATAAAGTGAAGGTTCTGGAGTGGCCATCTCAGTCTCCTGACCTCAATATCATTGAGCCACTCTGGGGAGATCACAAACCTGCAGTTCATGCAAGACAGAGCAAGAATTTACAGGAACTGGAGGCTTTTTGCCAAGAAGAATGGTCAGTTTTACCATCTGAGAAAATAAAGACCCTCATCCACAACGAGCACAAAAGACTTCAAGCTGTCATTGATGTTAAAGGGGGAAATACACGCTGTTAAGAACTGGGGGATGGAAGCTTTTCATCAGGGTCATTCTGAAAGTTTCTGTTGTCGTTATGATTTAAAAACAATAAATACTGCTTGCATTAGCTAGTTAACCTCTCCTAGCTTCAGCAAAAATTAAAGAGTAGTTGTACTGTGTTCGTTTGGGCTCTTTAACCTCTGTTGTATTGATAGATTATGCTGCACTGAATCACTGACCCGGCTCTGACTGAAACAATAATGTCTCATATTGATTAAACCGTGATGTCTCTCTGGTATGAACGACGTCGTCCTCTGAGCTCAAAGCTCGGTCACTGCCTCTGATATTTACCCAGCGGTCAATAGTTGGTGGCTTGCGGCTTTTTCATGGTGCCTCATTAATCTGTCCTGTACTCCTCTTTAATGATGCTCAGTGTTTATCTGCTCGGCACAAACACAGCTTTACTTCTGCTCAAGCTGTGAACGCTTTGCTCCAGGGTCACCGAGTTCCTCCTCCGCAAGTTCTGATCTGTTTATGTCCAACATCCAGAGATCTCCCACTTTTCACTCCATGTAGAGATAAAAGTCAGGAGTGAAGCTAAACAACATCTGTCGACCTGAACGCCGCAAAAATATTTAGATAGTTGATACAGATACAGATACAAATACAGCAACTTGTTTTTATCTCACGGCATATTTCTGAGAGAAGAATTATGTTTTCTAACAGATTTCAGTTGTTGACCAACATTTCAAAGTTTCTAGGTTCATTATTTTTTAGTATTTTTAATTTGAGCACCCAAAAATGTCAGGTGGTGCAACCAAATATATGAAAATATATTTATATGTTCCTGTTATTTTTTCTGTGTGAAATTATTGGCAAGTATCTCTCAAGTGTCTGTAGTGACTCATACATTTTCATTTTGTGTGTTTCATTTCTTTTATTTGTGAATAAGATCAATAATTTGATGTTAAAATAACATTTCACATTATTACATTGGTTGTACCACCTGACATGGAAATTGTTCGGGTCACCAATGAAGTGAGAAAACCTTTTTTATCAGTATTTCAGAGAAATCTACAAACTTTTCCACTTGGTCACAAATGTCATTTGGGCTCCTCTGGCTGATGCAGTTTCCTGTTTCCTGTTTTATTCTCTTCACTTTAAAATAAAAGTCTAATGTTACGGTTGCACCACCCTGACATTTTACAAGGGGAAAATTATGGGACAAAAGTTTTTTACATTTCTCAACAGCTTTAAAATTCTTTTTATTTGCAAAGAATGTTTTATTTAACAAGGTTCAAGCATAAAATAATGCCACTGTATTTTTAATTTCCATTTACAATAACTGACATTCAATTTTTAGAGTTTAATTACTGTGGATACTTGTCAGGACGGTTGCACCACCTGACATTTTGGGGGTTTGAGGAACCAAAACACAAAAAAACATGTTATATTTTAATAGTTTAAAGATGTGTTCAAATAACACAGGTTTCATAGAATAAAGAAATACATGTGATAAAATACTCAATTCATGATGGAAGGAAATATTGCACTAGGACACAAAAAAAGGGACGTCACCTCATTGACCCATAAATTTGTTTGTGATAATGTGATTATTTATACAGTTTCAACATTTAGCCGACAAATCTTTTGCAGCAGCTTTTGCTACTCTCAGTATCACGGCACATGAAAACAAAAAGCAGGGATGACCAGGGCAGCACACCTGCCAAAAAGGTATTCAAGGTATTGTAATCAAAACTACAGGTGTTATTGATTTTCATAACACATTTCCAGCCAGTGAATGGAGAATTTATGATTGCAAAGGTCTGCGAAAAAAGCCGCACGACACAAGTGGTACTCAAAAAAATTCACCAAGGTTGGCAGGTCTGAAAGAGTGAAGCCCCTCAAGAAGTGGTTTATTTTTTGTGGATTTATCCTTTTAACTTCCTATTTACAAAAGTCTCTGAGACACAGGTTCAATGAGCTCTTCATCAACCTGCAGTTTCCAACAACAACAAAGAGTAGTCATCACCTCTGACGAAGGAGGTGCAGAGTTAAGGTGGTATAAATAACCTCGTCTTCAGCTCCTGTCAAAATATCCTCCCACTTCCTCGCAGCTGCTGAAAGAAACAATCAGTTCCTGGCAGTTTTCTCTCCTACGTTACAGTCACAGCCCGTTTTTTTTTGATTGGTCACAGCGGGAAAAGCTCTGCGTTAGTCACACCTGTTTTTAAAATGGTTTTTAGCTCACTGACTCACCACAGATGGAAAACCTGACTAATACTTTCATTTGGCGCGAGACTGAGCATTTTTCTCTTCACGGACGTTTGACATGCTAAACAGGTCTAACTAATAAAATCACTGTGAGTAAATTACATATGCGCTCCTGTGTTGAACAGGCGGTTTGCTGCATTAAAGGGAACCCCGACTGTAAGGACTAACAGGCATTAATCTGCTTAAATGTTTGTCTCAAACTAGAATTTGTTGTTAAAAGACAAAACAAATTGGTTTTTCTTTAAAAAAATACAGTTTAAAACACAGTTTCTATCCTTCGGGCGCAGCCATTGTTTTCTGGGTTGATGATGTAGATTGGTTGCTTGGTGCCGAGCATCTGGATTTGGCCGTTTACTCACTACTAGTCGCCGTAAGTCACGAGGTTTGAGGAGGGAAAAAAACATAATAATGCCACATGTGGCTGCTTTTGGGTGCACTTTTCAGTCCAAAGGAAACAAGGAGACTGATGTTAGTCTGCACAGCTTCCTAAAAGACAAGAAAAGAAGGAAGTTGTGGGAAGTTTGGACACCAATATTCTAGACTTTTAATTCATATTTGAGAGCATTACTTCATGCTTTTCAATAAAATAAGATAAGATTGGAACATTGAAGGTGTGTGCTGCCAGTTATATAAAAAAATCGGTATCGGTAGGTCAGGCTTTTCAAAGGTCAGTGATCGACCAGAAAATTGTGATTGGTGCACCCCTAGTTTATAGTATTTTACTATCCAAGAAATTTGTTTTATGTTTTTACTTCCTAGATTTAGTATTTTAGCATTTTAAGCATTAGACTAAATTTAAAGTACTGAACTTTGTGTTGTTTGTTTTTCATCTTTGGCTCCAGTTTTTTTTACATTGTTTACTGCTCTATGTGCCTTTAATTGTCCCTTTGGGTTTGATAAAGTTTTTTGAATTTGAAAGTTCACTTAAATTAAAGTCAATATCCTGATCAGGAATATTTCTCTGTTTCCTCACTACTAGTCGCCGTAAGTCACGAGGTTTGAGGAGGGAAAAAACATAATAATGCCACATGTGGCTGCTTTTGGGTGAAAGGTGAAACCTGAGATATCAAAGTTGAAATTCTGAGACAAAATGTCATATTTTTGGGGAAAAAAAAGACAAAATCGTAAGATAAAAAGTCAAAATTTTGAGTTAAAAGTCAAAAATTGGAGATAAAAAAAGGTCAAAATTATAAGATAAGTGGTCAATAATTTAGGATAAAAAAGTTTTTTATATGAGATAAATGTCAATAATTTAAGATGAAAAAGTTGAAATTCAGAGACAAAATGCAGATTTTTTGGGGGGATAAAAAAAGTCAAAATCATGGGAAAAGTCAGAATTATGAGATTAAGAGCCCAATTTGGGATACAAGTCAATAATTTGAGATAAAAAGTCAAAATTGTGAGATCTAAGTCACTGCACTTTTCAGTCCAAAGGAAACAAGGAGACTGATGTTAGTCTGCACAGCTTCACAAAAGACAAGAAAAGAAGGAAGTTGTGGGAAATGGCTTGTGGGCGTAAACAACTTCCCATGGAGCCGCGGCTATGTTCTGGCCACTTCTCCCCAGAAGCATTTGCTGCATTTAGCCGGCCCATGCTGATGAAAGAGCTGACAGGTGTGGGTCATTATAAACGGAGACTAAAGCCAAATGCTGTGCCGACTATTTTCCAACACAAACCCACAAAACTTCCTCTGGAAACCACTGAAGTCCGCTCCAGGACTTATATGATCCTGTATGAGATCCAGCCCGGTGCAACCATATGACATCACTACCCAGACGTTATTGTAAACAACAATGGCGGCCTACAGGTGAAAATATTTTTTCAAATTTTACATAAACTAAGATATTTTGAGAGATTTTATTATGGTTCTTATGTAGCTGGTAAAAACACTGATCATTCAGGAAAATGACGTTCTGGTAGCCAGGGGAACTTTTAAGAGGAGAGCTGTAGTTAAAGTCTGATCCCTGAGGCTTCTCCTGCCTCAACAAGTCAAATCTTGGAAACGTGGGACCAGGTCAAAGTTCTTCTAAAACTGTCCCAGTTTCTCAGCCTTGTGGGGTTTTTTTTTTTTTTTTTTTTTTTTTTTACAACTAATTCCCAGAGATAAGAAAACAGTGAACATCCCATGTTAGCACATTTCTTCTGAGCCCAAGGGGACTACGTCGATAAAGACAGGAGGTCACAACTCGTTGCACAAAAAAATTACTGTGCTGTTTTTCTTGAAACACACCAATAAAGGAGTAGGAATCAAAGAACTACTGTTACTTCGGAACACGAAGTCACTGAGTAGAGTCTGAGTATGTGTTCCTTATAAACAGCTAAGTACCAAACCAAAACTATTTTGTTGTTCAATTACACACACACACACACACAGACACACACACGTCATTTAAGTGTAGGACTAATGGTATTGTTGAATTTTGTTTTGAATTTTTTTTATCGCTTATTGAACTTAGTCTTTATTAAATTGTTTCGTATTTTATCTTTTTTCACTTAACACAATTAAGGATATTTTGCACTACATCATTTTTAAAAGTTAAGAGTCACAGATGGCTCTTTTTGTTTTTCAGTCGTTATAACTAAATATACAATTAATAAAGTCCAGTTTAGAAATGTAAAGACTTGTATTTTAAGGTCAGAATATTCAACTATTTATCTCAAAATTTTGCCTTTACTTTAGTAATGTTGTCTTTATTCCTCATAATTTTTACTTTTTGTATCTAAATTCAACTTTTTATTGCTTTTATTTCAAAATGTGACGTTTTATCTGGAAATTTTGACTTTTTTTTATCTTAGACTTTGGTTTTTATCTCAAAATTTTGTTCTTAAATGTGAAAGTTTAGACTTTTTTTTCACAAAATGTTAAATTGATTTCTTTTTTTTCTCAGAATTTTGTCTTTGCTTCTCAAAATTTCCACTTTTTATCTTAAAATATCGACCTTTTATCTAAAAGTTAGAAACAATTCTTACCTTCAGTTTTCATCCTCACATTGGAGTAAAAGCTTTTGATTTAGTTTTCTGTCAAGTTTGTTAATGTTGCTGTACATTGTGAAAACTTCACTGAAGCTTGATTTGAAGAAAATCACAATTAGATCTTTTTACAAAACCGTTCAGCCCTAGTTGTTTTTATCTTTTGAGACTCTGATGTCGATGATGCTTCTTTTGGAGCCGCTGAACATTTTCCAGGTGGAATAAACTCTCATGGGAGAGCGACTGGCCGCAGGTTTTATTTATATTTAGAGTGAGCTCAAACTGTAGCCGAGGCTCCGGAGGTTTCTTTAAGTTTGTTTATGCGCCGAAGACCTTTTCAGGACTTTTAAACTCTGTGACTTAGAGAGTTTATCTCAGTTTTCAGACAAGTTTTCTTCTTGTTGAGAGGAAGCTGTTGGAAGAAACAGTTCCCACAGTGTACACAGTTCCATTCCAAAGAATTTAACCCAAATAGCAAATTGGTTTACTAGAAAAAAAATATGAACTTTCAGCCATTGGCGTGCACAGAAATTTTGAAGGGCAGGGGCAAAGCGACAGAAAAAAAACAATGACAGCGCGTTTTTTACTCCCAAGAATGCAGTTTGTCATGATTCAACCAGAAAAATGAGCAGATTAATGTGGTTTTCCTACAGAAACGCCCTAAACCTTAACATATTTTACTCCTGAAAGTCACTTTAGGGGCAGTTTACACGACAAGGTTTTAGGGTGAAGTGCAAAAGTATTGTTGCGTTTCAGCCCCAAATCTACATGTAAACAGTGTTTCAGCCAACCTGTAAGACAAACTTTTGAAAATGCCCAACAGAGTGGAATTTTTCAGACACACTATTTCCACTGTTGCTGTGTAAACACCGAGCCGGCATTTTCGATTATGCTGAATTTCTTCTTTTTACCCCTTTAGCACCCACCCAATTCTAACCTATTTACCATGCTGTGTTTCAGAGCTTATAACTGTAGAACCATAAGGTCAGAATTCATCAGTGACTCCTCATTGGAAAGATTAAAATCTTTAGTTTCATAAAATTTCATGTTTTTATATGTGGCTAAAGTCCACATCAGGATAAATGCAGCTGAAACAGTTCGTTTTTATAACCATTTTTGAAAATCATTAACTTCAAGATGCTTCATGTCAGACATAAAACATCCACCACATCACTTCTACACCTTCTCATCTACATCTGGGTGAAATTTGAGCTTTTTAGGTAAAACTTTGTAGGAGTTAGAGAGTTTTTAGTCTCAGGCAGAGTTGTACTCACTGTCCACACTCTGGTACAAAGACCCTGTGTAAATAAAATCAGCTTTGTCAGTGCTCAGTGTTTTCTTTTTTAGTCAACTCTGCTCTTGTTGTGGAAAGTTTTGACAAAAATCATGAAATTGTAGTTCACAGTCACAGATTGTGCCTCTTGCATTCCAATAAATAGGTCTCACCAATGATCTAAATGGCCACAGCTGACTTTGTATGAAGGGTAAGGTGATTGGTTTCTGTTAAAGTGAGTGACAGGCCTGTTAGAAAACAAAAAACCCTCTTATAGCGCCATTGTTCAGTCAAGCAGGGAGCGCTTTTTGTCTATCACAAGCTGTCCTGGGATGAAAACTCAACAGAAAACTTGCAGCTAAAACCCTGTTGAAAACAAACACTTGCAGTTAACGGTCTAACTGTAACTCCTCCTTTACGAGATTCTGACACTTCGACGACAATAACTACTCGTGCCTGTGCTGTCTGTCTGTTTGTTGCCTGAAATGTCCTCTTTAAAGTGGTGAACCTTATTAAACTACTTTGTTGTGAAAACTATACAAACTTGAGACCTAAGGAGACCACCTTTCCTCTCACTTATAAGTCCCATGCCCGGTCAGGATGTGACGTAATGACCCCAAACAGGTAGGACGTCCACGTTGTTGTGATCAGGCTCCAAATCTTAGTGAATTCATCCAAAACTAGAACGGAACAAGAGCGACTGTTTGAAAAAAAAAACAACTGGTGCTCTGAACTTTGCGGGTGTGTGTCCTACTTTTGTTTGGCACAGATAAAACATCATACCAGAATAAATATGTCAGAGCAGTAATTTAATCCTGCGTTTAATCCCTGATCTGACGAGCAGCGCCTGCTTCCTGCTCATCACTCTCACCTGAATTCATCTCATCGCAGAGAGCTGTGGTCACACCAGGAAACATCACTCATTTATAAGAAGAAGAATGTCACATATTTGTTTCTGATCCAAAAGCATCTTTGCACAATTATTGCATCACTCTGATTTGTTTTTGAGCTGAGAACATCTGCAGGAATCAAGGATAAAGTTTCATGATGAATACTCAGATTTATCACCCGGTGTGAACACAAAAAGATGTTTTTGGTGCAGTGTTAGTCAGTTTACAGCTATTAAAGATCAGATCAGAGTTCAGTCTTGTTTTCTAAAACCGTCTGATGAGGTCTCTGCAGATGAACCTTAAATTGTCAGAGGAAAGTTTTAAATTACAGCTTTTAAAATCACCCGAGTGTGAAGCTGTAATTTCACCTCACAGGAGAGGAAGCTGCTGATCGGCGTCTGCAGAGGACGGTTTGTTTATTTGTCTCCTGACGCCACCGGGTGAAGCAGAAACTCCACTGAGAAAGGGAAAGGTTCAGATTTCTGTAATGGAGTCACACGGGCGGAGAGCAGGAATGAAATCAGCTCAAGTCTCTAAAGGGTGATGTCAACACAGCATCACATCTGATAACTCATCCACCTGCGTCTTAGTTCTAACAGGTCGGGGCCTTTAACGACACATCAGTTTGTACCGAGCCATTCGAGCCAGACAGGAAGTCAGCATGGAAATCTAATTAAACACATGGATGACTTTCAAAAATAAAATACCTCCATGACGTCAATAATAATAATTAAGTGGGCAGAGAAGGATCTAGATCTGTGTGCACATCCAGTCATCACACAAACAGGACCATACATTGTCAGAATTATAATATAAAAAGTCAAAATTTTGAGATAAAATGTCAAAGTTATGAGAAAAATGGTGAATTTTTTTTTAGATACATGGCCAAAATTATATTATAAAAGTTATAATTTTGTAATTCTATTGTCGAAAGTGTTTGAAATATGTCAAGATTTGAGATTTTATATTCAAATTATGTGAAAAAGGTCAACATTTTGAGACTATATATTCAAAATTGTGAGAAAAAAAATCAACATTTTGAGATTATATGTTAAAAGTAGTGAGAAAAAATCAAGATTTTGAGATAAAAGTCAATATTATCATAAAAAAAGGTCAAAATTTTGAGATTATATATTTTAATGATGAGGAAAAAAGTCAAAATTATGAGATTATATATTTTAATTATCAGGAAAAAGTCAAAATTATGTGAGTATTTATTGAAAAGTATGAGATAAAAGTTGAGATTTTGAGATAAAATGTCAAAGTTGTGAAATAAAAAGTTGAAATTGGAGATACATTATAAATTTTGACATTTTATTGTCGAAAGTGTTTGAAATATGTCAAGATTTGAGATTTTGTATTCAAATTATGAGAAAAAGGTCAACATTTTGAGATTGTATATTTAGAATTATCAGAAAAAAAGTCAAAATTATGAGATTATATATTTTAATAATGAGAAAAAAAGTCAAAATTATGAGAGTATTTATTCAAAAGTATGTGATAAAAGTTGAAATTCTGAGATAAAAGTAAATTTGGCATTATTTATTCAATTTTTTTGTGAAAAACAGTCAAGATTTTTAGATTAAAGTCAGGATTTTGAGTTATGGTATTCAAAATTATGAGAAAATAGACACAATTTTGGGATGGAAGTTAAAATTCTGTGGAAAAAATTTCAACACTTGAGATCATACAGCCAGAATTATAAGAAAGTAGTCAAAATTTTGACTTTATATATCCAGAAATAATGAGAAAAAAAACAAAATTTAGGGAGAAAGTCAAAGTTTTGATATTATTTATTCAAATTTATGAGAAACAAGGTCAAATTTTGGAAAACTGTCAATATTTTGAGATCTTAAAGCGAATTTTATTTATTTTTTCTCTCATAATTTTTACTTTATGTGGGCAAAAATAAATAAACCTTTAAGTAGCCAGTGTTTTATTTTCTAGATTTTTCTTTAGCAGAAATTGGCTCCTATACATTATTTATGTTGATATTATAAAAAATTCTTACATTCAAACAGAAAAGGAGTGATTTCAATAAACCGGTGAGTTATGAAGCTACACTGTCGTCTTTGAGGATCTTTGTGTATTTTCATAGACACATATTGAAATTGAAATAACTCTAACCAAACTAAAGTCATAAAAATAAGAGAAAGGTTAAAAGGTTAAAAGGTGAAACTTGTTCTTGTTTCTCTTCGTCGTTGTTCGTCAGCGTTGGTGTTTTTATGTAGGAAGATTTCTGAGCTGTATTTCCTAAAAGAATCTCTGTGACCTGATTCTGCCAAATAATGAGCAGCAAATCATGTTTTTTTTTTTTTAAAGCCTGATGTTTCTGAAGTTTAAGTGTAAAAAGTTTAACATCTCACTCCTGAAACATGACATCACGGTTTATAACAGCAGCAGAAAAAGACACAGAGACGTTTTTGTTCCACTTTCACAGAGTTTGGAAAATAAAAAGAAGTTACTCACCTGAAGCTGGGCGCTCGTCTTCATCACTCTGACTTTTCACAACACATTTAACCTCAGCTGTGTGTGTGTGTGTGTGTGTGTGTGTGTGTGTGTGTGTGTGTGTGTGTGTGATATGCTCTGAGGAGTGAGTCAACACTGACTGAGTCTGCCTGTAGCAACTGTGTGTCTGCGTTTCACACACACTCTCTCTCTTTTTATGTGTGTGTGTGTTGCTCAGGAATGTAGAAAATGTCAGAGGAAGTTTTCCCCTGGCTCAGTAAGCTCAGCGCGCTGGTGTGTTTGTGTGTGTGTGTGTGTGTGTTTTAAATATAACCGACCTGTTTCATCCGTGAAACAGCTTAGAGGAGAGGAGCTGTCACTGTGTTTGAAATATGTCTTTATTATTAAAGCTACAGTTTCTCTGGAGTTCAGTCTGTTTTTTCTGCCTTTTCTTTAATATCATTTACTCCTCATCAGAAAAACAAACACCTGTGTTAAAAAACATCCTAACCCACCCATATTATCTAACATGTTTATTCTTAAAAGTATTTCTTACACACGTCAGACTCAGTTTCAACATCAGCGTGTTGTAAATTTTCCCACACGTTATCGTTTCTGCACGTCTTGCCAACAACTCTAACTCATCCGTCAGAAGTTTCTGTTTTTAATTAAGTCTGTGGAAATGTTTCTCTGTATGTTTTTTTAGGATTAAAACCCAGCGGCAACCTTCAGCCCAGGCAGAAGTGTTAGAAACTGCAGTTCCTGAAGTGTCCAGTAGAGGCTGACCATGGAAACGCCAACAAGTTTGGTGCATGTTTAAGCTCCGAAGAGGTCAGTAAAACCAATGTTTTTGCTCCCCAGGAGACTTTTAGTGTGTAAATTGTGAAAGCAAATGTGCACTTTACATCCATGTTGGCTTATAAGACTGCACTTTAGTGCCTTTGTGGCTCCAAGGGGACACTAAAGTGTGTATATTAGCTCCGAAGCAGGTGTGTATTGGCTCCAAATAGAGTATAGAAGCATTTATTTCCGCTCCAAAGTGAGCTTTTAACCAATTTTAACTCCAAAGAAGGCACAGAAATGCATGTTTTGGCTCCCAAAGGACTCTTTAGTGCATGTTTTGGCTTCCAACAGCACATTTGAACATGTCTTTTGGCACTCAAGCATGTAGTTTTGTTTTCAAGTGGGCTTTCAACCCACTTCGACTCTAAAGAGGGAACTTAATTGATTTTTTGGCTCCCAAGTGGGCTCCAAACTAATTTTGACTTCAAAAAAGGCACTGAAGTGCAAGTTTCAGTTCCCAAAAAGGACTCTGGAGTGCATGTTTTGGCTCCCAAGAGGGTATGCAAGCATGTATGTCTGCTCCCAAGTGGGCTCTTAACCTATTTTAACTCCAAAGAAGGCACTTCAGTGCATGTTTTAGCCTCCAAAGGACTCTGTAGTGAATGTTTCGGCTCCCCAGTGGACACTTAAATGCATGTTTTGGCTCCCAATAGCAAACTTGAACATGTTTTTTGGCACGCAAGCATGTAGTTTTGCAAAATATTCTTAATTGTGTCAAGTTAATTAGATAAAACAAAAAATTTTTTTTAACAAAATTCAACAATCCAAATCCAAACTGTCAGGCCTTTGAAAATTTTTGCTACTTTCTGATCGTTTTTAAAGTTTTCTCCCAAGTTTTGCTGCTTTTTGACCATATTTGCAACTTTAAACTTATTTTTATTGCTACTTTCTACCATTTTTTGCCACTTTTCACCACTTGGATTGTTTCTCTTGCAGAAGTCGTTTTCAATAATTTGACTCCTTGGTAAAGCAGGGTTGAGTAACACTGGTGAAAGCAGAAAACATCTGCTGTAAAAAAAATTATTGGGTATTGAAAGTGATGAACAATGACAGTTTAGCTCCTCATTACTGAGTTTTTTTTCAAACTTTGGTGTCTGTTTTAGGGTTTTTTTTAGGTATTCTTTTAGCTGTGGTCTTAAATTTTTGATCAGCTAATGAACAGAAAATCTCACACTGTTGTTTTCAATAAGTTTCTCACTCAGACACCAGCTCCTGGAGTTAAATTTATTTGGTTTGTGGTCCAACGTTTTGCAGGGATGTCATGTTTTTAGACCTGTAAAGACCTCATTAGTCCGTGTGAGCGACAGGAAGTCAAAAGTCTCCCTGAGTGTTATCATGACTGAATAAAACCTCTACACCTGCTCTATTCAGCGCCTGCCCGGGGGAACATGAAGTCAGCACTTCTCATTACTCTGCTTCTCTCTAACCCTGAATATCTGCGGGGGACAGATGTGTCAAAACTCAAACTGCCTCCTTGCTTGGACTCAAACACTTTCATTTGTCACGCTCAGCAGCTCTTTAACTATCTCTATCCTTCGTCGTGTTTATTTCTGCGTCTGTTTGTGCCAATAAAAGCTCCGAGAAGACGGACATGCGAGCGTCTTCGCTGCATGTGTCTCGGAGGGAAACAGGGTCTGTGTTTTTCTGATAACTGCAGAAGAATGGCCGCGCCAAAGCCTGTGAAAAGAAAAGAAAAGAAGGATTTATATTTAATGGTTCCTTCTGGTAATGTGTGTCTAATTTCAGCCGGAAAACATGAATGAGGTTTAGAGGGAAACAGAGAGCGTGTGGAGGAAGATAGAGACTCATTCTCAGGGTCTTTATTCAGGTGATGATTGACTCATTATTGACCAAATAATGAAAAGGCTTTTTTTCTGTATTTTATTGCATTTAAAGGAATATTTCCACATTTTGGAGAATATGTTTGTGTATTTTCAGAGAAGCTGGAGTCTCTACAGTCATGTCTCATTAATAGGTAAAGTATGTTTAACAACAGCATAATTTAATATACTGTTGGAAACTGATGCTGAGTTTTGACTGGTTATCTTGTCAAGACTTTTCCTCACCTTCAAAGCTGATTCAAATGTGCAAGATCTTTCCTGGGTTTCCATATTTTAAAATGAGATTATCAGCAGCATAGACAGTTATTTCTCAGCATCTGTGGTCAAGTTGGATTTCCAAGAGAGAAGCTAAACAGGAGAGTGATAAAGCATTTCTGTTAGGACCAGTGTTGTGCACAGACTGTTTCAATGGCAAGGACATAAAGAAAATTATGTTTCATCCAGAAAGGGGGTAGTTAGGTGTGTTTTTGGCTCCCAAGTGGGCACTGTGATGCATGTTTTGGCTCTAGAGAGGAATCTTAGAAGACACTTAAGTGCAAATTTTGGTGTCCCAAAGGGCTCTGTAGTGCATGTTTTGGCTCCCAGGAGGGTATGCAAGCATGTATTTCTGCTCCATAGTTGGTTCTTAACCAATTTTAAATCCAAAGAATGCACTTAAGTTCATGTTTAAGCTCCCTAAAGGACACTTAAATGCATGTTTTGGCTCCCAAGTGGGCTCCAAACTAATTTTAACTCCAAAGAAGTCACTTGAGTGCAAATTTTGGTGCCCCAAAGGGCTCTGTAGTGCATGGTTTGGCTCCCAAGAGGGTTCCCAAGCATGTATTTCTGCTTGCCAGTGGACTCCTAAACCACTTTAATCCAGAGAAGACACTACAGCGTATGTTTGGGCTCCACAAAGGACTATTGAGTGCATGTTTTGGCTCCCCGGTGGACACTTACATTCATGTTTTGGCTCCCAAGTGGGCTCAAAACTTATTTTAACTCCAAAGAAGTTACTTGAGCGCAGATTTTGGTGCCCCAAAGGGCTCTGTAGTGCATGTTTTGGCTCCCAAGAGGGTATGCAAGCATGTATTTCTGCTCCATAGTTGGTTCTTAACCAATTTTAAATCCAAAGAATGCACTTACGTTCATGTTTAAGCTCCCCAAAGGACACTTAAATGCATGTTTTGGCTCCCAAGTGGGCTTCAAACTAATTTTGACGCCAAAGAAGTCTCTTGAGTGCGAATTTTGGTGCCCCAAAGGGCTCTGTAGTGCATGTTTTGGCTCCCAAGAGGACACCCAAGCATGTATTTCTGCTTGCAATTGGACTCCTAAACCATTTTAATCCAAAGAAGGCACTACAGCGTATGTTTGGGCTCCACAAAGGACTATTTGGTGCATGTTCTGGCTCCCTGGTGGACACTTACATTCATGTTTTGGTTCCCAAGTGGGCTCCAAACTAATTTTAACTCCAAAGAAGTCACTTGAGTGCAAATTTTGGTGTCCCAAAGGGCTCTGTGGTGCACATTTTGGCTCCCAAGAGGGTATGCAAGCCTGTATTTCTGCTCCATAGTTGGTTCTTTACCAATTTTAAATCCAAAGAAGGCACCTAAGTTCATGTTAAGCTCCCTAAAGGACACTTAAATGCATGCTTTGGCTCCCAATAGCACGCTTGAACATGTTTTTTGGCACGCAAACATGTAGTTTTGCTTTCAAGTGGACACTTTAACTCCAATGAGGGCACTGAACTGATGTTTTGGCTCCCAAGTGGACATTTAGGCATGTGTAATGACTCTCAAGACGGTACTTGAATATGTGTTTTGGCTCCCAAGAGTGCACACAAGCATGTAATTTTGCTCCCAAGTGGGCTCTTAACCCATTTAAAATCCAGAGAGGGTATTTGCGTGCATGTTTTGGCTCCCAAGCGGACACTTAAACACGTTTTGGCTCCCAAGCGGACACTTAAACACGTTTTGGCTCCCAAGCGGGCCATTTAAACACACTTTGGCTACCAATGGGACACTTGAGCATGTTTTGTGGCTCCCTACAAAGTTTAATCATTGTCACGTTTAAAACAAATAATCGATACATAACCTCATGGCTTTGCATCCTCGGAAAAGTTTTCCTGAATCCAGAAAAGTAAAGTTCAAAAGATCTGCTCTCCAAAACAAATGCACACCTTGGTAAAAGTGATGCCTTTCCGACTCACCTACTACCACGAGTACCCTTTACATCAGAAGTAGGTTAGTTGTGGTTTCTTTACTTGGGTTGTTTAGAAAAGAAATATGAATATAAAATAATTAAAAGTGGCGTGTACAAGTCCCTTTGTGTACAGTTATACCTAAACAATGTACTTATAGATAACGTGATATCTATAGACAAAGAAAATTTTTATGTACAATACAGATGGCATTAGACTGGCATGGCACCAATATAAATCTCTTTTTTTAATAATTGAGTTTGGCATGTTACTTTTAAAATTAGATATATCAAGACACAGAATCGTGGGCACACATCATGTACAGTACTCGACACTCAAAACCCCAGAGCAAACAAAACAGCGACCCGCTTCAGTTGATTCTCTTACAGCAGATAACGCCATCCATTACAATGGTTTCCTGAAGGCAGATCAAGAGCTTGCTTTGAAGGAGACTGGCCTTTTAAACGATGGCGAATGCAACGAGCGATAACTGAGTTTTTCGATAAAGCGGCCGTGTGAGTTTCAGCATCAAAGCAAGGACTTGAACAGAGGAGGAGATGCAGTTGGGAGACTCGTAAATGCTCTAAATCTTGATCCCACACCATCAGTCACAGCAGTGTGGGTGCTGCAGTTGTTGAGTTAAGGATGGTGGAGAAAATACTCAATAAATCCTCCTTCTTTAGGTCAAAGGAGGAGCACTCCGACAATAAATATCTGACCATATTTAAAACTCTATGTCCTGATGAGAAAACAAACCTCGTCCCAAATCCATATTATAGCTCTGACTCTAAAAGAACGAGTTGGTAAAAAACTGTGAGACTGACAGCGGAGAAAACGATTTAATAAAACTTATTAACAAAGAGCCCAGATCATAACATTTGAAGACAAAAACAGGAAGTTAAGGGGAGAGGTGCCAGACTTAGACTGTAGTGTCCATTTAAGGGCATTAAGACGTCACCAACGGCTGTTTTCTCCACTAGAGGGTCACTTAAAGGGCACTTCATGGCATTTTTTCCACTGGTAGAGAAAAATGCCTCAAATTTTCTCCACTTTAACTGTACCCTTCGATTTTTAATCACTTTGCTTGTTATCCAGAGGACATGTCCTTGCGTTTTCTCCACTTATTAGGCCCGTTACCATGTTTTCTCTACTGGAAACCTTGGATAGCCCTTCATTGTATTTTTGCCAGTTAAAGGCCTGTCTTTGTGGTATCTCTTTGCACTTTTTCCATAAGGAAGAAACAGCACTGCAAAAAGTCTTCTCCACTATGACTTTTTGCCATGAAGATTTCTCCAATGTGATGGTTATTCAAAGCGGTTTTAAATTTGAGTTTCTGTCTAAATAATACTGTGCTTTCTCCACTAGTAAAACACCCCAAAGAGACAGCATTTATTAAGTTTTCTCCACTGTAAAGGTTTGATTAAATGGATATTATCGAGACTGTAAAGCAATAGTAAACGGCATTCCATCAAGTTTTTTCCACTACAGTGCTATCGAGAGGCCACTTCCTTGCTTTATCTCCATTTGTAGGGCGCAGTATCATGGTTTATTTACTGGAGGGACACCTTGGATAGCCCTTTGTTTCATTTTCTGGTGGTTATCATGTTTTCTCTGCTCAGAAAGCACCTAAAACAGACAATACTGAAACACATTTTCTCCACTGAGTTTGAACCATGTCTTTTTTTGTATTGCACACTGGATAGCCCTTCAATGCATTTTGGCTGGATAGAGGTCAGTCTGAATGTATTGTTCTGAATTTTCTCCACTGGGAGAGCAGTGGACTCTACAACAGTTTTTTAATCAACCTCATTGAAAACTTTTACTTTTTCCCCACTCTAAGATCACTCTAGGCCAACTGATGGAATTTTGTCAATTTCTAGGCCACTTATAGAGCTCAGCATGAAGTTTTCTCCACTTATGCAGCACCCTAAGAGCACTTGTTAGCATCTTCTCCATTTGTAGGGCTGCTGACTTGGCACTTTATCTTGTTTTCTCCAATGGAGAGGCACCTTGGGTGGCATTAAATTGCGCCATAGCAACAAGTTTTCTGCACTGTGTTCATTAGTGAAGCTGCTGAGCTCGATGGGACTGTTTCACCTTACACATCTAAGGCCATATGATAATATTCTGCTTATTTCTGTGATTTACATGGAAGCAGAGTCTTGTGTTTTCTCCACTAGGGTGAAATCCAGTGAGCACATCGTTGCTTTTTCTCCATTTGTGGGGTAACATATCATGTTGCCCCCACTTAAGGGGCGACTTAAATAGACCTTGATTGTATTTAATCCAGTTTAAGATCAGTCTACATTGTACTGTTTTGTGTTTTCCCCACTAGGAGAGCATACTAGTGGACTCCTTTATAGTTTTCTTCCTCTTTCAAGGCAAACTATTTGACACAACTTCCACTCTAAACATATCCTTGGCTTTCCAAAAGTATCCTGTCCTTTCCTTTGTTATGCTAGAGGGCATAGGATCAAGTTTTCTCCACAAGCATGATATGCAGAGGGCACCTCAATGTTGGGTTCTCTCCATTTAAATGGCACCATAGCATGTTTTCTATACTGTGAGTACATATTAGATAGCCCTTCATTGCAAAGTGGATGATACTGCTTTGCATTTTCTCCACTAAAACACCTTAGAGCACTTTCAAATAGGTTTCTCCACTATTTTAAGGCAACCTAGATGGCACGATTTTTCTGAGCATATCCAATGATGTCTTATATTGCTCTGTTCTTATCAAGGGTATGCAAGGAGACACAATGTTTTCTCCACTAGATTGCTCTTCAGAGGAGACTTAATAGTCTTTTTTTGCCAGTTGTAGGTCACCGTATTGTGTTTTCTCAACTGGGAAGCATATTGAACAGCTCTTCATGGCTTTTCAACCCAGTTTAAGATAGAAGTACTCTTTTATATTTTCTCCGCTGGGAGAGTTCCCAAGGGAGAGGATGCTGCACAACACACTTTCAAGTTCTCTCTACTGTTCTGGTACCCTATCATGGAAACTTCAGGGGTTTTTATCTCATTTTAACAGCAACCAAAATGGGATTGATGTATCTGTAAATGCATGAGAACACTGCAGAGACCACTTTGTAGCTTCTCTGCATTTGTTGGACGGCTTGGAAAGCTCTGTTTTCTCCACATACTTTCAACACTATCATGTTTTCTCCACTGTAAAGGTTCAACTAAAGGAATTTTATAACATAACACGCATGGTTCAGACTCGCCAACCAACCGTTGAGCCTCTTCTCTTCAGTGTAGTGGTGTTATGATGATAGCACCGTTGCGTATTTGAGATGCCCACATGGTTGCAGAAGGTCACAGTCCTATAACGTGGATTTGGGACTTTGAGGTTTGTTACCCAAGCACAGATCTGTTCTCTCAAAGTGGTTTAACGATAGACAACTCTCTGGGTCGAATCACAACACATACACAGCAGTTATAGGTACAGTACAAAGGGGGTTACACGGGGAAACGTCTGAGTACGTTGAGTTAGTTTTCTGGCAATAGTCTTTGGCTGCATGAACTCCATTAACAGCCTCC
This sequence comes from Thalassoma bifasciatum, assembly GCA_008086565.1. Taxonomy (NCBI): domain Eukaryota; kingdom Metazoa; phylum Chordata; class Actinopteri; order Labriformes; family Labridae; genus Thalassoma; species Thalassoma bifasciatum. Next base: position 156,754 of record RPOG01000591.1, on the reverse strand, counting down.
GCTAAATGCTCAGCAGCACTCGGCTGGTGTTAATTTCGCACCCTGGTGGCGGCACGGAGACACAAAGAAGATTAATATGCATGTTAGACCTGCAGCTGCTTTGTGTTTGTGAGTTTGGCTGAAGAAGAAAACCGGCGTCGTACTCGCACTCTGGTACAAAATATCACACGAGATGAGGAGCGAGGGATTTTGCAAAGGATGTAAAAAGAGGCAATAAGCATCGGGCAGATGACTTGGCTCAACACAGCTTTGTTTTTCTTTCCCTTTTCTTTTTTTTTTTTTTTTGGCACAGTCAGTAGGCCGCATCAGTGCAATGCAGAAAGCGAGCAGATCCCAGTGTAGCAGCAACACACGACCGCCGCCGCCGTCGAGAAAGATGACACTACTTCAAGAACATGCTCGAATAAATTCCTCGATGTGGACGAGCCGGCTCTTTTGTCTAATTAGCTATTAATGACATCTCTGCTAGTGTGCACGGCTCTGCACGGCGAGAGTTATGTTACATTACCGAATGATAATTCTCAATGCTCTGGAGAACAAGCTAAACCGCTGCATAATTCATCAGCGCTCGAGCCTTCTTCCTGAATCAGCTGATCAGTATTCATCAGTAGTTTTTGGCATTTCATTGCTGTCCAATTGCAGCTACATTCACTGCTCCTCGTACGTCTTACATTCAGCTTTAATCAGCCTTTGTAGCGCGATAAATTTTGCATCATGTTGTTAAAACCCTGCTTCGCCGGTCGTGGTTGCTGCTGTACATGAGCGAATCTGTCGAGAATGAAAAAAGGAAACCGTCCCTGGGGAGAAGAGTTACATATCACGCTTTAACTATGGCATAAAAACCCAAACAATCAAGACGTATACGTAGGCAGCAATGGTAGAAATCAGCATCTGCAGAGCGATAAAATACAGAATCACAGATCTAAGTACAAGCCTTTTTTTTCTCAAACTATGAAATGCAAGCAATTCCATTTAGCTCCATCTGCCCTTATGATTTTTTAAGTATGTATTTGTTGAAATTGCTAACACCTTGTTCACACCTTTACACATTGTCAGGCTGTGGATGTTATTCGTCTTGCTCCTCTTTGTTTATGCTGCTTCTTCAAAAAAAAAAAACGCCAACAAACCCAAGAGGAGCAAAACAGATAATGAAACCATCCTTTTCCTTAATAAATATCATAAACATCCAGATTGAACTCCCCAACTTGAATTTATTCATTTCCAAAGCACCTGTAGGCGTTGGGTTTCTTCACATCCAGCAGGAGCGAGGGTTCGTCTCCGATGCTCCGGGGAGGGGGAGGATGTAAAATAAAGAAAAACAACGGACAAAGCTGTGAACAAGGCGTAATAGCGGTGTCTGATACCATCTGATAAAAAGATGCAAGAAACTGCCTCGTCTGAGGAGGAGGCGCTGAGACACAGTGATGTTGGAAAATGAGCTCTCGCCCATACGCCTACTTCCTGTCAAATAGCTGACACTTCCTCCCAGCGATATTGTTAGACTCAGCTGCAGTAATTATTGCGCCAAGTCCAACCGAGCCTGCAGTATTCTGCCTCGACTGCAAAATTGTGCTTAGGAGTTAATGTCCCAGAAGTGTTAAGGCTTTTTAATCTCAATACCAGACATATTTCTAAGTACTAATGAGCTATACCCATGGAGTTCAACAAGATGAGTGGATGAATGGATGGATGGATGGATGAAAGGGTGGTATTAAAGGTTTATAGATTCACAAAGAAGCACAATCAAGTCAATTTCAAAAGAAGTAGAGAGATGATGAAAAGAATTGGCCTGGTATTGGTGGTTTTTTGCCCAACTCATACGATATGTTTATCTCTTTGAGTCAGAGAGGAAAGGTTTGCAAAGCACCCAAGTATGGCTGAATCAAGATGGGTTAAAATATGATCTAATCCCAGTCCGGTTTTACTAAGATATGTAGGTAAAAATACAGATCCTCTTCCCTTTGAATTATCTGCTTTCGAGTGAGATTTCTCCGCCCGACACAACCGCGCACTCGAATGCTCTGCAAACCTCACCTCTAGACTTCGGCTCCTCGCCTTTCCTGTCATAGGGAGCCAGTAAGGATGAGGGGTTAGCATTAGCGTTAGCTGCAGTTAATGAAGCCACAGGGTGGCTACGGCGAGCAGGAGCGACAGCCCCAAGGTGGAGGCCAGGGAGGCGGCGAGGAGCCGGCCATTGTTCACCAGCCTGAAGGAGATAACCTCCACCTTGAACCCGTCCTCCGTGGCCATGCAGCGGAAAACGCCGTCCTTCAGGGGCGTGTCCACCACCGGCCCCAGGACGCAGAAGTCCCCGGAGAAGATGCAGGGATAGTTGTTGATGCAGTTGTCTTTCTCCCAGCGGTAGGAGGCGTGGAAGGAGCGGACGGGGCACGGGAGAAAGACGGTGGTGTTGGATGGGACCCTCACTTCTCTCGGGGAGGTGCGGCGCAGTTTTAAAGCTGGAGAGACAGAAAGTAAGAGCACTGAGATATCAATCTTTAATGAAGACTCCAACAGTATGATCTCAAAATCTCTGCAAAGATGAGATAAAATAAGACACTTAAATCATCCCACAAGGTAAATTCACAGTCACAGCAGCAATGCAACGCTGCTGCGACAGGAAAGTAGAAATTAAGTAATTAGAAAAGTTCATTAGAGACAACAGCTTGTCCATAATTCTATAGTCAGCCTCAGGGTCCTGGACTGACAGGAAATAAAAAGAGATTAGACCTTGCTCGCTTGTTACCTGGTTCTACTCAAATTCTATACCGCACAAACTCTGGCTGCACGATGGCGGCTCCGGTTAGGAGTTCTTTTGGCTTCAAAACCGTACAGTAGTTAAAGGTGAAACCACGCTGTTCCGTTTTATAAACAGACTATACTCCTGCAGTTTGAGAGCTGATGCCAGACACATAAAGGCAGCTCAAACACCACAAGGACGCCGCCCTGACATGCGCCACATAGACACCTCATGAACATATGCCACATAGACGGACCTTTAAGTCTTTGATGGAGGAACGTTGGCTTCCCACAGATAGATGCTGCATGGGTAGACAACGCAACGACTGACGCCACATGGACATACGCCTCAAGGTCGCTAGACAAATGGCGCTTTTCCACCATGCAGTTCCAGCCCTACTCTACTCGTCTCTACACGGTTTGTTTATCTTTCCCTCTAGCCCGACTACAGACTCACGGTGGGCGTGGATCTTATAACACAGCTGCGCTAAAATGCTGCGCAGAAGTGCGTGCATGTTCATCTATAACACGACACAAACATAATTTTGTACTAACATATGTGCCACCGTGGTCTTTAAAGGAAAAAAAAAAAGCTTTCTAAAGATTTCATTAAAGTAATACAGCGGCTCAATGTTGGTCGTCATGACAACGGAGGTAAACAACAGCCTGGTGCTGCTGCACGCGGAGGAAAACGAAGGAGCTGCTTCCTGACATCAACTCTTCCCTGGATCCAGTGAGATCACTTTAATTTTTGATTTTTGGGCCTGGTATAGCAGAGATTTGTTGTTGATCAATCATTCTTCTTTGAACTGGTTTTCCTTTTTGGTTCCCTGTGGATTAATGGACTGATTGGTGCTTAAAGACTCTCGTGGCAGACAGATCGCTCCTGCACCGACCAACTTTGATTTAATTTAAAAGACTCTTTAAAGCCAACTATCTTTGCTGTTAACTTCTTTTTGGTTTAAAAAGGACTTTTAACTTCTTTAGGAATCATGAAGGAGCATTTTAGGGCTGTATTTTGTCTTCATTCAGTCTGGTTCTGTGCCGTCAGGTTTAAATGTCATTAAAAACCCGTCGCTGACTTATTCCTTTGCCTCTTGTAAGTGATTTGTTCAGAGTCAGAAGCTGCAGAGACGACATTCTCTGACCAATGAGTGACCGGCAGTCCGTCCACGTCACCTTTTAGTATCGGCTTTCATCGCTTAGAACCAGGGTAGAGTAGGTACTAAAAACTGGCGTCTGCCGTGTAGTACCGCGCTAATGGAAACGCAACACAAACCGAGTAGAGGCGAGTAGAGTANGCAACCAAATATATGAAAATATATTTATATGTTCCTGTTATTTTTTCTGTGTGAAATTATTGGCAAGTATCTCTCAAGTGTCTGTAGTGACTCATACATTTTCATTTTGTGTGTTTCATTTCTTTTATTTGTGAATAAGATAAATAATTTGATGTTAAAATAACATTTCACATTATTACATTGGTTGTACCACCTGACATGGAAATTGTTCCAGTCACCAATGAAGTGAAAAAACCTTTTTTATCAGTATTTCAGAGAAATCTACAAACTTTTCCACTTGGTCACAAATGTCATTTGGGCTCCTCTGGCTGATGCAGTTTCCTGTTTCCTGTTTTATTCTCTTCACTTTAAAATAAAAGTCTAATGTTACGGTTGCACCACCCTGACATTTGACAAGGTGAAAATTACGGGACAAAAGTTTTTTACATTTCTCAACAGCTTTAAAATTCTTTTTATTTGCAAAGAATGTTTTATTTAAAAAGGTTCAAGCATAAAATAATGCCACTGTGTTTTTAATTTCCATTTACAATAACTGACATTCAATTTTTAGAGTTTAATTACTGTGGATACTTGTCAGGACGGTTGCACCACCTGACATTTTGGGGGTTTGAGGAACCAAAACACAAAAAAACATGTTATATTTTAATAGTTTAAAGACGTGTTCAAATAACACAGGTTTCATAGAATAAAGAAATACATGTGATGAAATACTCAATTCATAAAAAAGGGACGTCACGTCATTGACCCATGTATATGAATGGTAAAGGCAGTGTAAAGCTTGTAAAGTGTTATATAAGAACAATTAAGCTCAGATTTTTCTTTTTCTTCTCAGAGATCAGATCAAGTGAAGTGAAATAATGAGGCTTTCTGTCTTGAGTCCAGTTTTCTGTGGTAAAGGATCAAACCTGTCACTGTATCTCTGAAAAGAACATGTTCTCTTTGACACAAATGGAATGAAATATTGAATCTGATCACTTCAGGAGGTAGATCTTCTTCAGAGCCGGGTCACCGTCGCGCTCATTTGAGGTTAAAACTGGGTTTTCAGCCCTGAGACGAGGCCAGATGTGTGGAAAAAAAAAACAGAAATCTTCTCCCTGCAGGGTTTTTGGACTCAATTATATGATAATAATCTTTCCACTGTAGCTGCTCAGAAAGGTTCCTATTCTGGTTTAATTAAGAGAGAGAGAGTGGGAGAGAGCAGATAAGCACTCACCAGCAGCTTCCCCACAAACCGAGGAGTTGGAGTGGTCCAGATTCTGAATGAGCGCCCTGTCGCAGAATAATAGAGAGGACAAATTAGCAGCATTAAAGAGTTTCACAAACGGCTTATGAGCCTCCACATCAAGCCACTGTTACAGGCAAATTAAAACATGCAGAGACAAATCACTCAGCGACGTCAGAGCGGGCGAGCGAGAGAGCGGCTCATTACGACACGTGATTGATTCTCATATTCTGCCTTAAAATTAGAAAATCCAAAGAGTCATTAAAGGCGGAGCTCGCATTCACGTCGTACGTAGTAACTACTTCACTTCAAAGAAAAATAATGAAATAATGGAATGTCGGTTACTGACAGTCGGCGTCTTATTCTGTAGTAGTAAAGTCGGTGTCTACTCCGGCAATTGTTGGTCATCTCTGTCAAAAAAAATAATAATAAGTAGTTTGACTCAGGTTTGTAGTGAGTCTTTAGGAAAATAACAACATTGATTCAGCTTAGCTTCAATACAACAAATAATAGATGAAGCAAAGTTAAGACTTTCATCCATTTTTAAGCCGTTTTGTTCTTTTCTTTATGGTTTGTGCAAAACATGTAGTATGACTGTTTTGTTGGGCTGAACAATTTGCAAAAATAATCTAATTGCAGGTTTTATTTTGTATATTGCAATTTTTTTGTGCAATTATTTCCAGGTTTCCATCTTATGTTTTTAAACAAACTCATTGTAGAACATGAACAGTTACATTAATTACAGCACAACAACAACAACAACCCACTACCACTACAACTGGTTTTTACACATTTTACTCACTTTTACTTTCTTTTTTCACACTTTTGGAACATTATTTGATACCATCTCACTTTTAATCCAGGTTTACTCCCAATTTTCATGACAAATTAAGTTTTTTTTGCCCATTTTTGACACTTTTTGCTGTTTTTGTGCCACTTTTGGACCTTTTTTTTTTTTCCAATTTCCACGTTAAATCCCAGCTTTCTTTCCACTTTTGTTGACTTTGGCCACTTTTACCAATTTTCACTGCTTCTCACCATTTTTGCTACTTTCTGAAATTTTGTTGCTTTTTGGCCATTTAAGTCACTTTTCACTCTTTTTCTGCCACTTCTGGATGTTTTTTTGCGACTCTTTGAGTATTTCCAGGTTTTATCCCACTGTAAATACCAATTTTTGTTGCTTTATTTTGGCAATTTTTACAACCTTACACTAAGTTTTATTACGACTCTAAGTTGTTTTTGCCCGTTTTTGACACTTTCCGCTGTTTTTGGCCACTTTTGGACCATTTTTTCCCCCGATAGTCTGACCAGTTTCCAAGTTAAATCCCAACTTTCTTTCCACTTTTGTTGACTTTGGCCATTACAACCAATTTTCACTGTTTTCCATCACTTTCTCACCACTGTTGCTTTTTTCGGAAATGTTTTTTAAGTTTACTCCAAATTTCTTTTGTTTTTTTTGGCCATTTTAGTCACTTTTCACTCTTTTTTTTGCCATTTTTTGCTACTTTTTGAGTATTTCCAGGTTTTTTATCCCAATTTAAATGCCAATTTTTGTTGCTTTATGCCAATTTTTACCACCTCGAACTCAGTTAAATGCTTTTTTTTTTTTTTTTTCTGTTTTNTCTGAATGAGCGCCCTGTCGCAGAATAATAGAGAGGACAAATTAGCAGCATTAAAGAGTTTCACAAACGGCTTATGAGCCTCCACATCAAGCCACTGTTACAGGCAAATTAAAACATGCAGAGACAAATCACTCAGCGACGTCAGAGCGGGCGAGCGAGAGAGCGGCTCATTACGACACGTGATTGATTCTCATATTCTGCCTTAAAATTAGAAAATCCAAAGAGTCATTAAAGGCGGAGCAGCGTAAGTGCAGCATGCATCATTGATGAAGTGAAGTTTCTTTTTATTACTTTATTACCTTACAGCCAATGACTGTCAGCCGCAGAATAAGACATCATCATTTCAGCCACAGATGAGGCCGTTAACAACCAGTAGAGACAGTTTTTTTTATTATTATTCATCAAACTGAGTCCAAACATCACTCAGAAATCCTTTTATTTCACATTGATTCAGCTTAGCTTCAAAACAACAAATAATAGATGGAGCAAAGTTAAGACTTTCATCCATTTTTAAGCCGTTTTGTTCTTTTCTTTATGGTTTGTGCAAAACATGTAGTATGACTGTTTTGTTGGGCTGAACAATTCGCAAAAATAATCTAATTGCAAGTTTTGTTTTTATATTGCAATTTTTTTTGTGCAATTATTTCCAGGTTTCCATCTTATGTTTTTAAACAAACACTTAGTAGAACATGAGAAGTTACATTAATTACAGCACAACAACAACAACCCACTACCACTACAACTGGGACTGGTTTTTACACATTTTACTCACTTTTACTTTCTTTTTTCACACTTTTGGACCATTTTTTGATACCGTCTCACTTTTTTTCCAGGTTTACTCCCAATTTTTATGACAAATTAAGTTGTTTTTGCCCATTTTTGACACTTTTTGCTGTTTTTGTGCCACTTTTGGACCATTTTTTTTTCCAATTTCCACATTAAATCCCAGCTTTCTTTCCACTTTTGTTGACTTTGGCCACTTTAACCAATTTTCACTGCTTCTCACCATTTTTGCTACTTTCTGAATTTTTGTTGCTTTTTTGGCCATTTAAGTCACTTTTCACTCTTTTTCTGCCACTTCTGGATGTTTTTTTGCGACTCTTTGAGTATTTCCAGGTTTTATCCCACTGTAAATACCAATTTTTGTTGCTTTATTTTGGCAATTTTTACAACCTTACACTAAGTTTTATTGCTACTCTAAGTTGTTTTTGCCCATTTTTGACACTTTTCGCTGTTTTGTGCCACTTTTGGACCATTTTCTTCCCCCGATAGTCTGACCAGTTTCCAAGTTAAATCCCAACTTTCTTTCCACTTTTGTTGACTTTGGGCATTACGACCAGTTTTCACTGTTTTTCATCACTTTCTCACCATTGTTGCTTTTTTCGGAAATGTTTTTTTAAGTTTACTCCAAATTTCTTTTGGTTTTTTTTGGCCATTTTTTGCTACTTTTTGAGTATTTCCAGGTTTTTTATCCCAATTTAAATGCCAATTTTTGTTGCTTTATGACAATTTTTACCACCTCGAACTCAGTTAAATGCTTTTTTTTTTTTTCTGTTTTTGCCTCTTTTTTTACCACTTAGATTGTTTCTTTTGTAAAGGTAGTTTTTAACAGTTTGTCTCATTGGTTGAGCAGTGTTGAGTAACTGGTGTAAAGCAGAAAACCTGTATCTGATATTTTAGCACATTTCAGGTTCTAAAAATATTTCACTGTCTTTGATTAGAATATTGCAACAGGACTTATTAGGATTTAATCTAATTTGCGATTAATTGCTCAGCCCTAGTCTGTTTTGTAGTTTGCTACTCTAGTTTTCTGATTTGGAAAGTGGAGCTGATGGATTTTTCTCTTATGTTTAACTTTATCATGAATATAGAAAACAAACTATGGGTATATTTTGGCATTATAGTCATTAATATGCAAAAAAAACAAACAGATGGCGCAAATAATATATATCGGTGGTAGATATCAATTGGTGTTGAAGTTACAGGAACAATAAAACAACAATAGAATGAGATAGGTCAAATTCAAAGTTAATAAAATACATAGAAAAATAAATAAATAAATAAAACCAAGCATGGGAAGGGACGAGTGGTTATAAATATTTTTGACATTGGATAATAAGTTAACTTTGATGTATTGGTGTGAGTTTTTTTTCTTATCAGCAGCAGAGTCTATTTCATATATTGCTTTTGTGTGTGGTTTTTTTTTCAAGTGCATTTTTTGTAAACAGAGACTGACGGTCAGTTTTATTAATTGTTTATTTGTTGATTGTTTATTTTGGATATTTAGAATGTCATTTTTTAACAATAAGGTTATTTATATTTAAAAGACTGTACTTGCACAATTATACCATTATTATTATATTAGTTGAAAATGTATCAAAACAGCAATATTATCGTTTATCGCAATAATTTCTGGGACAATTATACTGTCCGGCAAAATGTGTTATCGTGACAGGTCTAGTTACTCATTGCATCAGCTGAGGTTAGATAACTTGTTACCAGCTGAAAGATAATCACCCATAGTGTAATTATCCAATAGGAAGCTTCTACTTATTTACTTTGTTAGATCCAGGTGGTGACTTTATTTTGGCCAAGCAGTGTATTTTGTTCATGCTGCTGCTTGTGGTTTGTGTTTTACAGATTTTATTTGATGACACTTTCTTGATCACCACATACGTTTGGATTCGGTTGCACAGCTTTCAGAGATATGAAGAGTTTTGTCGCGCTAAGAATAACATCAGTGCGAGTTCTGGAGGTGTGACTGCTGTATCTGAGAGTTCAGTGTTTCAGATCTCTCCGTCCTGATTCAGTGTCTGTTTTTAAATTGCTAATGAGCCCCCTCCCCTGAGACGCTCGCTCGCTCCGCTCCGCTCTGCAGCGCTGACATCATATCCAATCATACCCGGTGGTGACGTTGTATCCAGGCGGGATGGCGATGCACTTCCTCCTGGCCCGGTCCCAGCCGCAGTACGGGTCCCTGGACAGGATGCACTCCCTGCACGTGTCGCCGTATCGGCCGCAATCAGCCAGCGGCAGTCTCTGCACCTCCATGGCTGTTCCCACATACAGGTGTCCCTGCGGAAAACGAGGGGGGGGCACATCCAGAAATATGTTTTACGACCCAATAACAACAGAATATTATGAGAATAAGTCATACAAGGCCTGATTTTATTGTTCCTGAGTATGAAAGAAATTACAAGAATTCACTACAGAGACGACAGAAACTGCACAAACCTGACTGAGGAACCTTTATATTCAATATTTAATATTACATAAAGACCTTACACAGCTTCAGTCCTCTCAGGTGTTTGGTTTATGTGATCAGATAGAGACGATTTCATTACCTCGTGATAAAAAAGCATGAAAACTCGTGTGTCAGGTTTGTAAAAAATTAACTCTACTCAACCTCTAAAATGTAAAAACCTTATTTCTTTCTTGCCTCCAGCTCCGGCTGAGGCTGAGGCACATCATCGGTCACACTGTTGTATCTACACACAGCTGTGCCATTACTAATCTCCTTTACAAGTCTAACAGATGGCCCCGAGTCTTTCCAGAGCTGCCGACTTCCAGATATGCTGATGTGACTTTATTGTTCGACAGTCTCAGATTCGTCTTGCAGAACAGCAGCTTCATTAACCACACACACGACAAAGATATAGAGACGCAGCCCATTAGAAACAGCAGATTTAAACATCAGACAGATTATTCACTGACTTATTTTCTGATGGATTCAGCTGTTTCAGATCAAGCATCTGTAAACATGAGACTCTGTACCTCAGGTTTGATAGTAAAGTTCACATCTATTGTTGTTCAGAGTTGGTTTAACTCCTAAATATTTCAGAAAGCAGTGATTTTCCACATGAGGCTCACTGTCCAATCACTGGTTTTCAGAGTTCACTAATTCATATTGATAAATATTTTTTTTTGCTTCATTGAAATACACATAAACAGAACAAGATTGACAAATTTTAAGGTGATCCACCCTTTTCCTAGAAGGCCTGTGAGTCAGAAAATGAGTTTGGATGTGGACAGTCCTGGTTTTGGACTAATGGACTATTAAATGATCAGGGGTCCGTTTCACGAAGCAGGTTCAAGAAACTCTGAGTTAAACCCTGAACTCTGAGTTGATCTCCTCTGAGATAGAAAACTCTGAGTTTTCTGTTCCAGAACAGCGGATTTGTTTGATCAACTTGGAGTAGTTTCACCTGGAGTTACACGCGTGCACCACCGCTGTAAAAAGACAGCATTAGCGGAGCCCCGATTCAACGAGTCACCATGGCAACAGGGAAGCAGAGGGCCGCGTTTTTTTAACCCCGCGAGAACTGGAAATTTTAATGCGCTCAGAGAATTTTGACATATTTTTAGGAAAAAGTGCAACAGCACAGCAGCTGAAAAAGAGAGGGAGACACGTGAGGGAACATCGCTGCTCTGGTCAATACGTAAGTTTAAATGTAGTCCAACAATCACAGTAATATTACAGGGAAAACTAGGGAAAATTCAGAGTTTCCCTCATTTCAGGGTTAATAGACTCAGAGTTTTCACTAAACCTGCTTTGTGAAACAGACCCCAGGACTTCTGACTAACAGGCCTCCTGATTCTGTCCTTTGGATAAATGGGACTTCTGATTAATGGGCCATCTGACTTTTTGACAAACATCTTCAGATTATCAGCCCTTCTGATGTTCTGACTAATAGACCTGAAGACTGTCATGCTGCCAGACTAATGGGCTGTTTTAATTCTCTGACTATTACGCCTTCTGAATTTCTGACTAACAGGCTTTCTAGATTTCAGACTTTTGAATTTTTGACCAATGGGCTTTTACATCATCAGGCCTTCTGATTTTTGTCTAATGGGCTTTTAGACTGACTAACAGACCTTCTGATGTTCTGACATCTGATAGGCTTTCTGATTTTCTAACAAACTAACCTTTGGATTAGTTGGACTCCTGACAAATGGGCTGTCTGATTTTCTGACAATCTGGCCTTTTGAATTTCTGACTATCATATCTTTGAGATTATTTTCCGATTTTTTATTTATTTTTTGCCTTTTTCTTGCCAAGTTTTCTCGCAATCGACCATTTCTTTACACCGAAAAACTCATTTTTATTGCTTATTCTTGCGATCATTTTTCACTTTTACCCTCTTTCAGACAATATTTTACTCCTCCCAGAACATTTTCCAAATTCAATTGTCAAATTTTTATTTGCTTCTGACCATTTCTGCCACTCAAAACTCATTTTCATTGCTTATTCTTGAGGTAATTTTCACTCTTTTTTGCCTCTTTTTTGACCAATTGTTGCTACTTCCAAAACATTTTACAAGTTTTTTGCCATTTTTCTTGTTTAATTTTCTTGCATTTGACCATTTCTGCGACCTAAAACTTATTCTTATTGCTTTTTCTTGCAGTTTTTGCCACTTGTCACCACTTAGATTTGTTTCTCTTACAAAGGTAGTTCCAGTAATTTGTCTCTGTGGTTTAGTAACACAGAAAACATCTCCTGTAAAACAGTTTTATCTGGTTTTCTGAGGTTATTTTGTATCTTTTGACGCTAATTAACGGGTCGGGACGAAGCATGGAAACCGCTCAGCTACCGGTACAACTCTTGGCCGGGGAGCAACACCTTGTCGCTCATGACTCTATACTACTTCTGAGGAAGCGACGACACCTCTTGAAAGTCCTGAAAAGGAACTAGACACCCTCGTTTCTTTCTCTTTTGTAGCATTTCTAGAAACCTCAGTCTTGTTAAAACTTGTGCATCCTGTTTTTCTTTATCGTTGCCCGAGTTGCCGGAGTGTCCGCCTTTCTTGTGCCGTCCAAAGTGTTTTATAAATATATGGATTTGACTTGGACGGCTTCCACTCCTCACACGCCCCTGAGAGCAGGAGGCAGAGCGGTCGAGTGGAGCTTTTCAGGATCTTTGAAGCAGCGTTTGTGGAAGCAGAGCTGCTCGCTGATTCTTTAACCTCTGATGGATAAAGTCCAAACAGCAACAGGAGAGAAAAAAACTCTGTGGAAGTTTTAAAGTCATCAGCAGTGGAGAAGGAGTCACAGTGGATTTGGATCATATAACGAAAGCATGGATGGATCTTACTTTCACTAATCCCAGAAAAATAAGATTCTTCAGGGCGTTAAGTGGAGAAAGTAACAGTAAGAACTACAAGAAAAAGCTTTTGTGTCTCTGTTCATGGGGTCATACTCTGGACCTATGAGTGATGAGTTAAAACAATCACCAAACATAAAGCGGTTTAAGAAATTGTATATGGGTCAATGACGTGACGTCCAATATTTCCTTCCATCATGAATTGAGTATTATATAAACAGTAAATAAAGCAAATAGTTCATTATCATTATTATATGACGGCGTATTAGGGCCACATTAAGAATTTTTTTTTTGCTTCATATTTTACTGTGAGATTAAAGTCCAAATTAATTATTTTACTACGAGACTAAGGTCGAAATTAATTATTTTACTACGAGAATAAAGTCGAAACTAGTTATTTTACTACAAGAATAAAGTCAAAATTAATTATTCTACGACGAGACAAAAGTCAAAATGAATTATTTTACTACAATAATAAAGTTGAAATTAATTATTTTACCATGAGATTAAAGTCGAAATTGATTATTTTACTGATTAAAGTCGAAATTAATTATTTTACTACAAGAATAAAGTCAAAATTAATTTTTTTACTACCAGAATTAAGACAAAATTGATTTTTAAACTGCGAGATTAAAGTCGAAATTAATTATTTTACTACGAGACTAAGGTTGAAATTAATTATTTTACTACAAGAATAAAGTCAAAATTAATTATTCTACGACGAGACAAAAGTCAAAATGAATTATTTCACTGCAAGAATAAAGTCGAAATTAATTATTTTACTATGAGATTAAAGTCGCAATTCATTATTTTACTGATTCAAGTCGAAATGTATTATTTTACTACAAGAGGAAAGTCAAAATTAACTTTTTTACTACAAGAATAAAGTCAAAATTAACTATTTTACTACAAGAATAAAGTCAAAATTATTTTTTTTATTACAAGAATAAAGACAAAATTAATTATTTAACTAAGAGATTAGAGTCGAAGTAAATTTGTATTGGAAGTACGTAAGGAAATATGATAATCTGATGTTGATGTGATTAAAGTTGAAGTACCTCCTTGTTGTAAACCCAAGTTATAGTTATATAGTTGTAGTTTTAATTAATTTTAACTTTAGTCCCATAGTAAGATCATTAATTGTGACTTTAATTACGTAGTAAAACATGAAATTAAAAAAAACAATTCTTAGTGTGGCCCAAAATATTTCTTTACATGGCCCAAATACTCGGTCGTATTATTATTATTATTGTTATTCTTAGGAAAAATAATGATAACAATATGGATACGTTTGTTTTCAGTGAAGCATCTGAACCTTTGTGCAGTTTTTCCTTTGAGCAGTGATTCATCTGACGACCAAACATTCACTTTACATTCTCTCCAGTGAAAATGCTAATCTCACTTTTTATTTACCTTCCTCGAAAATCTCCGCCGTCAGTCGACTCCTCCTCACTCTACAAATAATGACTCTACAGATTTAGCAGCTCGCAGCAGAAACATCTTCCAGCTTGTTCGTCTTTTGTCACGTTCTGAGATTACGCCTCCTCCTCCTCCCCGACACTTTTACACTAATGTCACTTTGGAAAAATAGGACGTAGAAGTAAAGGACTCAAGGGGGGACGCACTCTGTGAAAGAGGAGTCATTAATACGTAAGTCCAAGGACGACAGTGGCTGAAGAGAGAAAGAGTATTTGAAAAAAGAGGAGACGTCAATTTCTATTGAAAAGAATAAAGTAGGTGAATACCAAGAAATTTCCCTTACACTCCACCCTATTCTGGCCTTTAAGCAAAACTATGTTTCAGAGCTTATAACTGTAGAACCATGAGGTCAAAATTCATCAGTTTCTCCTCATTTGAAAGATTTAAGTCTCTAGTTTCAGAAAATGTCATGTTTTTATATGTGGTTAAAGTCCATATCAGGATAAATGCAGCTGAAACACTTTTTTTCCCTCTTTGTTTTTTTATAAGCAATTTTTGAACATCATTAACTTCAAGATGCTTCATGTCAGATATAAAACATCCACCACATCACTTCTACACCTTCTCATCTATATCTGGGTAAAATTTGAGCTTTTTAGGTAAAACTTTGTTGGAGTTAGAGAGTTTTTAGTCTCAGATGTGTCCTCATTTACCAGTTTAGTCTGATGACTTCGCGCAGACAAAACCAGCTTCATCAGTGCTCAGTGTCTTCTTTGTAGTTAGCTTTGTTCTCACCGTGAAAAGGTTCGTTAAAAATCATGAAATTATAGCGTCCAGTTATGGGTTGTACCGCTCCTGTTGCGCACATAAATGTGGATGAATACGGAGATAAAGACGTCTTTTCGACCACTTAGCTCGCTGTAGCAGGCTTTGTGTGAGCGCTGAGGCTGTTGGTTACTGTACGTGTGAGTGACAGGGCTGATAGCCAATAAACGAGCCTGTTAAAGGGGCTTTATGCAGCATCAGCTAACGCTATTGGCCAGTTAAGCAGAGAGCACTCGCTGTATAAATCAGGCTCTCCTGGCATCAAATCTCCGGGACACTTTCGACTTGTTGCCAGAAGTCTAAGAAATAAAACCAGTTTTGTGAGATTGACATTGAGGAGGAAATGCTCTAAGACTGTGAAGCTGCTGTTATTGATGAGAACGGACACGACAGACAGACAAACAACGGTGAAATGTCCTCTTTAAAGTGGTGAACCTTATTAAACTACTTTGTTGTGAAAACTATACAAACTTGAGACCTAAGGAGACCACCTTTCCTCTCTGAATATTCAGGGTACGGGCGTCAGGATGTGACGTAATGACCCCAAACAGGTAGGACGTCCCAGTTAGTTGCGAGTGATTCTTTCACTAATTACGTTTTGTTTGTGAAGAAAACTGTGAAACAAACTTAGAGACTGAAAAGTGAAGAATCTAAAATTTCTGATGCAGACAAAGAAGTTACTGTTTATACTTCGATGACATCAGAGGGACGGCAAACGAGGCGCCAACGCCACGGCGGAGCATAAGAGGTTAAACCCGTCTGCAGCTATTTTCAGCTCTTTCATCAAAAGCGTGTGTCAGCACAAAAATAGCAGCTGGGAAGAAAAAGGGTGACAATGCTGAACTGCATCTGCTGAGAGGATCTGTTTCTGCGTTATTTATCCAGGGAGGGTTTGCTGAGCTGATGCATTTTCTTCACGGTACACAGCTCCCATTGTGGCGTTCAATAAACCGGCTAAAAGCTTCCACCAGCGGACGAAAAAAACCCCTGAAACCTCGCCGCCTTTCACTAGGTGTAAACTCAGAGTTGGCGTCATTTACCTCCTGAACTCGTCGGGAGCCACTTTCCACTC